>OZ023163.1:416102-533602 GCA_963678695.2 Diplodus puntazzo | reverse complement strand
GAGTTATACTGTTTGTTACTCTGGATATCTACAGTGATCTGCATGAGGCACTCTCACTGTAATTTAGTTGTATTGATCAGAAATAGAATAATCAGGGCTTCAGTTGTTGTTATTTTGAATGTGCCATCTTGGTTATCAGAGGGGTATTGCACAAAACCAAGATAAGGGATTAAGCCGGGATATGTTGGTTATCCTGGCTGAATTTAGCCTCAAGTTGGTTGCATGAAAGCAGGTCAAATTTAACCCGGCCAAGTTACTATGGTGATTTATTCTCTGCATCTAGCCTGCTCCAGACCAGGCTAACAGCCGGGCTAACAGCCGGGCTAACAGCCGGGCTAACAGCCGGGCTAACAGCCGGGCTAACAGCCGGGCTAACAGCCGGGCTAACAGCCAGGCTAAGATTAATCCTAGCGATTCACCTGTATTTCCACTGTCAATCCTGTGAGGAATTCATGTGTTTTACAGCATGTCCATGGTCTTTCTAAGTATGTTGCATTATTTTAATTATCCTGCATTAAAATATTGCATATATATTGTCTTTTTCCATTTCATTTAAATCTGTTGGCTGTTTGTAATTGCAACAGTCTTTTTATATTTATTCAAGTGGTAGTATTATTATTACTCGGGCCAAGTGTTATATTGCTATGCTAATGAAGACTGCTTGTCAAATTGCCATCCGAGATTTCATAAACATGTTTTATTGCAGTAACTGACAAAACACAGCTGATGAGATATATATATATATATTTATATATATATATATATATATATATATATATATATATATATATATATACACACACATATACACTCACTCAGGTGATGGACTGAGATATTTATGTAGGCTGCTGGGTCCAAAAATTCACACTGTGCCACAGATGGTCTGTGTTAAATTGAGATTTTCTGCAAGTTGGAGCTTCCTTTATTCTGTTGGGGATGCAGAGAACCTTAATAAAGGAACCATTTGCCCACAATAAGACTGTTTGTCTGGAGCTGAAGTCATTCAACATATTCATCACCTTCCCTGGACACAGAAGACTCCTCCACATCAAGGAGTTTTACAAGATTGCAGGTAACCTCAATTTCAACATGCAACCATTAGTTTCTAATTTGATCAGTCACAGTTGGATACTCATTATTTTTTGTTACAGCTTTCGCTAACATCATTGGTGCAGTGAATTGCACACACATCAGGATCAAACGCCCCTCCGGAGAACATGAGGGAGATTACATTAGCAGGAAATCCTTCCACAGCATCAATGTTCAGGTAAGAGTGATTTGTGGGTACTATGACCTACATAAATTAATTCTGTGCATTAAATGACCTCAATAGGTTACAACTTCACATTTCAGGTGATGCCGACTGCCTTGTCAGCAATTTAGAGGCAAAGTGTCCTGGCTCAGTGAATGACTCCAGAGTCTTTTGGGTTAGTCCAAGTTACAAGAGACTTTCACATTTGATTTGTACTGTAAGCACCTTGGACATCATGTGTGTAACTCTGCCGTGTAGTTTTCTAAATGATATCTTGTATTATCAGGCGAATTCTCTGGTGTGCTGCTGGGAGACAAAGGCTACGCCTGCCAGTCATTCCTCTTCACTCCCCTCGCGGACCCAGAAACCCACCACAGCAGGCCTACAACCACGCACACAGCAAGACAAGGGCTGGAATCGAGATGACCTTCGGCCTTCTGAAATCTCGGTTTCGGTGCCTGCACCACCTGAGGGTTTATTTGGCAGTCATTTCTCTTGGTTGCTTGGATCCTGGAACAGAGAGCAAAAGCAACACAGATTAAAAGACTGTATTGCAGTTATGGTTACTGTGTGCACTGAAATACTCACTTCTCTTTCTAGTTTCTGGATTTCCAGGTCCAGTTTCCTGAGTGTCCTGCGTTTAATCTCAAGATCCAGCTCCATTTCTTGGAGCTTTCTCTTTTTTAATTTGATTTTAATGTCTGCCAGCTCTGTTTCTCCAGGTGCTTTGCATAAAGTCTTCTGACAGTTTGTGAAGTCTGTAAATGAAATGTCAGTTAGCACAGCAGGATTTGTGCATAATGTAGATTTACAATGTTATCAGGCTGCTTAGGAGACTGTGCAGCATCTGGGTCATCACTCTTATAGTTATAGTTATATTTATATTTATATATAGTTATATTTATATATAGTTATAGTTATAGTTATATATATTTATATATAGTTATAGTTATATATATTTATATATAGTTATAGTTATATATATTTATATATAGTTAGTTTTATACAGTTATATTTATATTTATATATAGTTATATTTATATTTATATATAGTTATATTTATATTTATATATAGTTATATTTATATTTATATATAGTTACATTTATAGTTATATATAGTTATATTTATATTTATATATAGTTATATTTATATTTATATATAGTTATATTTATATTTATATATAGTTATATTTATATTTATATATAGTTACATTTATAGTTATATATAGTTATATTTATATTTATATATAGTTATATTTATATTTATATATAGTTATATTTATATTTATATATAGTTATATTTATATTTATATATAGTTACATTTATAGTTATATATAGTTATATTTATAGTTATATATAGTTACATTTATATTTATATATAGTTATAGTTATATATAGTTATATTTATATTTATATTTATATATAGTTATAGTTATAGTAATATTTATATTTATACATAGTTATATTTATATATAGTTATATTTATAGTTATATATAGTTATAGTTATATTTATATTTATATTTATATATAGTTATAGTTATATTTATATTTATACATAGTTATATTTATATATAGTTATATTTATAGTTATATATAGTTATATTTATATTTATATATAGTTATAGTTATATTTATATTTATATTTATATATAGTTATAGTTATATTTATATTTATACATAGTTATATTTATATATAGTTATATTTATATTTATTTATAGTTATATGTAGTTATATTTAGATATAGTTATAGTTATATATATATATATATTATTAAGATGCTTTGGCAACATTGTATTGTATGCAGTCATGCCAATAAAGCCACTTGAATTGAAACTGAATTGGAAGGAGGACTGATCTGGGAGCTGTATCATTCAAATGTTCTGACTGAGTCCACTTTGTTCTCAAAACTCCAGACTGCAGCTTTAAAACACACACACACACACACACACACACACACACACACACACACACACACACACACACACACACACACACACACACACACACACACACACACACACACACACACACACACACACACACACACACACACACACACACACACACACACAATAAACACAATAAACCCTCAAACAAATAACATCAACATCCGTCCAGTTCAGCAGAAACATTAAGGTTCTATAAAACGTCATAACATTGAGTTTGACCCACTCAGCTGTTCGATCAGGAGACAGCCAGGTGTTTCCCATCATGCCCTCTGTCCTGCAGCCGCCTCGATCCTGACGGGACGGTTGCCTACGCGTACATGACCTCAGAGCAAGTCAGGATCAAGTCGAACACAGAACTACCCAGCATGCATCGATTTAACGCAGGGCCGGCTCACCTGGACCGAGCCCCATGTCAGCTGAGAAGTGTCGGACTGAGAGCTGATCACTGTGATCCATCAGTCAGGAGGCGGGGCCAGCAGGGGTGAACCGGCGCCACCTGCTGGTCGACTCTCAGCATCATATGTTAATGACGTCAAGACAGCAGGTCGCTGATGCAGCTCAGCTTAAACATGTATGTATTATATATGTCTAAACATACAGTATATTCATATATCGGACTAATAATTTGAGATATTTCTCGACTTTATTCCGTCTTTTTATTAAAGAACGAGAGTGAAATAATCAGAAGCTTCATTAAAAATAACAGATGTTGAAACACGTTAAAGAAAATGTGGACTAACATTTTATTGCCTTTATAACTGAAACTGTTGAATGTAGAAATGTAGAAATGTATACAATGAAACAACTCACATTCTATGTGAATGTAAATGATGAAGAGTGTTAATCATCAAACAGCAGCTGGAAAAATACACAAATCCCCTCCAGACAGGAAACAACAGGACTCATAATCAATCTGTCTGTTCTGATCCGACTCAGCTGTCATTAAAGGAACAGTTTACCCACACACGGAAAATCCCTCATTAAATAATGTAAAGACCCAATCAGCTTGTGATCCAGAACTGTTCTGTGGACTACGACACTTCACTCACTTTATATCATCAGGATGATGATGAAGACTGGATGTTTGGGTGAACTGTTCCTTTAAGCCCTCTGTTCTGGTTCATTGCGCCGTGAATAGATTAAAAACAACTTGAAGGAAAGTTCTGGTTCCTCTCAGCTCGGCATGTTGAAGCGTGACACTGAGTCCTGATCAGCTGTTTGTCAGCCTGCAGTAGTTGAAGCACGACGGAGGAGCAGAACAGCTCAGAATGAAACAAACAGGTAAAGAAAAAACTAAATAAAATTAAACAACAACAACAATAACAATAATAATAATAATAATAAAAATAATAATGAACAAAGGAGGAAAATTTGGCCTGATGATTCTCCACAAACTCTACAATACCACCTTAAAAAAATAAATGATCTCTTGCTCGGGTTCCTCGAGCAGCTTTGGCGTTTGTCTCAAAAACAGTTTGGTCCATTTTTATCTTCCTGCAGTCGTCACTGGTCGGTCCTCTCCGATCAATAATCAATATCAGCCGACATCCACAGACGTGTGATCCATCAGGAGGAGACGACTCATCTGAACAGAGACATAGATAACACTGATCAGATCAATCAGCAGATCAATACTTCAGTCATCAGGAAAACCCAGGGCAAAGTTCTGGACGCCGCAGCGCCGACTCAGTTAAAGGAACGTCTGATCCGATCAGATCAGCTGGATGTTAAAGAGCAGAACCAGCAGAATTTTATCAGGATCTGCAGTTTATAGTTTATCATCTTAAAGACATCAGTGAGTCAAACTGATGGATTCTACAGGACGGGTTCTACTGAGCAGTTCCAAAAGTCCAACAACAAGTTACAACGTCAACATCTGTCACACATCAACTCTTCTTCACTTCAGCACCGCAGAGCTGAAGTCCATCTGTTGTGTCACCACATCAAAGCTGAACCGGACCTCAGAGCTGTGCATGAACCGGACCTCAGAACCAGAAGACTCGACTTAATTTATATCGCACTGTTTTCATTTGAAACGCCAGTTTTAAAACTACATTGTGAAAATATGTGTGGGATTCCTCCACGCACCAGCAGAGGGAGCTCACGTTCCAGCGTGGTGATTGGACCCTTCTGAGAGTCAGAATCTCGTCTGTGAGCAGTTTGAAAACCTCATCAGGAACAGAAACCGCTCCAACTGAAACACATCGTGAAGCTGAACTCCTTTTTATCCTCACTCATTTATTTTACAGGTCTGAACGACCGGCGTCACACCGTCAGTCTGACCCGAAGCTTCTCAGACGAGCAGGTCGGGAGTTTGGTTGTAATGTAGAAAATACAAATCCAGTTTTTATTTACACTCTGACAGAGAAATGCTGAAACTGAAGTTGTAAAGAGAAGCTCTGACAGATGTCAGCTCATCTCCATCTTTACATCCTCCACCTCACAGCCTAACTTCACTCCATCAGCTTGTTTGTGTCTCACGTCAGGAACACGTTAAAAACTGTTCCCGGGTCTGAACAGCGACTTTCAGTTTAGTCCAAGTTTTCAGAGAAAATGAGTTGAGTTGGACTAGAACAGAAGGAGACCACACACTTCCTGTTGTTCACCAACAGCCACCAGCAGCCGTCTGTCTGCACGTCTGTCTGCACAGACTTCATGTAGTTCATCTGGACTGAATCCTGACAGGATCCATGAGAGAGTCTGTGTGACTCGACCTTCAGTACAGACGGATGTCTTGACAGATTTCACAGAATTGCACACGTTGTTTTCCTTCACTAACTTGCTGGGTGCTGCAGCTAATGATCACTGTCACCATTAATCGATCAATAACCTCTTTAATCTGCTTCTTTCGTCCAGAACACAAAGACTCGTCTCAAAATAGTTGGTGATTAATTCTCTTTTGGTTGTCTGGTCGATTAATCGACTGCAGCTCCAGTTTCGAGCCCTTTGTCACCCAGACGGGGAATTAGTTCTGTTCTGGTTTCTGTGCAGTCCGGTTTTAATTGTAAATGTGCGGTTCTGAAGACATGTCTAATAAAGCCTGACTGAGATGAGACACTCTGCTGCTGGTTAATGTGCAGCATTCTGCTGTTGTCTGACCTGCGGAGGCTGCGAGCTTCGTACAGCGTGTCGTCCTCGTCGCTCTCCACGCCGTCCATCTCCACAGAGTCATCGTAGTTTGACAGCAGGCCGTACTTCTTCTTCTTCTGGCTGGGTCGCTTCAGCCTGTCGACGCCACACAACAATAAATGGTCAACAGAACCAAGTACAAATCACCATGATGGATCACATGAACAACTGCTGATCAGAGACTACATTAAATTGAGAGATTTATGAATGGGGTTTGGTGTGACAGCTGTCCACATCCAGGACGATGTCAAAGAAGGGCTGTTAGACCGACTGACAGATCTGAACTGTTTTTGACCACATTTGAGAAATCTTTATAAGCTAATAAAATAATTGTTTCAGATTAGCAGTATCAGCTCGATGCAGAACTAAAGAGTGAATCCTGCAGCTTGAGAAAAACCCGACTCACACTGAACACAGTGTGTGCTGTTGCTAATAGGACAGAAAGCATTAAACTGCAGGAATTCACATGGAGTTTGGTGTGATATCTGTCCACATGCAGGAGACGGGCAGGTAGGAAACACTGAGGTAACACTACAGTCGAATCACTGCACAGCTCAGATTAGGAAGCAGCAACATCGTACTGTATGAACACTAGACAAATGTTTCGTTCACTTAATTGATTAATTAAACGTATTGGGAGAGGCTGGTTATGTAAATGCTCTTTACAACACTCATCAGATTCACACACTGATGGCAGAGCTGCCATGCAAGGAGTCAACTGCTCATCAGGAGCAATTTGGGGTTCAGTATCTTGCTCAAGGACACCTCGACATGCAGTTGGGGGGTGCCGGGATTCGAACCAGCGACCTTCCGATTACTAGATGACCCGCTGTGGTTGGTGTACGCAGGTGACGAACTGAAGAGTGCGTGTTAAAAATATATAAAACAGCATAAATAACATTTTTTAGCATGTATGCCTCTGCTGGAGGGAGAGGAAGTATTAAATTGCTGACTTTATGAATGTAGTTTGGTAGCAAGGTCATAAAAATAAAACGTACAAATGGAGTTTAATGTTAAATAGATTTATAACATTAATTGAATCAGTTTGACAAAAAGATGTAAACATCTGCCATTTACCTGTATGTGGACAGATGCCACACCAAAGTTCATTCATAAATCTGTGATCAATACTTTTTCTCTCATCAGCAGCTGGACATCATCTGTGAAATGTGATGAATGTGTTTTCTACAGCTGGAGGAGACACACTTGAGTTCAGCTGGGATCTGAGCTGACATTTACACAAAACAGTAAGAGAGACCGAGAAGAGGAAAATAAAACAGCCATGATCTTACATTTTCTTCTGATGTGTTATCTGTATATTCTGTCATGACAACAGTCCACATGTGGCAAGTTCTCAACACAGAGCGCGGGATGGGACCTCGAACTGTAGGAGGCGCTTTTAGAAATAAATTGTTTGATTGAGATTTAAGCCGAATTGAAGATTATCATCATAACTCGTACATCAGCACTCAAATCACCGTTTACAACACATATAATTCTGCTGATGCGACAGAAAGCGTTAAATGTCTCCGTTCATGAATTAGGTTTTGTGTGACGTAGTTTTGGGGGATTAATCAAATAATGTATCACTTTGTATTTCATTCGTTTTGTCCAACATGTGACCTCAATTAACATCTTTAGCAATATTACAGCCTGCTGTTCACTGAGCGCGCACGGACATTACACCAAACCCCAGAGACAAATGTGGGGATTTCAGCTTCTGTTATCGTCAGTTCACTGTTCAGTGTGAGTCATGTGTTGTTCTTCAGCAGGAGCACTAACTCTTCACTTTGGCTGATCTGAGAACACTTGGAATCATTTTGGACGAAGGAAAAATAAGATAATTAAGAAGCAGATGTTTGACTTTGTATTTACGTTGTGTTCGTGTGATTCGCTGATTTCATCCATATGTGAATGGAGTTTGGTGGAAATGTGATTAGTTCTCACCGAACAGCTCGGATCAGGAAGTAGAGGACTCCGATCATGGTGACACCGATGAGGACGTACAGGGCCCTCTGGATCATCGAGCCGTCCAGAACTCCTCCGGGACTCTTCCGGACGCTCTGGGTCGAGTTTAGCCCGCTGGAGTTCGTCACGGCGGGTCTGGGCACCGCGGTGCTGACAACGGCGGGGTTGGTCGCTTGGTCCGCCAGTGACACGAAGAGCCAGCAAGTCGGAACCAGAACCACCGACAGAACTCTGTGGAAAGTCATTTTAACGCCACAGAAGAAGAGTCGAGTGAGAAAAGACAGTACGCGGAGTTTGAGCTCAACTCTTCTTCTCTGCTGACAGAAAGTAAATCCGAACCCGGAAGTCCACATCCGCCTACTGCTGACGTCACTGGCCGTGGGCTAAATTCTCCCTCAGTTTGACTCGCAGGACTTGAGGTCTTACCAGCCAACCAATCAGCGAGCTCCACACCTCCACGGTCAACGGTTGAACTGAATCAATACTGTGAAACATCTGCCTGCTTTTGATTCATCATGGAAACATTTTTAAATGTTTTCAGAGGAGTTGGTGAAGAGTAGAGAGCTCCCTACAGATGTGTGACAACATGTGGATAACAGTGTGACATCACAGTGTGACATCACAGTGTGACATCACAGTGATCTTCATCTTGTCAGAACCTCTAAACTATCCAGAGCAGACGAGAGGAAAAAACATAACAACATCGTCATTCCATAAGTCTCAGGAACATCTGAGAGACTCCGGAGGATCTTTAATAAACATCATATCCTGGTTCACTTTAAACCCACCAACACACTGAGTCAGAACCTGGTCCATCCTGAGGACAGAACACCCAGACATGAACAGAGTTCTGTAGTTTGTGATGTTCAGTGCAGCAGGATTGCACAGATTTGTACAAAACAACCTCTTCATATACGAATGTCACAACACAGGAGAGCCACTCCTCAGGTCCAGACTCCCCAAGTCCAGACTCCTCAGGTCCAGTCTGCTCAGGTCCAGACTCCTCAGGTCCAGACTCCCCAAGTCCAGACTCCTCAGGTCCAGTCTGCTCAGGTCCAGTCTGCTCAGGTCCAGACTCCCCAAGTCCAGACTCCTCAGGTCCAGTCTGCTCAGGTCCAGACTCCTCAGGTCCAGACTCCCCAAGTCCAGACTCCTCAGGTCCAGACTCCCCAAGTCCAGACTCCTCAGGTCCAGACTCCCCAAGTCCAGACTCCTCAGGTCCAGACTCCTCAGCTCCAGACTGCTCAGGTCCAGTCTGCTCAGGTCCAGTCTGCTCAGGTCCAGACTCCTCAGTTCCAGACTCCTCAGGTCCAGGCTCCCCAAGTCCAGACTCCTCAGGTCCAGGCTCCCCAAGTCCAGACTCCTCAGGTCCAGACTCCTCAGGTCCAGACTCCCCAAGTCCAGACTCCTCAGGTCCAGACTCCTCAGGTCCAGGCTCCCCAAGTCCAGACTCCTCAGGTCCAGACTCCCCAAGTCCAGACTCCTCAGGTCCAGGCTCCTCAGGTCCAGGCTCCCCAAGTCCAGACTCCTCAGGTCCAGACTCCTCAGGTCCAGACTCCCCAGCAGGGGCGGTCCTAGACCATGTAGTTCCCCAGATGAGCGCCCCATCCCCACGAAAAAAGTGAACTGCCAGTGTTTGCTGCATGTAGAGGGCACATGAAGTACACTTTCTCACCTTGTGTTCAAGGTAACATACCACACACACACACACACACACACACACACACGCGATAAAGAATAAATATAATGCCAATGTAATATTGTGTGACTGCAGCATAAAGCAGAACCTGATAGTTTTTAAAGAGAACGTCTTTGAGCCAGCTTAGGTAAATAAAACAGGTCAGTGAAGTTATTCCTAAAATGCTCGACATTCATCAGGCACACACCTGAGAATCACTGTGGAATTAGAGGTGCAATCAAGATGAGCAGCTTGCACTCACCTGAACATCCAGGCTCAGTGGTTAGAGGCAGGTGAGGTTGGCAGGAAGAGCAGCAGGCTCATGTTGTGTCTCCTCTGGTGGCTCGAGGTCCATAAACATACAGAAAACACACAAATACATCGACTGGATGAGACGCACAACATATTGTAATTTTCACGTAAGTCAATACATTTTTATCATCACAAACATTCACTGACACATTAAACTCAGCTGAGGAAACCGGAGCAGCTGAGGTGCATCATGGCTGTTCCTGGTCTGATGATTCTGCTGCAGGTGGTCCTGAATATTTTAATAGTGAATCTAAAATGATATAACAAACATGTGTGTTATCAACATGGAGTAAATCATTTCCAGTTTTCAAATGATATTATTATTAAGTTGCTAAACATTTTAATTTTGACATTCATTTTATATAAATTAACTTAGTCCCACATGCTCACAGCTTTATGTGTAGCTGTGCACTGACTCACTCAGCACTTTGCTGGTTTGCACTCTGGTGAGATGTTGAACTCTATTTCACGGTATTGAACTTGACAGTAAAGTTAAAATTTATCCACAACTGAATGTAATCTAATTTTGCTATATGGACAGTAATAATATACTTTTCACATCCACTCAATTTTTAATTTCATAGCACACAATGAGATGCAAAGTGCTATATATTGCAGCTAGCGTCAACTTGTATAGAGTATTTCTCAAAAAACAGCCATCCAGTCAAGGCCAACCCAGGCCAGCAGCCTGAAACGGTCTGAACCGTTCTTATGACTGTCTTATTATGACAGTTTTGCGACCGACTGCATGATAATAACGACCAAACCTGGCCGAACGAAGCGGGACGTCACACACCCTCATTGCTACTTAACATTAGTTTACTAGTAAGATGTCATGATGCTACTGCTAGCTAGCATGATTATATCATGAATGCTCGGTGAATTTAAAAAATATATAATCAAAATGACGTACCTTTTTCATTTGCACATTTCTCCCTCTCTTCTTGTCTGCGCTTTCAAAGTGCGCCCCGGATGGCTTCTGCCGTTTCATTTCCTGGACTGTAGCTGTGACCCGTCGACACACAGTCGTTGTAAGGACACTCCCACACTTTGTAAGGACAATCCCACAATTTGTAAGGACACTCCCACACTATGTAAAGACACTCCCACACCATGTAAGGACACGCCCACATTCTACAAGGACACTCCCACAATTCGTAATGACACTCCCACCCTTGTAAGGACATTCCCACACTCTACAAGGACACTCCCGTACTTTGTAAGGACACTCACATACTGTGTAAGGACACTCCCACACTCTGTAAGGGCACTCCCACACTCTGTAAGGACACTCCCACACTCTGTAAGGGCACTCCCACACTCTGTAAGGACTCTCCCAGCAGCTCCTCCAGTTAGTTAGCAGTGAAGAACCTTTTGGATAAAAGGTGAAACGTCTTCAACAAACTGAATCAGTTCCAGTTGATGGTACAGAACTCATATCTAAATCTGAACTTTGTGTTTGAAGTCACAGCTGGATTCAGGTCTCTGTGGCAACATCTGGACCGGTCACAGGTTCTGATCAGAACCTGTCCGCTGATCTCTGTGTGTCCTCCTGATGATTGAAGTGTCAGCTTTAATCCTGCAGCTGTGCACCTGCCTCCACAGCCTGCTGCTTTTTAACCGATGAGCACATCTGGACTGATGACATCACTCAGTGACAACAAACCCATCCTCACCTCACCTGTCCGTCCAGATGTCAGCGGGTCACTCCTGTCGGTCGACGCAAAATAATCTAGAAAATATTGTTTCCTCATCAGCTGACTGTGAACTAATCGACCTGAAGGGAAGTCGATACTTTAACTCAACAGAAACTGGAGCACGAGAGTTGAACGTGTCTCCATCCGGTCAGCAGGGGGCGCTGTGGAGTCTGCAGTGATGGACTCAGGCAGCTGTATGAAGGAGTTTAAAATACTGTAATACTCAAGCAATGCTACATAAAATACTCTCAGGATAATTAAGTCTTATTTACTGATATTGTTTTGTCTAACATTTTATTTCAGTAATCGGCTGCTTTTACACAGAACCTCTTCTACATGTGCAGGCTGCAGGTTCCAACAGATTAATAATGGGTTAAACAACACACATATATGATATCCACCTTATTCCTGACTTCGTGAGTTTACCCATGGTTCATAGCGGTATTCGGTTATGCTCTTCCGGTTGAGCTGGCTGACCTCTGTGTTTACGCTAACGTAGCTGTCATGCTCGCTCTAAAAAAACAGCTTTTTAACACAAAGAAAGCAACAGAATGGATAAAAATCGGAGGTGGACACACAGTACGGATGTTTTAATAAGTCGTGAGGACAGTTCTCACAGTGTCTCACCGTCAGTTCTCACGGAGTGGGCAGATGACATGAAGCATTAGCCCGACGTTAGCTAACGTTACATCGATAGTTAACTATCTTATATTTTCTGAAGGTGTTGACGGCGGAGAATAACGCAGTTACAAAAGCACAGAAGCATACAACTACCTGCACAGTAAAAAAAATAGGGAAAGTACTGTTGAAGAAACACAGCAAGTTTATATTTCTGAAGGCAGCAATAATGTTAGTATAGGATTAGTTAGTAATAAGATTCTTCTGTCAATCAGTCACACTGATATTAAAATACATGTTCAACTCTCGACACGTGAATAAAAACATAAAAAGCAGCTGGTCATAAAGAACTAAATGAAGAGTTATCAGAAGAGTTCGTGACGTAGCTGGACGGTCACGTGTGTCAGAGGTGTGATTCTCTGGAGCAGAGCACGTGTGACGCTGTCAGGGTTGCGGGTTTGATTCCCGCAGGATCAAAGCCTCCAGATGTCACGCTAATGTACATTTATGTATTTAGGTTATTTCTGTATTTAGGTTGCTGACAGAGCCTCCGCTGACTGACAGGCCTGCCGTCCAATGGGAGCGCGGCTCGGCTCGCCTGCAGGGCTGTGATTGGCCGGTGCGGTGATAAGGGGCGGGGCTGTGAGATTACAGCAGCATCTCTGTCTCTGCAGATCCAGCGGACATCTGGAGCAGCCCAGCCCGGGAACTAACCCTCCGAGCACCGAGCCCCGACACCCCGCAGCCCCGCAGCCTCGCAGCCGGGCTCCGCGCTCTGCTCTCCGGTGAAAACGCCGTCGGGCTCCGGTGTTGTTGTTG
The DNA here is from genome assembly GCA_963678695.2 of Diplodus puntazzo. Taxonomy (NCBI): domain Eukaryota; kingdom Metazoa; phylum Chordata; class Actinopteri; order Spariformes; family Sparidae; genus Diplodus; species Diplodus puntazzo. Next base: position 520,177 of record OZ023163.1, on the reverse strand, counting down.
CGGCTCTGCGGCTGCAGCTCCGCCGGGAGGCTGCTGCGCTCCGCCGGGACGGACGGAGCGTTTCTCCGGTAAAAACACGGAAACGCGGATAAATCCCGGGAGGACGATGATGGACTGAACCGATCCGACATCTGACGGCTTAAGGCCCGATGGAAGCTGCGACACATCTGGACCGGGTCTGTGTGGTTCCCGGTTCCTGCTGTAGCCCGGAATAAAGAGTCGTGTTCGTCTCCGAGGGTCTCATCGATCTGTAGTTTGGATCCTGTTCCGGATCAGATACGGTCCTGGTCGAGAGTTTGAAGGAGCAGGCGGATCCTCCTGCTGGTCTGGATTAAAGCCCATCAGGATCATGAATCCCCCCCCGCTGCTCCTCTAATCTGGGTTTTACCGAGCTGGATTTAAATCTGAGATCTGATCTGGATTACTCAGATCCTGGTTCCGATCGGGTCGCACCTGACCCGGTCTGAACCGCCCCCGGTCTTCGTGTTATCTTGAACTCGCTTCTGGTCCTGGTTTTGGGGAGTTCTGCTGTCGCCATGCCGACGTCCCGGCCTGGTTCTGAGCCGGTGGAGTTCTGGGTGGACGGGTCGAGGCGGGACGGGACGGTGGAGGAGTTCTACACCCTGAGCTCCGAGCTGGGCAGGTCTGGACCACATGGGGGGGCGGGGGGGAGTGAGTTCAAAGTGGTCCACATGAAGGGTGTGTGGTCCCCCTCAGGTCCAGGATTAATTTAACATCAGATGCGTCCTGCAGGACCAGAACCAGACAGACTGGGCAGTGGCCCCCCTGTTAGACCAGTATCAGAACCAGAAGGGGCAGATGGTTAGAGAGTCTGTACGGAAACTAAAATAATATGTTGAGTCAGAACGGTCCGATAAAGACTTCAGGTTCTGATTCTGACGTCAGAACAAACAGATGCTTTAATATTACAGAGTAAATAACTGTGACGTCAGCGGGTCAGATGATGTTTAGTAAAAAAGGAACAGATCTGTGATGATCAGCTGATGATAATATTAATAATCTTTATTCACACAGCTGTGAAATAACTCACAACAGATAAACAACAAAATGTTCAACAAACACAAAACCATTAAAACAGAACCGACAGCACAACCAGTCCAGAGAGCAGAGCTCAGAACCAGCCGCTGCCGGAAGAACTTCAAACACATCTTATGGTGACTTAAAGTGATTTAAAGTCCGTGTAAAGCAGAAATAAATTTGTGTTATGAGTTTGTCATACAACAGAAACATGTGTCATTGACCACTGAGCCAAATTTGAAAGATTAAAAAAATTGCCAAATGTATAAAATTAGGTCTCAAAATCCTGGAAAAACAAGCGCTCCTCTCTGCTGTGAGACGCTGGGGGCGTGTCAGTTAGAGGCGCTGGAGCCACGCCCACACAGGAGGGGAGCCGCCTCCGTGTCCTGCAGGAGGACCTAGCCTACAGTAACAATGGAAGCTACTAGCAGCGTCATCAGACGGACCCAGCCCGACCCGTTTGAGCCATCAGAGCCAGAAACTGACTCTGAGTCAGACACTGATAGTGCTCAGCCTCGTTCCTCACAGGCCATGTTTTACATTACACACAAACATAACACCCCAGTCTACATATAACTCCTCGTCATAGTTATATTGGTGCACATAAAATATTACCTGTGGATTATCATTGTGCTGTCAGATGGACTCTGCTCAGGGACTCAGGCCAAATCATGTCATGATTAAATGCAATAACATCTGCTAACATTACATGGACATGACAGGATGCACCATGTAAAATCACTTTCAGGATTTGCACCTTCAGCAAAATGCATTTAATTGCCCGTGCACGTTGTGTCCGAGCCGGCCCGGCTGACACATTAACCGTAATTATGAGCCCGAGCCCGATTTAAACCGACATTTTTTGATATGTGGGCTGTTATAACGGACGTTCTCAAGCTCCATGTTGCACTTACACTACACAATCAGTGACAATCAGCCGGTAACGTGTTACTCTAATCCAGGGTTCTCCCCAGACGGTGGATAGCGGCGCTGCGCTGCTATACTCATTTTCAATGTTAGCTAGCTGCTTTATAGCAGATGTTTGTGGGCTGCCGCGGTGACGGCCGTCCGTCCGTCCATCCGTCCCGCGGCAGACGGCGAGGAGCGCCGCGGCCGCACCGGAGATGAGAGCATGCGCTGTCGGCGGGACGGGAGGATGCAAGCCGGGACGGAGAGGGTCGGTTCGGCCGACTGACCAGCGTCAACGGACTCTTCAGATATCCAGACTTTACCTGGTGACAGTTGCTGTACCTATTGGGGGTAAAGTGGAAACTGCAGAGACGGTGTTGGTGGTGATTTTTTACTCTCCACAGTAGCTCCTTTTGACAAAATCGATCCACCGTTTCCTTACGTTGACGTCCTTAGGAAACTTAAATAAGCTAACAGCGCCGTCACCCTGCACACTGTGGCATCCAGGAAAGATGCAGGAGCGATGTGGAGGAGACATGACTGTTTAGCTGACTGGTTGACTGGTTAGCTAGCTGCAAGCTATTCTAAAGGCCCCCACACACCGGCCCAACCGTTGGACGTCTGAAGCCTTTGGACGAGGTCGGGAACATTTCTGTTTGGTGTGTTCAGCTGCGTCTGAAGCTTTCGGAGCCGTTCGGACGTTGTCTGCTCCGACTCAGCATGCGAAGTCTGAGGAGGAGGGCTGTCGGACGTCTGAGCCACTGGATTCTCTGATTGGTTGTGTGCCAGCTGAATGGCCGTTCTGATTGGCGGTGTGCTAGCGAATCAGCGCGGTGTGTGGGAGGGCGGAATACTGTGTGCGCTTTGTTTTTCTATGGACTCCGTTCTGTCATTCCCCGTTTTCATGTTTTGCAGTTCTGACACGAGACTGGCTGTTATTATGTCCGTTCAGGACGAGTTAATCTGTGTTCGTTTGGTAATGCCTCGCTGCATGTTTAGTATGCAGCTGTTTTTGTCTGAAATAGTTAAGTTTCGTTTTGATCGAAAGTAAAGAGAGTTGCGTGCATAAGCCTCTCGTTTACAACTCACAACACAAGCGCCAGCCGCTTATTGCATCTCGCGCAAGCGCAGAACGTACACGCTGCTGTGGAGCTGGCAGCACGTCGAAGCCGTGTGTTCAATGCAACTTTTCTGCCGAACGGGTCAGACGAGAGGCAACAGAGTGGTCGGAGAGTGGTCGGATAAGGCAGTTGGACGTCTGGGCGAGTGTGTGGGGGGATTAAGAGATGCTATCAAAGACTCGAGAGCAAGCGGAATAACCTCCGAAGCTAATGCGCTGGATGTATTTATACGCTTCCAGCAGGGCGGGGTTTTATGCAAATCGTAGCGCGGCCATGATTTCTGACCCGCCCATTAAATCCTGAACACAGAAATAATGAAACACAGTTTGTGAGCCTCGCTCCAAAATTAAATTCTAAATGGTTGAATGTTTTTTTACATGTTTTAAGGAAATACATTTATGACCTTTTTAATGTGTTTAGAAGAAAATGGCTGAATTTGCTTTACATGGACTTTAAAGATCAGCTGATCCGTGGACTGAAGCTTCGCCTCATTCTGATCACTTCCTTGTTCTTGTGGAGGAGGCGGAGCCTGCGCGTTATGACACTGTGAGTCGTATCAACACGACATCCATCGACACGCGTCGTCCCTGAAGTCTCACCTCTCCATCAGAAACACAGGTGACATGAAGTTTAGGTTCAGGTGGACTTCAGCGTGCCGTCACCGCTCTGAGCTCGACTCGTCCGCCTGTGTTTCTGTCTGCTGTCGCTTGTCGTGCAGTTTAGAGACGCGCCGATCGAACAGCAGTTGGCTGCAGGCGGCCATGTTTGAGACGTATTGAACAACCTGATGAGAATCAGTGTGAGCGGAGTGTGTTTCTGTTAAACTCAGCGAGTCTCGTGTTTGAACAGTTTCTGCTTCTCAGGTTTAGAAAACGTTGTGGTTGGATCCAAAAACAGACCCTAGAAATATCTAGCGATGTGACCGGAGCTGCACTGACTCCACCCCCAACAGTCAGCTGATCATCATAACACGTGATCGTGAACATGACTTCCTGTTGTTAGAGTCTGTGGTGATCAGTGATCATCTGCTAACGTGGCTAATCACTAATGATGACATCACAGGCTTTAACCCGACACCAGTCAGCTCCATCACAGCTGCTGTCATGTGATTGGATAAAGATCAGTGAGGCAGTGAGGTCACAGGTCTGTGGACAGGTCACACACACACCTCAGTGACAAACAGATCAACAATCTGACAGGTGTACCAGCTAAAGTGTGATGTCATCTAAACTGTCCAATCAGTGAGCTCCCTGTCAGTCACATGACTTCATGTTCATGTGTGAACGAGTCCCAACGGTGTGTGAGTGTGTGTTATGTTGTGTACTGGTTGTCGTTTGTTGTTTTTCCAGTAAACAACAAACAGCAGCAGTTAGCAGCAGCAGCAGCAGCAGTTAGCAGCAGCAGTTAGCAGAAGCAGCAGCAGCAGTTAGCAGCAGCAGTTAGCAGCAGCAGCAGCAGCAGTTAGCAGCAGCAGCAGCAGTTAGCAGCAGCAGCAGCAGTTAGCAGCAGCAGCAGTTAGCAGCAGCAGCTCTGTGGAAACAGTAAAATAATGTCAGCAGTGAAATCAGAGGGTGTGAGCAGGTGTCCTGTTGCCATGGAGACCAGCCAGGACTCTGTGTGTGTGTGTGTGTGTGTGTGTGTGTCTGCTGGATCTGTTTCTTCCATCTGTCCCAGCAGAATAACAGATCCCCCCTACACACACACACACACACACACACACACACACACACACACAGTGTTGTTTCAGTGTGTTTGGAATGAATTTTACTGAGACAATCACAGACAGTGTGAGGATGATGAAGAAGATGATGAAGATGATGAAGATGATGAAGATGATGAAGAAGATGATGATGAAGATGATGATGAAGAAGATGAAGAAGATGATGATGAAGATGATGAAGAAGATGATGAAGATGATGAAGATGATGAAGATGATGAAGATGATGAGTCTTCACAACAGAAATTATAAAACAAACAACCCCCATTGATACAAATATCTGACCAATCAGAGCGCCTCGTCGCAGAGCTTCATGTTGTTGTTGAGACATTTAAAGGCAGATTTTATTAATTATATATAATTTAAACATATTGAATATGTGAATTAATTCTTGTGGCTGGTCTCATGTCGTCCCTTCACTTTTGGAATGTAACTAAGTACATTTACTCGAGTATCAGAGTACCTCGGTATAATTCTGATGGCAGTCTGGAGACAAACGTTACTCCACTACATTGATTTGACAACTTTTTAAAATGTAATTAGATTTTGTTACATTTCATTTATCAGCTGAATATCATGATATCTTTATTGATTATCTCTATCGATCTCTTTAACAACATGCTGTGTAAAGAAGCTGCTGATCTGTTGATTCCGATCAAACATGTATTGATCAGTGAAACATTAAAGTGTAAAACCACGCTGCTCATTTTAGTAGTAATTGATAAAAAGAAATTGATCGCTGTATGTGGGCGTGGCCTATCTTCTGCATTCCTGAGCAGCCGCCACACTGAAGCTGAGCTCATTTATTAATCAATGAGTTCTAACGATGGAGAAGCACCACAGTGAGACTGCAGCAGACTCAACTTTATGATCCAAGTCTGAACTGTTTAATGTTTAAAATGTGCTGAGTCATCATCGACGCTTCGCCTGTTCGGACTGAACGATGTCGGATCTTAAAGAACACGAGAGAATGAATCAGGTTCTGTTTTCACTGATCGTCTCCACATGTGGTGAAACATTAAACACCTGCAGAGGCGGAACGAGTACGTTTACTTCTGCCAAAGTACAAATACCACAGTGTAGAAATACTCGTGTTCACTCGTTACTGAAGTAAACTTAGCGTGTATTTGGAGTACCAGAACTAAAAGTACTCTTCATTCACAATACTATCATGTTACTGTATTATGAATATTAATATATGAATGTGTACGGTAGCAGTTAAATAAAATATTTAGTGTAAATCTCAATTCACATGTTATCAAAGCAAATACAAAATTAAAGCTCATTGCTACTGTTAGTGCATTAATGTTATCCTGTTCGTTATGTCCCGCGCACGTTTCAGCATAATGTCTCCTCTGTTTTCTGTACAGTAAGTGAATGCAGCGCCCACTTTTCATCCGAGCAGATTATGTTACAGAGTGACGTCCAGTGAGAGCAACAGCGGGTGCACGTTGTAAAGTTGTCCTCTCCTTTTCATACAACTCGTGCATTCTTCGTGTGATGGTGCGTCTTGAGGGCGTCTCATATCTCATACCTGCCGTCATTTGTTGCGATTCTCATAATGTTTCTCAGACCGACGTCTTCCACGACACTGATCGGCCTGCAGTCTGTAGATATCCACTTCGCTATGGCATTTGTTAGCTTCTCATGCCTTTGTTTATCTGTACTTCTCCCACACGCTGCATCTACCGTAGTCTGCCGAAGCTTCGCTCCACTGTCTGTTTCGTTGAATGATTTGCTGGTGTCAGCTGTGTGTTTTGCATTTGCATTGTAGGCGTTAACTAATTGATGAGTTAACACGATAATAACAAGTTAACTTGCCCAGCCCTAGTAATAATACATCATTGTTCATTAGTTGATTATATGAAGTGATTAAAGTACATCAAAACTTATAGAAACTGCATTTAAACTTTTCAAGATATCTTGTCACATCCTGTTTTGTCTTCTCTAGAAGATTCCTGGTGAAACATTGACTTTATAGTCATGGAGTTAACACTGTGTGTCGATGTCTTCCAGAGGAGCGACGTCCATCGTATATCGCTGTGAGGAGAAACAGACTCAGAAGCCCTTCGCCCTCAAAGTCCTCAAGAAAACGGTGAGTGTCGGTCGTTTTTTAGCGAACAGGCTAATCAATAGTCCAGGATGCAGCTGGGCTTCATCAGAAGCTAACTCTCAGCTAACAGGAAACCGAAGCTAACTCTCAGCTAACAGGAAATAGACAATAGACAAAACTGAAGTCGGCTTCATGTTTTATCTTTATTCACCTGGTTTCTATTCAGCTGCTGTGGCTCAGGGGTCGAGCCAGTGTATTGTATCAGAAGGTTTTGAAGGACCACCCAAGGACACTTCTTGAAGTGAAGACAACTCGAAGCATCCTTGGGCAAGATAGTGAACCCCTGATGTGCTGGTCGGCACCTTGCATGGCAGCCAACACCATCAGTGTATGAATGTGTGTATGAATTACTGTAAGTCACTTTAGACAAAAGCTTCTGATAAATGTAAAGGTGAGCTCAGCTCAGGTGAGGTGAATAGCATAACTGTTAGCTAACAGGCTTGAAAATGTTATCATGCTAACCCCTAACCCATCTTTGATGGAGCTCAGCTAGCAGGTCCATCTTTTTTACAGACTTTGTGCTAAGCTAGGCTAACCCTGTCCTGCGCACACCCAGATGACAGTGATCCATCTTCTTGTGTTTGTTTGTGCTGACTGAGGTGATTCTCTTCTTTCAGCTTTGTTCACTTCTTGTTTGTTCGGTCTCATGTTGTTTCTTCTGGTGCAGATCGACAAGAAAATCGTTCGTACAGAAATCGGCGTCCTGCTGCGTCTTTCCCACCCGAACATCGTAAGTATGTTTAACACAACATCATTAATGAATAACTGTGAAATGTATGTGATTCACCACAAACTGAGCTAATTACCTGATGTTTTATATAAAGGCTCCTTTGAGACAGGTTCTATGTTTTCATGTCAGTTGAATGTAATTATCATTATTATTAATATTATTATTAGGGATGCACTGATACCGATACTGGTATCTGGAATCGGGCCGATACTGTTCTAATATACTCGTACTCGTTCTCGTTTAAGTTTGCCGATACCAAGAACCGATACCAATCAGTGTTCTCTCCAGACGGTGGAATAGCGGCGCTGCGCCGCTATACTGCTAGCTCAGAGCCACTATACTCATTTTCACATTAAGGGTGTTTATTTCCTGTATCTTTAACGATATGCGACGTGACTGCATCCGTAACAGCTGTCCACCGGGACCCTCTTCTCATACGGGACGCAATGATTAAATGATTCTGCTAATGTTAGCTGCTTTATAGCCCGGGTGGGCTGCCGCGGTCTTCTCGTAGTGAATAACATGTGTCCCACTCTGATACGTGCGTCTGTTTGAGAGGCTCAGATAAATGTGTCGGTCCGCTGTCTTTAGTTACAACAGCCTGTGAACAAACTGTGCAGCGGACCGTGGTTTGTTCGAGGTCCGACGCCACAAAACCAAGCTGCTACTGAGACGGTGCCGTTTTAGGAACAAGCTCTTAGCTCGCTGCATGTTGTTGTGTTTGTTTCTCTGTGGAATGCGGGGGTGGAGCCACTATGAACTACGGGAGCCCATGAGGAGCAGCGGAGGAGCAAGAAACAGGCTCACAGCTGATCATGCAGAGATGATTCTTTTCATCAAAAAGAACCTGCCACTCACTTCCCCCAAAAAACTTAGTTCAGAGACAAAACCATTGCATGCTGACTGAAGTTTGAGATTTTGTTTGATTCAAATATGGAAACTCTGCAATAGGTTCATCAATGTTGTGTCAATCTGAAAGCTGGAGACAGTGCAAAATAGTTAATTGATATTTTGTTTGATTAAAATGTTGAAACTGCAATAATTCTCTGAAAATTTCACAGAAAATGTTTATTTTTCATTTATCATCATTTGTTGTAACAAGCAGAGAAGAAAATAAAACCTGTCTTCCAATTAATTGCATTTTGCTGTATAGTTTTTTTGGGGGGTGTTTTGGTGGTAGTAGTATCGGCATCGGTACTCGGTATCGGCAAATACTCAGATCTAAGTATCGGTATCATATCGGGTTGAAAAAAAGTGGTATCGGTGCATCCCTAATTATTATTATTATTATTAATCCCAGCTGAATGTCATCAGATGGATTCCTTAGATGAGTCGAGTCTACAAGCGTTAGGAACATGTTGTATTCCTGCTGCAGTAACGATGAGTCGTGTCAGACCAGCTTCAGAAATACTGTGGACAATTCACTGTGCCTCCATGTTGTAACCATCCCTCATGTGACGGATCAGTACCGGGTGCTGTACATGTAGGTTGATGTATCATTAAGATCTGTGTTCATTGTGTGTTCTTCGGTCAGATCCAGCTGAAGGAGATCTTTGAGACGGACACTGACATCGCTCTAGTGCTGGAGCTGGTGACAGGAGGAGAGCTGTTCGACCGGTACGTTACATCCCACTACACACATTACGTTACGTAGACGGACACATTCGTCACGTGTAAGACGAAACACCAACTCTAATGTGGCTGTGAAACAATGACAACAACCTTCAAATGTCCCAGAAAGGTCTTCTAAGTTGGTGGTGAATCAAAACATGTGACAAGCAGAAACAGACAGTAGAGCTTCATGCAGTAGAGCTTCATACAGACAGAAGAGCTTCATACAGACAGTAGAGCTTCATACAGACAGTAGAGCTTCATACAGACAGAAGAGTTTCATACAGACAGTAGAGCTTCATACAGACAGTAGAGCTTCATGCAGTAGAGCTTCATACAGACAGAAGAGCTTCATACAGACAGTAGAGCTTCATACAGACAGTAGAGCTTCATACAGACAGAAGAGCTTCATACAGACAGAAGAGCTTCATACAGACAGAAGAGCTTCATATGTTAGCGGTTCATACAGACAGTAGAGCTTCATACAGACAGTAGAGCTTCATACAGTAGAGCTTCATACAGACAGTAGAGCTTCATACGTTAGCGGTTCATACAGACAGTAGAGCTTCATACAGTAGAGCTTCATACAGACAGTAGAGCTTCATACGTTAGCGGTTCATACAGACAGTAGAGCTTCATACAGACAGTAGAGCTTCATACAGTAGAGCTTCATACAGACAGTAGAGCTTCATACAGACAGTAGAGCTTCATACAGTAAAGCTTCATACAGACAGTAGAGCTTCATACAGACAGTAGAGCTTCATACAGACAGTAGAGCTTCATACAGTAAAGCTTCATACAGACAGTAGAGCTTCATACAGACAGTAGAGCTTCATACAGTAGAGCTTCATACAGACAGTAGAGCTTCATACAGACAGTAGAGCTTCATACAGTAGTATGAAGCTGTATGAAGCTCTACTGTCTGTATGAAGCTCTACTGTCTGTATTGAGCTTTACTGTCTGTATGAAGCCCTACTGTTTCTATGAAGTTCTACTGTCTATGTAAAGCTGTCAGTAGAGCTTCATATAGTAGAGCTTCATACAGACAGTAGAGCTTCATACAGTAGAGCTTCATACAGACAGTAGAGCTTCATACAAACAGTAGAGCTTCATACAGTAGGGATTCATACAGACAGTAGAGCTTCATACACTAGAGTTTCATACAGACAGTAGAGCTTCACACGGCCAGTTGAGCTTCATACACACAGCAGAGCTTCATGTAGTAGAATTTTATAGACAGTAGAGCTTCATGCAGTAGAGCTTCGTACAAACAGTAGAGCTTCATGCAGTAGAGCTTCATACAGACAGAAGAGCTTCATACAGACAGAAGAGCTTCATACAGACAGTAGAGCTTCATACAGACAGAAGAGCTTCATACGTTAGCGGTTCATACAGACAGTAGAGCTTCATACAGACAGTAGAGCTTCATACAGTAGAGCTTCATACAGACAGTAGAGCTTCATACAGTAAAGCTTCATACAGACAGTAGAGCTTCATACAGACAGAAGAGCTTCATACGTTAGCGGTTCATACAGACAGTAGAGCTTCATACAGACAGTAGAGCTTCATACAGTAGAGCTTCATACAGACAGTAGAGCTTCGTACGTTAGCGGTTCATACAGACAGTAGAGCTTCATACAGTAGGGCTTCATACAGACAGTAGAGCTTCATACAGACAGTAGAGCTTCATACAGTAAAGCTTCATACAGACAGTAGAGCTTCATACAGACAGTAGAGCTTCATACAGTAAAGCTTTATACAGACAGTAGAGCTTCATACAGTAAAGCTTCATACAGACAGTAGAGCTTCATACAGACAGTAGAGCTTCATACAGTAGAGCTTCATACAGACAGTAGAGCTTCATACAGACAGTAGAGCTTCATACAGACAGTAGAGCTTCATACAGTAAAGCTTCATACAGACAGTAGAGCTTCATACAGACAGTAGAGCTTCATACAGTAGTATGAAGCTGTATGAAGCTCTACTGTCTGTATTGAGCTTTACTGTCTGTATGAAGCCCTACTGTTTCTATGAAGTTCTACTGTCTATGTAAAGCTGTCAGTAGAGCTTCATATAGTAGAGCTTCATACAGACAGTAGAGCTTCATACAGTAGAGCTTCATACAGACAGTAGAGCTTCATACAAACAGTAGAGCTTCATACAGACAGTAGAGCTTCATACAGACAGTAGAGCTTCATACAAACAGTAGAGCTTCATACAGTAGAGATTCATACAGACAGTAGAGCTTCATACACTAGAGTTTCATACAGACAGTAGAGCTTCATACACTAGAGTTTCATACAGACAGTAGAGCTTCACACGGCCAGTTGAGCTTCATACACACAGCAGAGCTTCATGTAGTAGAATTTTATAGACAGTAGAGCTTCATACAGACAGTAGAGCTTCGTACAAACAGTAGAGCTTCATACGACAGTAGAGCTTGATACAGACAGTAGAGCTTCATACAGACAGTAGAGCTTCATACAGACAGTAGATCTTCTTATAGACAGCAGAGCTTCATACAGACAGCAGAGCTTCATACAGAGAGTAGAGCTTCATACAGACAGTAGATCTTCTTATAGACAGCAGAGCTTCATACAGATAGTTACAACATCGCGAACGTGTCCTGTGATACATGTGTGATGTATTGTATCCTCCCTTTGGTCTCCAGGATTGTGGAACGTGGGTACTACAGCGAGAGAGACGCCGCTCACGTCATCAAACAGATCCTGGAGGCCGTGGCGGTAAGACTGCTGCCTTCACTGTCATCTCACCGTCAGACTTTCTGGCTGCTGCACACAGCCGAAACGTCTCTGCTGACAGCGGTCACAGTCACACTGGATCATCCAGCTGCAGCCATCTCTCTGCTAATTAGATTACTGGTCACTTCCTGCGTCTCTGTTTAGTCTCTGCAGCTTTACACATTCAGATTAGAAACCAGCTGCTCACTAACTGTCTTCTCTCGAAGTTGCTATTACATCTGAAGAGTCCCAGCGCAGGCTGTTGTTGGAAGGTGAACTTTTTATTTTTTGAAGACCAACAGTTTCTCCTCGCTTACAGTCTTAGTGCTTAGCTAGGTAAACCACATCCTGGTCAAGCTAATATTCATGTAAAACATGATGACAGGATGTCACTTACAGTTGGACTACTCCTTTAAGTCAAAATAAAGTTGTCTGCATGAGGGCTTAGACTCAGATCCGGTGTTTGTGGTGTAGGAGTTTGTCCTCCTCCAGCTGATGATTCACAACTTCCTGTTCCTCTGAAGAGTCAACGTGAAAGTGGCACACAATCATATTTAAATGTCAACATGTGATGGTACAAAACCATGAGGCGTTCACTGACATGCTCACGCAATACTGCACTTACAAAATGTGTTACTGTGGCTGAAGAAGAGCAGCAGGAAGAAACATGCACACAGTAATCGATTAAAGCAATGAGTAGTTATTATCATTATATAGGTGATGATGTAGGTGAAGATGTAGGTGATGATGTAGGTGATGATGTAGGTGAAGATGTAGGTGATGATGTAGGTGAAGATGTAGGTGAAGATGTAGGTGATGATGTAGGTGAAGATGTAGGTGATGGTGTAAGTGATGATGTAGGTGATGATGTAGGTGAAGATGTAGTTGATGATGTAGGTGATGATGTAGGTGAAGATGTAGGTGATGATGTAGGTGAAGATGTAGGTGAAGATGTAGGTGATGATGTAGGTGATGATGTAGGTGAAGATGTAGGTGATGGTGTAGGTGATGATGTAGGTGATGATGTAGGTGATGATGTAGGTGAAGATGTAGGTGATGGTGTAGGTGATGGTGTAGGTGATGGTGTAGGTGAAGATGTAGGTGATGATGTAGGTGATGGTGTAGGTGATGATGTAGGTGATGATGTAGGTGATGGTGTAGGTGATGATGTAGGTGATGGTGTAGGTGAAGATGTAGGTGATGGTGTAGGTGATGATGTAGGTGAAGATGTAGGTGATGATGTAGGTGAAGATGTAGGTGATGATGTAGGTGATGGTGTAAGTGATGATGTAGGTGATGATGTAGGTGAAGATGTAGGTGATGATGTAGGTGAAGATGTAGGTGAAGATGTAGGTGATGATGTAGGTGATGATGTAGGTGAAGATGTAGGTGAAGATGTAGGTGATGATGTAGGTGAAGATGTAGGTGATGATGTAGGTGATGGTGTAAGTGATAATGTAGGTGATGATGTAGGTGAAGATGTAGGTGATGATGTAGGTGATGGTGTAGGTGAAGATGTAGGTGATGGTGTAGGTGATGGTGTAGGTGATGGTGTAGGTGATGATGTAGGTGAAGATGTAGGTGATGATGTAGGTGATGGTGTAGGTGATGATGTAGGTGATGGTGTAGGTGAAGATGTAGGTGATGATGTAGGTGAAGATGTAGGTGATGGTGTAGGTGAAGATGTAGGTGATGTAGGTGATGATGTAGGTGATGATGTAGGTCATGATGTAGGTGAAGATGTAGGTGATGATGTAGGTGAAGATGTAGGTGATGTAGGTGATGATGTAGGTGATGATGGAGGTGAAGATGTAGGTGATGGTGTAGGTGAAGATGTAGGTGATGATGTAGGTGATGGTGTAAGTGATGATGTAGGTGATGATGTAGGTGAAGATGTAGGTGATGATGTAGGTGAAGATGTAGGTGATGATGTAGGTGATGGTGTAAGTGATGATGTAGGTGATGATGTAGGTGAAGATGTAGGTGAAGATGTAGGTGATGATGTAGGTGATGGTGTAAGTGATGATGTAGGTGATGATGTAGGTGATGATGTAGGTGAAGATGTAGGTGATGATGTAGGTGATGGTGTAAGTGATGATGTAGGTGATGATGTAGGTGAAGATGTAGGTGATGATGTAGGTGAAGATGTAGGTGATGATGTAGGCGAAGATGTAAGTGATGATGAAGGTGATGGTGTAGGTGAAGATGTAGGTGATGATGAAGGTGATGGTGTAGGTGAAGATGTAGGTGATGATGTAGGTGATGATGTAGGTGATGATGTAGGTGAAGATGTAGGTGATGATGTAGGTGAAGATGTAGGTTATGGTGTAGGTGATGGTGTAGGTCAAGGTGTACGTGAAGATGTAGGTGATGGTTTAGGTGAAGATGTAGGTGATGATGTAGGTGATGGTGTAAGTGATGATGTAGGTGATGATGTAGGTGAAGATGTAGGTGATGATGTAGGTGAAGATGTAGGTGATGATGTAGGTGATGATGTAGGTGAAGATGTAGGTGATGATGTAGGTGATGGTGTAAGTGATGATGTAGGTGAAGATGTAGGTGATGATGTAGGTGATGGTGTAAGTGATGATGTAGGTGATGATGTAGGTGAAGATGTAGGTGATGATGTAGGTGAAGATGTCGGTGATGATGTAGGTGATGGTGTAAGTGATGATGTAGGTGATGATGTAGGTGAAGATGTAGGTGATGATGTAGGTGAAGATGTAGGTGATGATGTAGGTGATGGTGTAAGTGATGATGTAGGTGAAGATGTAGGTGAAGATGTAGGTGAAGATGTAGGTGAAGGTGTAGGTGAAGATGTAGGTGAAGGTGTAGGTGATGGTGTAGGTGATGGTGTACGTGAAGATGTAGGTGATGATGTAGGTGATGGTGTAAGTGATGATGTAGGTGAAGATGTAGGTGATGGTGTAGGTGATGATGTAGGTGATGGTGTAGGTGAAGATTTAGGTGATGATGTAGGTGATGGTGTAGGTGATGGTGTAGATGATGATGTAGGTGATGGTGTAAGTGATGATGTAGGTGATGATGTAGGTGAAGATGTAAGTGATGGTGTAGGTGATGATGTAGGTCATGATGTAGGTGAAGATGTAGGTGATGATGTAGGTGAAGATGTAGGTGATGTAGGTGATGGTGTAGGTGATGATGTAGGTGATGATGGAGGTGAAGATGTAGGTGATGATGTAGGTCATGATGTAGGTGAAGATGTAGGTGATGATGTAGGTGAAGATGTAGGTGATGTAGGTGATGATGTAGGTGATGATGGAGGTGAAGATGTAGGTGATGGTGTAGGTGAAGATGGAGGTGAAGATGGAGGTGAAGATGTTGTTGGCTGCTGCACATGGTGGCAGCGTGCAGCAGCTGCAGGTCTCTTATGTAACAGCAGCTTCCATCCTGCTGCTGAACAGATTAAAACCAGAGAGGATTAACACACACTCACACACACACACACACATACACACACACACACACACACACACACACACACACACACACACACACACTGCCCACAGCTGACCTACATCTACCACGCAGGAAAACATACGCCTGTGTACGTTTGTGTATACTTGTGTTTATTTTAATGTGTGTGTGTGTGTGTGTGTGTGTTAATCTGCAGTGCAGAAACATCCTGCAGCCCCTGAACACATCAACATGCTCTGTTTTCTCAAAGTGTGGGTGGAGGCCTCAGCGTGTAGATGTGGAGGTGTTTGATATGAAAACAGAGTCAGTGTCGTACGGAGACGACTGACATGAAGGAGAGCGGATCAGAACCAGAGGCCCGGAGCTTTCTGTGTTTATGTTAATAACAGATGATGAGTCCGCTGCGTTCTGGTATCAGACTGTCAGTGTCCAGTGTGACGAGCTGAACGACTGAAAACAGAAAAACTTGCTGAGTGATTTTTCTGCTCCTGTAGTGTCTGTGATGCTGCGTTCAGGTTCAGATGCTCCCTGAGTCTTCACAGAGCAGCAGGTCTGCTGGGAGCAGGAGGAGAAGGCCATCTGTCAGTCCATCCTGCCAAATCCTCCCCAGACCCCCCACATCTCCTCCTCCTCATCACCTGAGAGCTTTCCCTCCAGTCTGTTCTGTCCAGCACTGATAGCCTGCAGCCTGTAGGGGGCGCTGACACTCTGGCAGCTTCAAACTGTGTGTTTGTCTTCCAGTATCTTCATGAGAACGGCGTCGTGCATCGTGACCTCAAACCGGAGAACCTGCTGTACGCCGACCTGTCGCTGGACGCTCCGCTCAAGATCGGTAACAAACCAACAACACGACACCATCACATCCTAAATGTAAACAAAGGTGTAGCAGCTGAAACCCACACACACACCTTAGTGCCCTGCTGGCTAGCAGTGGGCCGATAACTCTGATGGGTCATGTAGAACCTTGTTGTTTGTGGAGGCTGAAGGTGTTATATTGATTATTTTCCGCTCTGTAAATTAGAATGAGGTTCTGTTCTTCAGTCTCCGGTCCGTTCACTGTCCGACCAGCTGAAGCCTCAGTGTGTGTCAGCGTCCAGATGGCCTCAGGCGAACACTTACAGATGGAAGCAGCTCACATTCAGCCTCCGCTCAGCACTACCAACACCTTCCTGTTGTTCAGAGACTCTGCAGAGAAACACATCCTCCTCCACCTCCAGCTTCCACTGCTTCACCCACACACGTCACTTTAAATAGAAACAGGAAGCAGCAGAACCACAAACAGGTTTTAACTCAGAATGTCGAAGTCAAAGCAAACAAAGAATCAGATATTTGTCATTTGTTTCAGTTCTGATGTGTTCTAATGTTCTAATGCTCCAATGCAAAACATCCGGCTTTAGCCGCGCAGACAGTGTTGCCTCAGTTATCTTGAAAAAGTAATCTGATTACTGATTACTCCTTTAAAAAGTACAGCCAGCACAGAGTGTACAACAAACCTTCATATTCCCATCTTTAGCTGACACTCAAGATAATGACTGTATTTCCAGCTAGAAAACGCACATCTCCCTCCTCCCTTGTTGTTTGTGTCGCTGTGTGGTGTAACACCTGAGTGTCCTCGTCACTCCCCGAGACGCAAGAAGAAAGCAAAAATACATATTTTTACTAAGGAAAATGACAGAAATAATAGTAACGCACAGTGACTTGAATAAGTAACTTTAACCTGATTACTGGTTTGGAAATATTAACGCGTTAGATTACTCGTTACTGAAAAAAGTGGTCAGATTAGAGTTTACCAGCATCACTGCCCGCAGGTAGAGTCTTTTTTTAATGGGGGTCCGGGTTTCTCCCCCGGGACATTTTGAAAATTGGGCTGTTAAAGATGCAATTTCAATGTAGTTTAAGGAGCAAAGGAAGGCCAATCGTTGAAGTCCTCATCGTCTTATTTTAATCACAAATCAAGCTAATGTCCCCTCACTATAGGCCTGCTGAGTAATGTTGACATTAAAGATATTACAGCCTGTAATAAGACCTGTGCTGTGTGCAGAGGCTGTTAGAGCAGGTAGAACATTCCCTCTTATCATTTCTTCTCTTCATTGTCTGTCTGCATCAGGCCTACAGGAGGCTTTGTAGAGTATTAACAGAGACGGCACACCCAGACTACACCCAACACCACAATTGACTTTTTCACAAGCCTGAACTGATGGAAGTATTATCAGGGGTTAGTGGAGACGATGTCTCACTCTCCACGTCTTCTTGCTCTGGCTGCGACTTCTTTTTCCAAAGAACCTCCATATATCCATAATAACTAACAACTATAAACCTCCATATATCCATAATAACTAACTGCTATAAACTCTGTATATCCAGAATAACTAACTACTATAACGCTGCAATGGAACTAAACAGCAGGCTAACAGACGGCTCTGGTAATATCAGTGACCGAGGGGGAAAGAAGAACACTGATGTTGAATGTGCAACACATTATTCTGACTCTGCCCATATATGGACATACGCCCATATATGGACATATATATATGGACATATGTCCATATATGGGCGTATGCCATAAGGAAAGCAGGTCAGCTTCTGGTGACAGTGTTGCATTTGTGGCTGCTGGACGTTCGTATGCAACCACATAAAAACCTCTGGGGCTGTTTTCATCATGAGGCTGTTATATTTGATTTCTTGTTTTAAGGCACAGAGATCCGGGACTATTCCCAAAACATCAAGGGCAGTTGCCCGAATGCCCAGGTCTAACGACGCGCCTGGTTCTAATGTTCTAATGTTCCAATGTTTTAATCTTCTAATCTTCTAATCTTCTCTCTTACAGCTGACTTCGGTCTGTCCAAAATCATTGATGACCAAGTGACCATGAAGACGGTCTGTGGTACACCGGGGTACTGCGGTGAGTTCACTACATCTACCGCTCAACTTCTCTTTACCTGTGTAGCTGTGTGCAGTGATGTGTTCACTGCTCTTTGGGATTTCACATAACTCAGCCAACTGGCCAACAGGCTAACAGCTGACAGGCTAAAAGCTAACAGCTAACAGTTAACAGGCTCCTCTGCCTGCAGCTCCAGAGATCCTGCGGGGAAATGCCTACGGCCCTGAGGTGGACATGTGGTCGGTCGGCGTCATCCTCTACATCCTGTGAGTCCATCAACAGCACACACACACACACACACACACACACACACACACACACACACACACACACACACACACACAGCAGAGGGCTGAGTCACTCCTGTCAGTTTTATGGACTTCCATCTGTGTCATTACAGCCATTAAAGCGATGACATCATGTGAAACCTGCATCCTGTTAATCAGCTCATTAATTAATATGTTCCAGGAGCCTTCAGATGGTTTGTTGTTCTCTGTCTTCAGCAGCAGAATCAGTTCTGACAAGCTGGTTTCTCTACAAGAGGAACGTAAACGTAGTTAAGTCTGTGGAGGTCGTCCAGCTTTTATAACAGAGATCAACATTTATAATGTTTAATTCTGTTTTCAGTATCTGAGTGTTTGTCACGAGTGATAATGCAGCTGTATTATGAACTGTACCACCTGTGTCTCTAACTGGACTACCTGTGTCTGTGACTGGACCACCTGTGTCTCTAACTGGACCACCTGTGTCTCTAACTGTACCACCTGTGTCTCTAACTGTACCACCTGTGTCTGTGACTGTACCACTTGTGTCTGTGACTGGACTACCTGTGTCTCTAACTGGACCACCTGTGTCTCTAACTGTACCACCTGTGTCTGTGACTGTACCACCTGTGTCTGTGACTGTACCACCTGTGTCTGTGACTGGACTACCTGTGTCTCTAACTGGACCACCTGTGTCTGTGACTGTACCACCTGTGTCTGTGACTGTACCACCTGTGTCTGTGACTGGACTACCTGTGTCTCTAACTGGACCACCTGTGTCTCTAACTGGACTACCTGTGTCTGTGACTGGACTACCTGTGTCTCCAACTGTACCACCTGTGTCTCTTACTGGACCACCTGTGTCTCTAACTGGACCACCTGTGTCTGTGACTGGACTACCTGTGTCTGTAACTGGAATACCTGTGTCTGTGACTGTACCACCTGTGTCTCTAACTGTACCACCTGTGTCTCTAACTGGACTACCTGTGTCTGTGACTGTACCACCTGTGTCTCTAACTGTACCACCTGTGTCTCTAACTGGACCACCTGTGTCTCTAACTGGACCACCTGTGTCTCTAACTGGACTACCTGTGTCTGTAACTGGACCACCTGTGTCTCTAACTGGACTACCTGTGTCTCTAACTGGACCACCTGTGTCTCTAACTGGACTACCTGTGTCTCTAACTGGACTACCTGTGTCTCTAACTGGACTACCTGTGTCTCTAACTGGACTACCTGTGTCTCTAACTGGACCACCTGTGTGTCTCTAACTGGACTACCTGTGTCTCTAATTGTACCACCTGTGTCTCTAATTGGACTACCTCTGTCTCTAACTGGACTACCTGTGTCTCTAACTGGACTACCTGTGTCTCTAACTGGACCACCTGTGTGTCTCTAACTGGACTACCTGTGTCTCTAACTGTACCACCTGTGTCTCTAACTGGACCACCTGTGTCTCTAACTGGACTACCTCTGTCTCTAACTGGACTACCTGTGTCTCTAACTGGACTACCTGTGTCTCTAACTGGACCACCTGTGTCTCTAACTGGACCACCTTTGTCTCTAACTGGACTACATGTGTCTCTAACTGTACCACCTGTGTCTCTAACTGGACCACCTGTGTGTCTCTAACTGGACTACCTGTGTCTCTAACTGTACCACCTGTGTCTCTAACTGGACCACCTGTGTCTCTAACTGTACCACCTGTGTCTCTTATTGGACCACCTGTGTCTCTAATTGGACCACCTGTGTCTCTAACTGGACTACCTGTGCTGCAGACTCTGCGGGTTCGAGCCCTTCTTTGACCCGAGGGGGGATCAGTACATGTACAGCCGCATCCTCAACTGTGACTACGAGTTTGTGTCTCCGTGGTGGGACGAGGTCTCCCTGAATGCCAAGGATCTGGTGAGTTCCTCTGGTGGTCCTGCAGACATCCTGACATGCAGAACTTGGAGATAAACTTATTTTGTTTCACTTCATCAATTAATTTGTTGAAATACTTAAAAACCTGATTTAAACTTGATAGAAAATACTTTCTGTCTGATACTCGTCTGGTACAGCTCAGCCGTCAGCTGCGAACCGGCTCAGTCAGACACGATCTACCTGGACAGGTGTTATGACCTCAGTCCTGTCCCCGTGTGTCTCTGCAGGTCAGTAAGCTGATTGTCCTCGACCCTCACAAGCGCCTGAGCGTCCGGGAGGCCCTGCAGCACCCCTGGGTGCTGGGCAAAGCTGCCCGCTTCTCCCACATGGACACCACCCAGAGGAAACTGCAGGAGTTCAACGCACGACGCAAACTTAAGGTGAGGACGGCGTCTTAGTGTTGGAGCGTACGACAGCCCGAGGTCATCATTAAAACACTGCCATGTCATATGTCCACATGATTCAGGCAGTTTATGTCAAACATCTGTGATCAGACTTGACGAGGATTATTTTGAGAAGTAAAAAAGAAGAACTGATGATAACATGAAAAAACTACGACGGAGTGAAATTTGAACTCAAGTAACCTGCTGTGAGAACCTGACTCCCTGTGGAGTCTCTGCTTATCTGAGCAGATGTTCTGACGGAGCAAAGGTCTTTATAAAGAAATGATGAAGTGTGTGTCTACGATGTAACAGTGTGTGTGTGTGTGTGTGTGTGTGTGTGTGTGTGTGTCACCAGGCTGCCATGAAGGCTGTCGTGGCCACCAGTCGTATGCACGAGGGCTCAAGGCGTCGTACTGACAGCTGTGAGATTCCTGGCTCAGGAGCTTCCAGGCAGAGCAGCATGCAGCAGGACCCGCCCCCTGAGTCAACAAGCCCCCCCCCCTCGGACAAAGAGACCCCGTCACAAAATCAGCAGCCGCCACAGGAAGACGAATCAAAGTCCACCAACCAAAGTGCTCTAAGCCCCTCCCCTCCATGCAGCCCCAAACCACCTATCTCTGACGCCACGCCCACAGGCCCCGCCCCCATCAGACCACCTCTGCGCGTCGAAGGGCTTCGACAAGCGTCTGTTGTCCCTAAAACCGTGCCGGTCCAACCCCGACTGCCGCAGAAAAGCTGCTCAGTGGTAGAGCCTGCCTCCAGGGTGGAGGCCACACCCACGCTGGCCACTCCTCCGAGTCCCAACAGCCTCAGCAACGGCTTCACGCCAGGGGCGGAGCCAGCCAGTAAGACCACCCACTGCCAGTGATCACCTGACACACCGAGCGGAGACGCTGCAACACAAAAACTACGTCAAGGTTCAGCCTTCATCAACAAACACTCACGTCATTATTGGGACCAAATGAGACCAGAACCCAAAGTATCTGTAACACCAGAGCTAACGTTCAACCAACAACATCTTCCAATCTGTAGCTTTGCTGTTACACTAACATGCTAACATGCTAACATGCTAACAGCTATGGCCTCACTGAGGGTTGTTTGCTGTCGGGAGCGTTGAGCTGCTGGTTGTGACGACTGGAGAAGATTCAGAGTCTGAGATCAGAAGTGACGACTGACTCGATCTGCTCTCGTCACTGTGGTGAGAAACAGCTGAGACGCAGCCGACGTCTTTATAGCAACAACAACAAGTTTCTCCCAACCAACAAACTCTTTGTCTTTTATTAAATAAAGGTATTAAGACTTGTCGAGTACAGCTTCACCAGGACTGATTATTAGCAAAATGCTAACTCTCTAGCTGTTAGTCCAGATCCAGTGTCCTTCTGCCTGCGACTATCGATTATACAGTTTATTGATCTGTAGACTGTGTCCACTCAGCACTTTTATACTTTATATACTCCACAACGGATGAAATGGAAGTGTCGAAGCTCTCCGCCATTCAAAACAGCAACACTTCTGCCTGACAGTTAGCGAGCCAGCTAGCAGTTCGCCTGCCGGTAGACTCTTCTCTGATTCAGCGGTTTAACTCAAACTAACACGGCGTCTCTTCTTCTCACCACAGTGACGACGGGTCAGCTGATGTTTGTGACCAAAATGAATTATTAATCACAGGCATTGATCCATAACTAGATATAGAAAACCTTTGTAGTTATACCTGCTGTTAAAGGATAACTCTGTTATTGTTCTCATAATTGTGTTGCCTGCAGTTTTAACGGACTGAAGCTGAAGTATCATCGTTAATCATCAGCATCACATGATGTGTGGACAGGAAGTCACACATTCATCCTGGTTTCTACATTTTGGACACAAACTTGTATTTTATCTCAAACAGACTCAGAAGTCTGAAGTCACTTTAAAGGATTAATTCAACATCATGAACACACGAACATGAGACGGATTCTGAACGTCTCGACAGGAAGAGGCTCAGTGATTCCCCAGATGTGCTCCTTTAAGTTCTGATGAGGACAGACTTCTTCTTCTTCTTCTTCCTCTTCTTCTTCCTATTCCTCTTCTTCTTCTTCTTCTTTTTCTTCTTCTTCTCTTCTGCTTCTCCTACTTCTCCTTCTTCTCCTTCTTCTTCTTCTCCTGAACAGAAGGTGAACTTCTCGTCGGGCGCTCAGGACGGAGCTGATTGATTGTATTTTGATAAACTTTGCGTGGACGCTGATGAGACGGACGAGAACAGAGCGAGCAGCTTCGTCTCGCTCTGTTTTTTTCTTCTTCTTCTTCTTCTTCTGCATCCCGTTACGTTTCGGAGCATGTGTGTGTGCTGCTTCTGTAGAACTGAGACAAACTGGAGGTTTGTGTTTCAGGCGATGTGAAGAGACAATCTGCTTTGAGTTTTTTATCCTTTCTACTCTTGACCGTTGAGTCGGGCGCTCTGATAGGTAGACCTGTGTAGCGTTCAGGTGAGTGACGTGTCGTGTTCGTGATATTCTAGTACGCGTTGTGTTGTTACTCCCCCTCCTGCTTGCGCTGTACAGTTTGGTTTTAGACAGATTCGTCATGACACATGGACTGCTCAGCTCCATCAGAGACAAAGTCGGTGTTCAGATCCCCAAAACAACCAAATTTGACCTTTAACCTTTGTTGGAAACGAAACTTTCCTCTGATCTGAAACCACACGTTCTACCTCTTTTTGTACAGGGGCTTCCAAAACGCTAAAAGTGACGTCTCTGGAGAGAAAACTATGACGAGCCCGGCAGGCGGAGCTGACAACACAGAGACAAAAACACAAAGCTCTACGGTGGCCCAGACAGTCCAAACAGGACTGCAGCTGCTCAGTTCAGGCAGAGTTCAGAGATTCTGCGATCAGTCAAACAAACGAGGAGAAACAAAGTGAGGCCGTCATCAGCAGCAGTCGTCTGGACTGTGAACAGCTGAGCGGAACACAAGTGTCACCATTCTCAAAACACACAATTTAATTTGACTTTACATGTTTTAAGGTTTTAAGGTTTAATTATTGATTTCTTTCCGCCCTAACGGCTCTGCCATCGAAAGACTGTCGCGTGTGGATCTGTAAAGATGTCAAACTCTCTTTACAGCCTGACTTCATCCAGGTCGACCAGTCAGCTGATCCTCCTCATCACACGGACAAGAGTCAGGAAGTGACTCTGCAGGCTAATGCTAAACTAGCTGCACACTAATGCTAAGCTAGCTGCTTCGTCTCTGTTGTGTTGGTTCCTTTTATAGAGAGAACATAAATACTGGGAGAAAGTTTTGTGATTCAGTGATTGAAACTGAAAGCTTGTCGATTGATTTTTGATTTTTAATTAAAATCCCGACGCAGACAGAGAGAAGACATGAAGTCCTGATCTGATCCCGTCCGTCCACAGGTGACCTGTCAGAGACGTTTGATTTCTACACCTCTGGTGGCAGACGGACCTGCAGCGTCTCTCAGGCTGCTGTGCTTTTTGTTCTGCCTCAGCCACCGTATGAAGCCTGAAGAGGAACCAGACCTCTGAATGTTATTAAAGCTGAATATACCTGAGATCAGCTGAGATCACCTGTCGGGACTGAAGCCTGACAGCTGCTGGACTGGGTCGAACAGTTTCGGTTTGTTTGGTCCCTCTTAGATAATGTGTTAGCCTCCTGACGGACCGATGACGAGGTCACCTGTCCACAGGTGTGTCTGACTTGCGTTCTGGCCACAGTAGAGAGCATGTACTCTGTGTTTGATTCACATTATACTCTTCTGTACAAGCATGAATATTTTGCATCTATTTATCTCGGCTTCTGACGGGCGAATGGGGGGAGGAGGTGGGAGGAGGTGGGCGGGGCTAAACTGTAAATGGTGTTTGTTTTGTGTTTGCTGAGTGAACTTGTACCTTTAATTTGAAGGAGGACATATAAACGGACAGTGTGGCAGTCGACTGTCTCACCTGTGTTTGCATGTATTATTTGATTTCTGTTGATCATATCAGATTAAAGACTCTGAACCGGAGCAGCTGGTCCGACTTCACTGACAGAACTCACCTGTGTTCAGGTGGACACACCGCCAAAATAAAATATAAAGACAGAAATGACTCAATGAATAAATTCATACGCTTTGAAATGAACTAAAATAACAAATCAAAATTAATTATATGCAATAATTTGTCAAATCTGACCCAAAAGAATAATTCTACTTTAAACTGCATCTGTACTGATTTGCTGGACATCAGAGCGACGCTTCAGACGATCAGAGACTAATTAATATACATTCATAAATACAACCAACAGAGGATTTAATGCCAAACTAATTAAAACAAATATCAGTTGATGTCACATGTTACAGATTGATGAATGTCTCCTTTTAATTTTAATATTTTTGGTGAATTTATTGAGTCATGTATTTATTTATGATTTCGGCCGTTCGTATCAGTTTTACTGTCACGCTGTGAAATATCTGCGTTATTGATCCTGTGATCAGGTCCTTTAATCAGGACTTCATTGGATACTTTTGAACATGATTATGTGTTAATAGAAATGTTAATGAACATTTTTATAGCTCATACAGCTTCAAACACAATTCTTGAGTTGAACATAAAGTTAAAGCTTCATGTACGTCTTTCTGTTGCTCTGTTAAGATGAATCAACACGTTTCATTATTCTATTGATCAGGACTTGTTTCACGTCAGACCTCGTAGCTGCAGAAAGGATTGTGAGCTGTTGATGAACGGATGATAAATTGTCTTTTAATCTTCGCAAAGAAACATGAGAGCTCAGTAAAGGTAAAGGTGAGCGGAACAACAGGTGAGTTTACTGAATGAGTTTGTAACAAACGAGACAGGGTCAGGTTTTATTGACTTTAATAACGTGGTGACAAGTTTCCTTAGAATCCAACAACAAACATCTTTATGTTCACAGCAACACGTGATACAAACAGAACAACTCTCTCATGATGAAGCTTCATCAGTCAGCTGTTCAGACATGATGATCCATGAGTTCAGTCTGTGGACTGTTTCTGGCCTCCAGCAGCTCCTCAGGTGAATCTGTGTTCACTGACCTGAGATCAGAGACCTGACAGTTATCTAAGCGTCAGCAGCAGAGCGAAGCTGATCCTCGTCCCTCCAGCAGACCTTCTGTCTGAAGATTCGTCCCTCCTGGACTGTCCCGCACCAGTATGTGGACCCGGACCTCCAGTCTGCCACTGACACCTCCCACACTGAGGTAGCACTGTAGGCCCCGCCCCCATCTGACATCATCCATGAGACCTGAGAATCTGATGATGTCACCGGTGTGTCATCAACCCACCACAGGACGTCCTGCAGGGGTGAGTTCAATCCAGCGAGAAGACAGACCAGCAGCTGAGGGGATCCTGGATCCCCAGCGAGCGGGACGGACGACAGAACCTGGACAGACGGACCAGAACCTGCAAATGCACCTGGACAAAATAATAAGAACAAACTTTGTTTACTTTTATTTTATAAACTTTGTGTTTTGGTCAAATTAAGACAGGCGTCACCTGTTGTCTTGTGTTGATGGTGATCACCTTCGGCTGCTTCTTCAACGTCCACCAGCAGCAGAGTTCCACCACTGAAAGCCACCGAGAAGGAGACGGACTGTCCTCTGGGCAGAGACCCGACACTCCAACATCTACCACAGGAGACAGACGGTGACTGCAGAACATGTGGACCAGAAACACAGAGACAGATCAGATGTTAAAGGAGCAGTTCAACAGATTCTGTAGAGTCTCACCTCAGGAGGAAGATGAAGGTCAGCGCTGTGTCCATCCTCACGTCTTCTTCAGTGTCCAGCCGTCCACACGGAGTCAGCGGAGGTCCAGAGGAGGAGCGGTTCTGCTGATAAGAGTCATTCTCATACTGACATGTCATAATGACGTTAATGTTCCTGATGGTGGATCAATAAACATCTTCACAGTCCTGCTGTGATGGACCGGACCCATTGTGAAGCTGTTTACCTGATCATACAGTTCTGCGGTTCTGCTTGAAACAAAAGTTACCATGAAGATATTTCTTACTTCAGAGTCCAGATAATGTTTTAATACTTTTAGTAAAAGTGCCATGATGTGATTTTCATCTTCCATGAAGGTCCTGATGACGAGTTATTCTACAGTTATTATAATGTTTTGTTCTTTGTGGAAGAAGAAAAATCTTCATACTGATGTTTTTTTGCAGATGATGTAGATTTTTATCTTAATGTTCACATAAAGTTGATTTCTATTCATTAAGTCCATAAAGTTAATTAATATCTATAATTTTAAGTCTGTTTAATGGTGTTTTTCACCTTTAATACAGTCCAGTAATGCTCTTTGTTTTTCTTGAATAAAAGTCAGTTTAATGTTTATTATAATTCATGATATATAACATTTAACATTTAGACTTATTAATTGTGGTTTAATGTTAAATAAACATCCTCATGATAGTTTTCTTCTCATATTTGAACCAGATGTTTTCCCTTTAACTACTGTAGATGTAATGTTCACCTGAATAAAGTCTGTATTAGAATATATTTATTTACCTGAGGCGCTGCTGGCTGTAGCTGCTGTCAGTGTGAAGCTGCAGGTGTTAATGTTCCTGCTGCGTGACATCAGGAGACTTTGTGGAGAACAAAACCTGTTGGAGCAGAACCGACAGTCTCCAGAGGAGCCGAGCTGCTCTGGGATCAGAGCGACCGTTGCTTCAGTCAGAAAAACAGGAAATTTACCAACTGTTGCTGTCGAGTCGCATCCAAACTGTCAAAAGCCTGAAGAAGACAAACACTCAGACCCCGTTCACACCGCAAGTCTTAATGCTCAATTCGGATTTTTTGCTCAGATCCGATTTTTTGGTTTGCTGTTCACATTACCTTTTAAAATGTGGCATATATCAGATTCCAGTGTGAACTGTTTGCGGTTTCGAACTGACCCGCATGCACAAAAGAACAATAACAACGACATCAGACGCAGCACGCTGTTGCACTAAAGTTGGGGAGGTCAGGGAGGAAGTGAGCATGTTCGCGTTTATTTCAAAATGTTTGTGTAATGGCAGCCGCAACATGAATGAGCAGGTGCTGAGGAGGAGAAGAATGAAAAGAAAGAGAGCAAAATTGGCTATTTTGGCCTTTTGCGGGGTTATGGCTGCAAATTCACCGTTCTCCATGTTGTAGTGTCTGTTCTCGCCGGCGCATAATTGTGACAAATGTCGATGTAGAATGACGTAAAAGTCGCATGAAATCCGCCTTGGTCGTTCACACTGCGGCCACATTGAAAAAAATCAGACCTGGGTCTGATTCAGGACCACAAATGCAAGGCTGCGTTCACACTGCAGGTCTTAATGCACAACTCCGATTTATTGCTCAAATCCCGTTTTTTGTTTGGCTGTTCACATTACCTCTTTAAATGCGGCCTGTCTACGGATTGCTGTGTGAACAGCTCACGCTCCTGAAGTGACCCGCATGCGCAGTTGATCATTGATGACATCACGCCACAGCGGTGTTTACGGAAGCGAACATGGCAACGGCAACCGGTAACGTGGGACTGTGTGGCTTACTGCTAAAAACAGCGTCCCCCCCAAATACTTATGAGGTCTAAAACCTCACTGTCCCTCCACTGGCCGCCTGCTTCACTGCTGTCCTCCATGTTTGTTTTGATTCTGTTTTTGCCTGTGGCACACTTTTTTCAATCAACTTTATTTGTCATTCATTTACAAAACAGTGCAGCGCGGGTCAGAATGACGTCAAGTCGCATTAAATGCGACCTGGCTGTTCAGATTGCGGTCGCATTCAAAAAAATCCGATACGTATCCGATTCAGTACCACATTGAAATGTGGCCTGAATCTGATTAGAAAATGTCAGATTCAATGCGACTTGTGCTGTTCACACTGTCAAAAGCAAATCAGATATGGGTCACATATGAGCGAAAAAATCGGATTCAGGTCACTTGTAACTGCAGTGTGAACGTAGCCGAAGTGATCTTAATCTGATTTGAAAAAATCAGATCTGAGCAAGATTTGAGTGTTCACACTACTTCTGAAGAAGTCTGACCCGGTCACTTGACCCCCAAAAAATCAGATTTGGGCCTCTTTTGCCTGCAGTCTGAACAGGGTCTCAGAGACTGTTTGTGTACATGTGTTCAGAAACACTGTCAGAATTACATAACATATATATACTTATATACATATATACATCACATTCATATGACAGGTCTGTTTTCAGACAACACATTGATATATAGCTGCAGATATTAGTTGTATTATTATTTTTATATAAGTCAGATATTAAAGTTTGTTCACTCACAAGAAAGGTGAACATGTAAACGTGTTTTTAAAAATTTATGAAAATAAAGTAAAAACACTTGATTATATTTGACGATATACATGAATTTGTACAAATGTATGTGTTTATTTATATGTACATATAAATACTTACTACTTAGGTATGTGGTTGTCCATAGTGACGTACACATGAGGTCCTGTACAGTAAAGACATTATTATTTGTGTAATATTTATAATAAAACGTTATGTTTGTCCGGTTAACGGCTGGAAAGTATTTAAGTCTTTAAACATTTACTGAAGTATCTCCTCTTAAAATGAGGGAAACAGCGCCCTCTGGACTGTAACACCTTAATGTCGGTCAGTCTGTGTGGTGGCAGGTGGTACTGCAGTCTAACTGCTGATCAGTGATGGAGTCTGTCAGAGAGAAGCAGGGAGGCTGAAGTCTTACAGAACGACCAGGCGCTGAGCTGTGAGGCCACTGAGGAGGGAAACTGCAGGTTAGTCATCCAGTCGCTCTGCGGCCGAATATTAAAGTCGTTTCAGAAAGAGTTTGCAGCAGAGTTAGCCAGTTTTCCTGTGTCGAGAATCCTGTTAGCTCATATCTTGTTGGCTAGCAGCGATGGCGGGAAGATGGCTAGCATGTCAACAAACAAAATGGCTCACAGCAACAAGTGCTACATGATTATCAGACAGGAGAGAAGCAGCTGGTCCTGTGAAGAAGACTGCAAGTGAGTCAGGTACACATCTGTCTGTCTGTTAGCTGACTGTTAGCTGTCTGTCTGTCTGTTAGCTGTCTGCTAGCTGTCTGTCTGTCTGTCTGTTAGCTGTCTGTTAGCTGTCTGTCTGTCTGTTAGCTGTCTGCTAGCTGTCTGTCTGTCTGTTAGCTGTCTGTCTGTCTGTCTGTTAGCTGTCTGTTAGCTGTCTGTCTGTCTGTCTGTTAGCTGTCTGTTAGCTGTCTGTCTGTCTGTTAGCTGTCTGTCTGTCTGTTAGCTGTCTGTTAGCTGTTAGCAGTCTGTCTAATATCTGTCTGTTAGCTGTCTGTCTGTCTGTTAGCTGTCTGTCTGTCTGTTAGCTGTCTGTCTGCTGTCTGTCTGTCTGTCTGTCTGTCTGTTAGCTGTCTGTCTGTTAGCTGTCTGTTAGCTGTCTGTCTGTCTGTCTGTTAGCTGTCTGTTAGCTGTCTGTCTGTTAGCTGTCTGTCTGTCTGTTAGCTGTCTGTTAGCTGTCTGTCTGTCTGTTAGCTGTCTGTCTGTCTGTTAGCTGTCTGTCTGTCTATTAGCTGTCTGTTAGCTGTCTGTCTGTCTGTCTGTTAGCTGTCTGTCTGTTAGCTGTCTGTTAGCTGTTAGTAGTCTGTCTAATATCTGTCAGTTAGCTGTCTGTCTGTCTGTTAGCTGTCTGCTAGCTGTCTGTCTGTCTGTTAGCTGTCTGTTAGCTGTCTGTCTGTTAGCTGTCTGTTAGCTGTTAGTAGTCTATCTAATATCTGTCTGTTAGCTGTCTGTCTGTCTGTTAGCTGTAAACTGTTAGTAGTTTGTCTAATATCTGTCTGTTAGCTGTCTGTCTGTCTGTTAGCTGTCTGTTAACTGTTAGTAGTCTGTCTAATATCTGTCTGTTAGCTGTCTGTCTGTCTGTTAGCTGTTAACTGTTAGTAGTCTGTCTAACATCTGTCTGTTAGCTGTCTGTCTGTCTGATAGCTGTCTGTCTGTCTGTTAGCTGTTAACTGTTAGTCTGTCTAATATCTGTCTGCTAGCTGTCTGTCTGTCTGTTAGCTGTCTGTTAACTGTTAGTAGTCTGTCTAATATCTGTCTGTTAGCTGTCTGACTGTCTGTTAGCTGTTAACTGTTAGTAGTCTGTCTAATATCTGTCTGTTAGCTGTCTGTCTGTTAGCTGTTAACTGTTAGTAGTCTGTCTAATATCTGTCTGTTAGCTGTCTGTCTGTCTGTTAGCTGTTAACTGTTAGTAGTCTGTCTAATATCTGTCTGTTAGCTGTCTGTCTGTTAGCTGTTAACTGTTAGTAGTCTGTCTAATATCTGTCTATTAGCTGTCTGTCTGTTAACTGTTAGTAGTCTGTCTAATATCTGTCTGTTAGCTGTCTGTCTGTTAGCTGTTAACTGTTAGTAGTCTGTCTAATATCTGTCTGTTAGCTGTCTGTCTGTCTGTTAGCTGTTAACTGTTAGTAGTCTGTCTAATATCTGTCTGTTAGCTGTCTGTCTGTTAGCTGTTAACTGTTAGCTTTACCCCTGACTGCCTTGTGCAACTCTGATGGTGAAAAAAGTTCGCTTGTCACAAAAAAAAAGTTGCTTGACTTCCATCCGGGGGATATTTATGTTATCTATCTTTCTATCTAAGTGAAATATTTCCATACATGTGCCTGTCTGTCACTGTGAAACCACGCCCACTCTGGCTGCAGGCAGTGAGGAAGCAGAGAGAAGCTGCACACAGACACGCTGCCTCCCTGTCGCACAAATTTCATAAAGTACCAATATTAATAAAACGTGAAAAAGTATTGTTTTTAACGGCTGGGTACCGCGGTGCCATTCTAGTATCGGTTTACTGTGCCACACTAAGATAGATAATACCCTTCAAATATAGAATGAGTCAAAGTATTATATTTATGAATGTAGACTTTGGGAAGTTTAGTTTATTCAGCAGATTGAAGTTATATTTACTGCATTTCATGACATCGTACAGGTGATACACCGAGAACAGACACACTCAGTGAAGTCCAACACAAACAGTTTGAAGCGTGAACTGGGCCCAGTCCACTGAGGACAAGTCACACATGA
Source organism: Diplodus puntazzo (assembly GCA_963678695.2). NCBI lineage: Eukaryota > Metazoa > Chordata > Actinopteri > Spariformes > Sparidae > Diplodus > Diplodus puntazzo. Next base: position 488,275 of record OZ023163.1, on the reverse strand, counting down.
TGACATCATTGTCCTGCGCCATCCTTCCTCAGCTCGTCTCCCCGACTCCTGCTGCAGTAATAAACCGCCGAGTCACTGCGCTGCGAGCCGCGCAGCAGCAGCGAGCCGTCCGCAGCAGCAGAGACCTTCTCTGGATCGACACCGGTGCCGTACTTCATGTTGGAGCTGTTGGTGGACCTGAAGGACAGAAGCAGCTGAGGACCCTGTCCTGCTGCCTTCCTGTACCAGCTCAGGGTGGAGGGGGCAGCCGTGGTGTTGGAGGTGTCCAGTAGGGGGCACTGCAGGGTGGCATCGTCCCCGACTCTCACCTGCACCGTGGAGGAAGGCAGTGCGGTGACATGCTGCTGGAAACCTTCAACACAACACACGCAGGTTGGTCTGAATAGAATGATCTAAAAACACTGAATATACAGAACATACACACAACAAGGTGTGAATATCTGTATCTGAGTGACAAGAACAGAGTGATGAAGATACTCAGTCAAAAGTAAAAGACGGTTGCAACATTTATTTTCAGTTAAAATGTGAACTTTTGTTTCTCTCATTTTTCATGAGTAGTTGTGTCATGTTGGAGTGAAACATGGAGGCATTTTCTCTCAACATGGTTCTGACCGTGAGGCTCATCAGCAAACCTTCATCATCTGAGTCTTCATCACACTGTTCAGTCATGTGATGCGTCACACCTGTCAGGTAGATGGAGTATCTTAAAGCGCTCACTAACAGATTTAAACACATTTGTTGTAAAAGTCAGAGAAATAATAATTTTGTGTGACAACAAAGTTTTAAATCTTTTTCTTCAACTTGTAACAAACAGGAGCAGTCGTGTTTGTGTTGTTGCTGAGTGTCACTCACACCCGACAAACGTCTTCACATTCCGTTACTGAGACAGGAAACACACAATATTCATATCTGAGAAGCTGATTGGTTGATATATCTGTTTAATAAATGTCTCTTATAAAAACTGTCTTTACTAATTGATCAACTGTTAGTTAACTGATCGAACAGTTTCAGCTGCACGTCCAACAGTAATGTACACCTTTAAAATGTACCGCTGGAAATAATGAATGTTTTTATCAATCAATCAGTTAAATGTGATCAGATCAGACACACAGCCACAGGATTAACAAACTGTTGCTTCAGATAGATGGATCACAATTTGTAGAAAATGTTTATTTAAAAAATGACTTTTATGGTTAATTGATAATCAAACTCAGTGACTCATTGATTGATTGAATAAATGGTGCAGCTCTGGATAAAAGTTCCTTCCATCAGTCTGAAACACACATAAATAATTAATAAATAAAGTAAACACATGAATTAGATAAAGTAATAAATGAGTAAACAGACTCACAGCTGACAGTCAGCAGGACCACACAGACCAGCACAGACTCCATCATCGACTGACGGAGGAACCTGCTGCTGCTGCTGCTGCTGTTCTTCTTAGAACCAGCGGAGCGTTTCATCTGTCAGAACAACACCAAACAGATACACCGCATGGCCAAAAATATGTGGACACGCTGTGTTTCCTGTTTGTCTCGACTGCTGATGAACTATTTAGTATTGAACTAATTCATTAAAGATAAAAAGACATGATGTAAAAGAGAGTTAGTGAACTCACCTTCACGTGTGGAAACAGCTCAGACCGGAAGATGCCGTGTCACAGTTTGCTGTAAACAAACAGTGTGTTCTATATTTGTATTCTGTGTCTTCAGACGTGGACAGTGAGACAGTGAGAAGGTGAGACAGTGTCAGTATTAATGATGAGAGACTCTGTTGATTAAGCTGCTGATTATGTTCTAACAGATTCATCATTTGGATTCTGAAATGTGAAATGAAACTGAACAACTGACACCAGACAACTTGTTGATGGAAAAACGACATAAACAACTAATTTAACTAATTATTTCAGATCTGATGATATATTTTTTAATTATTTTTCATAGTTTTTTCTAGTTTCTTCTTTTTGTAATGACTGTAAATATTATATAACCGACAGCTCAGTGAGATCAGCTGAAGCAGAATATTTTATTTTATTAATATTAAATGTTTTACTTCCTGTTTACACAAAACCTCAGAGCATGAAGTCTGAGAGGAGCCGTGTTTATATACTGTCCTGTTCGAGACCTCCTCCTGCTGCTCCTGCTCCTCCTCCTGCTGCTCCTCCTCCTCCTCCTCCTCCTCCTCCTCCTGCTGCTCCTCCTCCTCCTCCTCCTCCTCCTCTCTCCTGCTGCTCCTCCTCCTGCTGCTCCTCCTTCTCCTGCTGCTCCTCCTCCTGCTGCTCCTCCTTCTCCTGCTGCTCCTCCTCCTGCTGCTCCTGCTGCTCCTCCTGCTCCTGCTGCTCCTCCTCCTCCTCCTCCTCCTGCTCCTCCTCTCCTCTCTCCTCCCTGCTCCTCCTCTCTCCTCTCCTCCTCTCCTCCTCTCCTCCTCCTCTCTCCTCCTCTCCTCTCCTCCTCTCCTCTCTCCTCCTCTGCTCCTCCTGCTCCTCCTCCTCCTCCTCCTCTGCTGCTCCTCCTCCTGCTCCTCCTCTCCTCCTCCTGCTCTCTCCTCCTCCTCTCTGCTCCTCCTCTCCTCCTCCCCTCTCTCCTCCCTCCTCCTCCTCCTCCTGCTGCTGCTCCTCCTCCTGCTGCTCCTCCTCCTCCTGCTCCTCCTCCTCCTCCTCCTCCTCCTCCTCCTGCTCCTCTCCTCCTCCTGCTCCTCCTTCTCCTCCTCCTCCTGCTCCTCGTCCTCCTCCTGCTCCTCTCCTCCTCTCCTCTCTCCTCCTCCTCTGCTCTCTCCCTCCTGCTCCTCTCCTCCTCCTCCTCCTCTCTCCTGCTCCTCCCTCTCCTCCTCCTCTCCTCCTTCTCCTCCTCCTCCTGCTCCTCTCCTCCTCCTCCTCCCCTCCTCTCTCCTCCTCTCCTCCTCTCTGCTCCTCCTCCTCCTCCTCTCTCCTCCTCTCTCCCTCCTCTCCTCCTCTCCTCTCCTCCTCCCTCCTCCTCCTCTCCTCCTCTGCTCCTCCTCTCCTCCTCTCCTCCTCCCTCCTCTCTCCTCCTCTCCCTCCTCCTGCTCTCCTCTCTCTCCTCCTCCTCTCCCTCCTCCTCTCCTCCTCCTCTCCTCCTCCTCCTGCTCCTCCCTCCTCCTCCTCCTCCTGCTCCTCCTCCTGCTCCTCCTCTCTCCTCCTCCTCCTCCTCCTGCTCTCCTCCTCCTGCTCCTCTCCTCCTCTCCTCCTCCTCCTCTCTGCCCTCCTCCCTCCTCCTCCTCCTCCTGCTCTCCTCCTCTCCTCCTCCTCCTCTGCTGCTCCTCCTCCTCCTCCTCCTCCTGCTCCTCCTCCTCCTGCTCCTCTCCTCCTCCTCCTGCTGCTCCTCCTGCTGCTCCTCCTCCTCTGCTCCTCCTCCTCTCCTCCTCCTCCTCCTGCTCCTCCTCCTGCTCTCCTCCTCCTCCTCCTCCTCCTCCTGCTGCTCCTCCTCCTCTCCTCCTCCTCCTCTCCTGCTCCTCCTCCTCTCCTCTCCTCCTCTGCTCCTCCTCCTCCCTGCTCTGCTCCTCCTCCTCTGCTCCTCCTCTCTCCTCTCCTCCTCCTCTCCTCTCTCCTCCTCCTCTCCTCCTCCTCTCCTCTCCTCCTGCTCTGCTCCTCCTCTCCTCCTCCTCCTCCTCTGCTCTCTCCCTCCTCCTCCTCCTCCTCCCTCTCCTCCTGCTCTCCTCCTCCCTCTCCTCCTCCTCTCCTCCTCCTGCTCTCTCCTCCTCTCCTCCTCCCTCTCTCCCTCTGCTCCTCCCTCTCTCTCCCCTCCTCTCTCCTCCTCTCTCCTCTCTCTCCTCCTCCTCTCCCTCCTCCTCTCCTGCTCCTCTCCTCCTCTCCTCCTCCTCCTCCTCCTCCTCCTGCTGCTCCTCCTCCTCCTCCTCCTCCTCCTGCTGCTCCTCCTCCTGCTGCTCCTCCTCCTCCTCCTCCTCCTCCTCCTCCTCCTGCTGCTGCTCCTCCTCCTCCTCCTCCTCCTCCTCCTCCTCCTTCTCCTCCTCCTCCTCTGACAGTTAATGTGACATGGACACTTGCAGCCTTTAAAATGAAGTTTAAAATAGCAGATGAATCCATCGATCAGCTTTTATTTTCTTCATAAATTAATCTGCTGATCACTTGATTAGTGGACAACTTGTGAACAGAATCAATTAATCTTTGCAGCCTGAATTATCATTATCGTTGTTGTTGTTGTTGTTGTTGTTTAGGACTTATTCAGTTTGTAATGAACTGGTGTCTGTTGAACATGTGTAGTGTGTGTGAGGTGTCAGCAGGGGGCAGTGTGACCCACATCACTGATCTGAGATCAGGCTGAGGGATGTGATGACACGTTCCAGCCTCACAGAGGCGCTGCAGTGGCTGAACGCAGACCGCTGACAGAAATAACTTTAAATCAGAGGAGTTGTGCGGAAAGTAAACATATAAATCAGCACACACACCCTGCAGTGTGTCAGCACACACAGACACACACACACACACACACACACACACACACACACACACACACACACCCTGCAGTGTGTCAGCATGCTGTTGCAACACAACTTGTTGTCAGCAGCTTTGTGTGAAGACACATGATTTCTGTTACTGATGCTTCAGTATCAACTGTTACACAACAACGAAGCTTCAGCTGGCTCAGTGAAACAAGTCAAGTCTTAACGAAGTGTGGACTGTTTATGTTGTTATATTGTGAGTGTGTGTGTGTGTGTGTGCGTGTGTGTGTGTGTGCTCGCGCTGTAGTGACAGAGCCTGGATACTATTGTTAGCATGTTAGCTCCTGTTTCTATTATTTCCTGTGTCACGGTCGTCATGTCCTGTCCAATCTGAACTCACCTGAACTCACAGCACTTCCTGTGTTTGGACAGAAGAACCGGGGTCAGAGGTCAGACTGTGAGTGAGGCAGAACCAGATGAACGGTTCTCAGCAGTCGTCTCTGCAGGATTTAGATGTTCAGAGCACATTTTTCATGTGTTCGTACACGTGTGTGTCATCAGAGTTGCTGTGTGTTGCAGCAGTGAACTGAACTGAATCCTGAAATTAAAACAGATTGACTTTCTGCAACCGTCAGGTAAAATATCACGTGACTTTCATTGGGGCTGATGTTGGTGACCATCCAGCTGTTTGTGTGAGCCGAGGTTAGGTTGTGAACAATGACTGCTGCTTGGGGCTGTTTGGAAGCAGTGCATGCTGGGACATAAGATCCAGAAAATGACAGAACCTGCACCAGACTGTTGGCATCTGTGTTTCTGTACTGAAGAAGAACATCGTATACCCTGAAATATAAGATCCTCCTGTGTGCAGGTCATGATGTCATGTGACAGCAGGAGAAGCACAGTTAGTAACACCCTTGTTAGAGCTGAAGTCTTCACTGTAGCTGCTAAGATAAAAGTGTTAGCATGTGCGCACAAGCTCAACCGTGTCACAAGGGTTAAATCTGGTCTGAGATCAGGTTGTGATGTGTTCTCTCCTGCAGACTGTGATCACAGCAGACGAGCTGATGGAGACATCTGATGTTTCTCTGGTTGTTTCTCTGTTTTAAATCACGTCTCAGCTGCTTCAGTTGTTCAGCAGAACGCTGCAACTCTGTTTTACTGAGAAGCTCCAGAACTGTTCTGTGGACTACGACACTTCACCAGACTTTATTTCATCAGGAGGAGGAGAGGAGGACTTTATATCATCAGGAGGAGGAGAGGAGGACTTTATATCATCAGGAGGAGGAGAGGAGGACTTTATATCATCAGGAGGAGGAGAGGAGGACTTTATATCATCAGGAGGAGAGGAGGAACTTTATATCATCAGGAGGAGGAGAGGAGGACTTTATATCATCAGGAGGAGGAGAGGAGGACTTTATATCGTCAGGAGGAGGAGAGGAGGACTTTATATCCTCAGGAGGAGGAGAGGAGGACTTTATATCGTCAGGAGGAGGAGAGGAGGACTTTATATCATCAGGAGGAGGAGAGGAGGACTTTATATCACCAGGAGGAGGAGAGGAGGACTTTATATCATCAGGAGGAGGAGAGGAGGACTTTATATCATCAGGAGGAGGAGAGGAGGACTTTATATCATCAGGAGGAGGAGAGGAGGACTTTACATCATCAGGAGGAGAGGAGGACTTTATATCATCAGGAGGAGGAGAGGAGGGCTTTACATCATCAGGAGGAGGAGAGGAGGACTTTACATCATCAGGAGGAGGAGAGGAGGACTTTATATCATCAGGAGGAGGAGAGGAGGACTGAGGTTAAAGTTCCAGGTGAACTGTTCCTTTACCTTTGACCTGCATTGACCTTTTTGGCTGCAGCCACCAGCTGCTCACCTGCTGGATCTGAAGACTGGAGGAAAAACTTGACTTTAATGAGACTGAACTGAGATCAGACCGACAGAAGAGTCGTAATGTGAAACATCCTCAAGTAAAAGCAGAAACACTGTTTGAGTCTCTAGCTGCTGCTGTAGGTTCTGTGTGTCTCCAGACGAGCTGAGCAGCACCGACAGCGCCTGGATGTCTGGATGTCTCTGTGACGTTCAGCACACTAACATTTCTTCACTTTCTGATTCTCCAACACAACTGAGTTATATCTTCCCGTGAGATCACTGCCAAACGGGGTGTGGTCTATATGGGATGTGGTTTGTGGGGGTGTGGCCTATATGGGATGTGGTTTGTGGGGGTGTGGTCTATATGGGATGAGGTTTGTGGGGGTGTGGCCTATATGGGATGTGGTTTGTGGGGGTGTGGCCTATAGGGTGTGTTGCAGATTTTTGTGATGATGTTGTTTGGCTGTTTCCAGGAGTCCAAAAACTGCAGCTCTCAGCCAATCACAGTGCAGAAAGACTGATGGGGGCGGGGCTTGTGCCAACTGTGTGCCAGCCAGCAGCTGGCAGGAGGTCAGGAAAGAGTGAGAGGTTCTTCTGAGGAGGAATGAAGACACACATTTCTCTGCCTTTCCTCTCTTCGTCTCTTTAGATTTGTCTCTCTCTCTGTCTGTCTCTCTCTCTCTCTCTGTCTCTGTCTGTCTCTCTCTGTCTGTCTCTCTCTGTCTCTCTCTCTCTCTGTCTCTCTCTCTCTCTCTGTCTCTCTCTCTCTGTCTGTCTCTCTCTCTGTCTGTCTCTCTCTCTGTCTCTCTCTCTCTCTCTGTCTCTCTCTCTCTGTCTGTCTCTCTCTCTGTCTGTCTCTCTCTCTCTCTCTGTCTCTCTCTGTCTGTCTCTCTCTCTCTCTCTGTCTCTGTCTGTCTCTCTCTCTCTCTCTGTCTGTCTCTCTCTCTCTGTCTGTCTCTCTCTCTCTCTCTGTCTCTCTCTCTCTCTCTGTCTGTCTCTGTCTCTCTCTCTGTCTCTCTCTCTCTCTCTGTCTCTCTCTCTCTCTCTGTCTGTCTCTCTCTCTCTCTCTGTCTCTCTCTGTCTGTCTCTCTCTCTCTCTCTCTCTCTCTCTCTGTCTCTCTCTCTCTCTCTGTCTGTCTCTGTCTCTCTCTCTGTCTGTCTCTCTGTCTGTCTCTCTGACTTTCTGTTTCTCTGACTCAGTCTAGGTTTCATTTCTCTAAAACTGCTGCTGCCAAAGATTCTCATTCTCTCCTCAGAGTTCAGCCCAGTTCATGTTTCTGAGAACAGAAACAGAAAGCCTCAGTGTTCACGCACGCACACACACACACACACACACACACACACACACACACACACACACACACACACACACACACACACAGACTACATGCGGAAAGTTTTGTTTAAGGGTTAGTGTGTGTGTGTGTTGTGTGTGTGTGTATGTGTGTGTGTGTTGTGACTTTCCTGTTGATCGCGGCGTCCTCTGGGCACGATAACAACGACACGGAGTGGAGGAGGAGGGGGAGCTTTTGGGTGGGGATGCAGCAGGAGGCGGTGGGGGGGTGGACGGGGAGAGGTGGGGAGGGGCAGCGGGTGAGGCGGGGGCGTGGCCGAGGTCTGCCGTCCCCCTGTCACCCTCTGAAGGAGCCCCTCCCTGTGTTCCTGCCCAGCCTGAAGGGAAAGTCCAGCTCACTTCAACCTGAGAGCCTCACCGAGAGCAGCTGATCACTCCACAGCTCGTCTTCATCATCCTCACCTCCATCACCTCCACCTTCCTCCTCATCTCTATCCTCCTCATCAGCTGTCCTCTCATGGCTGCCGCCTCCAAGTCGTCCCAGAAGGCGAAGAATGCGGTGATCGCCCTGCTGCTGCTGTGGTCCATCATCTCGCTCATCGTCATCGTGGTGTGGGCGACGTCTCCGGACCTGAAGAGCTCGGCCCAGTGCCGGGCCGAGCTGCGGGAGGTGACGGAGAAGCTGGAGGGGTCCAAGGTGTTGTATCACAAGGACAAGGTGGCTCTGGAGGAGCAGGTGGAGGCGGAAAGGAAAGAGACGGACCGCCAGAGAGCTGAGATCCTGCTGCTGCTGGGACGCCTCAACACCACCAACATCACGCTGGAGGAGTGCCGCCAGGAGAACGTGAGTGATGCAGTTCATCTCTGTGAACCTACACCCGCTTTAACCTGTCCCGAATTAGCCGTCAGTATTTATTATTGTCAAAGAAGAAACTGAATCTGACAGGAAGTGTGTGTCCTGTAACGAGGCAAACCTAAAGAAATTACAAAAATATTTTGAGAAACTCAGCTTTGAGTCTCAGGAGGAAGATGTTTGAATCTGATTTACTTCCTGTTTGGATTTTACGTGTTTCTGAAGATAATCAGATTAATTTAAATATTTAACAGAGACAGAAAACTACTTCATCTGTTTTTAGTTACAGTTAAAAACAATGAATGTTTGTAACAGACATCATATGATCACATGATCCCAGAGCAACAACATTCAGTATAATTCATGTCAGTTCTTCTCCAGACTGTCCAGATGGACCACACCACTCACCCAGTGCATGCTGGGATAGACTCCAGCCTGCCTTCTAAGGCTTCAATCAGCTATTATTGTCACTGATGATTAATCTGTCATTATTTTCCCGATTAATCGATTATTAGTGTGAAAAAAGTCGATCAGTGTCTCGTCCTCAAAGATCTTCAGTTGATTGTCACAGAGAAATATTCACATGCATCAAGCTGCCGGCAGAGGAAGGACTGAACGTCTCCATCAGATGAGCTGGTGTGACACCTAATCAATCGATCAGTCGATCAGCAGTGCAGCTCTGGTGCATTCTGTCAAATCATCAACTCGATGTAATGAGATGATTTGGGCTCAAACTTTGGTCTGATATTTAAGAAGACTTGTTTCATCCTGATGACTGAAGGAGTGAACTGGAAACTGTTTCAGCAGCTGGAATGTGAACTGGAAGTCAGGCAGAACCAGTTCATTGAACTGGATTTCTTCAGTTCAGTAGAAGTTGATGGATGTTTTTACTGATCAGCAGTTTCAGTCAGGAGGCTAAGATGAGATGAGCGCTGATGTTTTAACAGTGTAAACTCACTAAAAGTCATCAGCACCAAACTGAAACTGAAAATAGCCTCGTTTCCAGTCCAACTGCCAGAATTCACTCCAGAGCAGCTCCACCCTCCTCCACCCTCCTCCACCCTCCTCCACCCTCATAACCAAACACTAACAGCTTCCATCTGTTCTCCAAAACCAGTCAATCAATAAATAATGTTGATGTGAGGAGAAGCTGAACAGAGATGCTCACTTATTAAACTCCTCAGACCTTAAACACATCGTTCATGAGGGGAAGGAGTTCTGATATGAACAGATGATTCTCCTTCTCCTCCTCCTTCTCCTCCTTCTCCTCCTCCACCTCTTCAGTTTTCATTCTAGGAGACTTGTATTTTCCCTACAGTAAAGACTGAATAGTTTTCCCTCTCAGCAGTCTGACTGTTTAAACTGTTCCAGCATTTCCAGCTTCATATTCTCAGAGTTGTTGGTTGGAAAAAATGAGTGTTTGCCTTCCTCCTCTCCCTCCTCCTCCTCTCCCTCCTCCTCCTCTCCCTCCTCCTCCTGACTCATTCCTTCTGCTCTCCTTCCTTCACCTCTGCTCCACTCCACCCACCTCCCTGATTTTTCCTCTCTCTGCTCACCGTGTGAAGCTTCAGTGTTTCTGATATAATGAAACTCACATTGACTGAGGAGTGAGTAAGATGTCCTTTATTAACACAGACACAATGTGTGTGAACACATGAAGCTTTTATTTGAAGAATCTCTGCTAACAGAGATAAAACAAGCTCTTGCTAACTGGGACTCCAATTCCCAGAATTCAGTGCTAACGCTGCGTTTTGATGTGCGTTGTTATGAAAACAGGATTCCACAGAAAGCTTCTCGCTGAGCTCAGGATCCTGAAACAGTTTTCTGTCTGAGTGCTTGTGAAACTCCAGAGTCCTCGTGAGACAGACGGAGACGACCTTCGGTCCACGTTCATGGAGAAATCAGTGTGACCTCAGCCGCTGTGTGGCAGCTTCCTGCTCACTCGGTGTCCCTGAAACAGATCAATGTCAGTGTCAGTGTCTGAGTCTGACGTCTGTCACTGCTTCACTCGTCTGTCTGAGGGTCAAGTTGAAGCTTCCTCTGTCAGAGTCGAGTGCAGATCTGTTTGTAATCCTGATGACAAACCAGCACGGGTGAAACTTCTCCGAGACTGAACCACCGGCCAACTAAGCATGGATTAATTAATTAACAGCGAAAATAATCAGCAAATGAATCAATAATCAATCAACATAATCCTCTGATCAACATGATAAATATTAACTACTACTAGAGCTCCACTGGAGACTTAGCATGTTAGCATGTTAGCATCAGGACTCGCTCACACTAACGTTTGATCTTTGTTGGAGTTGATCAGTTGAAGATCTTTGATAGTGATCAGCTGTTATCAGGAGACGATCACACAGAAACTCAGCTTCCTGTTTCAGCTCTCAGAAAACCTCCCTGTGTCAGATCATGATTCCTGATCGCTGTTCACTGTTTCTACCTGCTGACTGAACCCGTCCAGACGGACGCAGCTCTGTTGACCCACTGCATGCTGGGAAGATATTTCACCTTTTACATGAACTGCTGTCCTTCCTGAAGAAGACGGTGGATGTTTCAGAGCTCTAAGCTGCTCTCAGCTGTGAAACTCGTGAAGCACATGTGATATTTCCAGCTGTCCTGTGATATCTTCAGGGGTGGATCCAGTTGTTGCTTCTGTTTGATGTTTTATTGATCTCAGTTCAGGTTGATCAGCTGATCTTTGATCAGAAGATCACTTCTAACTATGTGATAGTGTGCGTTTCATATTCCCTTCAGACTACCTGCCTCACTTTCCTTCCTGGTGTTTCATCATTGTGAGCTGTGACTAACAGGAAGTAGACTGTTGTTCCAAGCCTCCCATTGGCCGACTCTTTCAGTCCTCAGTCTCGTCTCCGTACGCTGTCTAGATGGGACGAGTGTGTCGCAGCTGACGAGAGCGAGTGTCTACATACTTTTGGCCACATAGTTTTTCGTAGTACTGTGTGTAGTACTGTGTGTAGTACTGTGTGTAGTACTGTGTGTAGTACTTTGTAGTGTCCTGTGTGTAGTTGTGACATCAGAGGCCTCTCAGGCTGTTTGGACTGTATAAAGTGCTGCTCTAACTTTAACTGCTGCGTTCAATGAAAGGAATGTTTCTCAAAGCTGCGTTCAATCAGCAGCTCTGACATCAGACAGCCTGGCACGGCACGGCACAGTGTGTGTGTGTGTGTGTGTGTGTGTGTGTGCGTGTGCGTGTGTGTGTGTGCGTGCGTGTGCGGTCGTGCCCAGGATAAGAGGAGACCTGATCCTGGATCAGAGAGGGATCATGTTCTGATGTGGCTACAGTGAACAAACAGTGAACAGATGAATCTGCTGATGTTCTGACATCCTTGAGCTCAGCACACTGTCCTGGAGGATGTTCTAGAGGTCCTGGAGGATGTTCCAGAGGTCCTGGAGGATGTTCCAGAGGTCCTGGAGGATGTTCCAGAGGTCCTTGAGGTTTTTCCAGAGGTCCTTGAGGTTTTTCCAGAGGTCCTGGAGGTTTTTCCAGAGGTCCTGGAGGATGTTCCAGAGGTCCTGGAGGTTTTTCCAGAGGTCCTGGAGGATGTTCCAGAGGTCCTGGAGGATTTTCCAGAGGTCCTGGAGGATGTTCTGATTAAAATATGAAATATTATTATTGAAACCAAAAAATGTCTTTATGTGGACGGGACTAAAACCTGAGAAGGAAAGTGTGCATCAACAGAAACATGACTAAACACATGAAGCTGAGAATATTTGTGTACTTGAAGGGAACTTAAAGAATGGAGGTGATTTAAAAAGTGATCAGCTGTCTGTTGTCGTCTCAGGACAAGTTTTGTTTCTTGGTTGAGGACGAGGACAAAGTGTTGCAGTAACAGGAGTGATGTCATGTCCTTCACTATGTGTTTACATGAGTCTTTCTGTTGTCACAAACAACAGCTGGTGGTGTAATATTAAAAAAACTAATCCCAATAAAAACAGAAGCAGGTTGAAGGAGTGAAGATTATGTGTCCAAACAAAGAGCAGAGTGTGACTGTGGGCTCAGAACGACCTTTAACCCTTCTCACTGACATGTTGTTTTTCCTCTCTGGGTGTGTTTGTTTCGTCCTGCAGCTCGTCCTGAACGGGAACATCAGTGTTCTGCTAGGAGAACATGGAGCAGCTCCGCCAGACAAAGGCCAACCTCACGGCTCAGCTCGGCCTGAAGGAAGGTAGGAAAAAGTCCATCACTGCCATGAAAGGAGACTTTCTCTGCGAGTCACCGCCGGTATTCTTAGCTGCATTTCCCCTTGTTACCATGACGACCTCTGAGTCAGAGTAAATAAACACACATGATTGGTTGGTAAAAAAAAAAAAGTTTTCTGCTCTGAGAGAGAAAGAGCATCTCTTTAAAACTAGTTCAAGTTTAAAGATCAAAATGTTCTCAGGGATCAGATTCAGTCGACAAGTGTGAGAATTTACATCCTGAGAAGGAAAGGAGGGAAGACGGGAAAGGACAGAAGGAAGCAGTCGAGGAAAAAGGGAGTAAAGATGATTGAGAATGTCCTGACAGCTGACGTGTTGTACAGTAACAGTGTTTGTAGGAAAGTGCTGGGCAGCACTCGGGACTTTGGTATGTGGGTTTCCCTGAGATGATGTCAGCTCACAGCGCTACGCTAACAGCTCAGCCTCACACCACAACTCAACACGGTCACACAATTTATTCTTACAACCTGGTTCTTAATTTCACAGGTTTCATCTGTTTGTCTCTCTGAGTTCACATGAAGCTCAGCTTGAACACTTTTGATGCCCTGTTCACTGATCGGTCACAGTGATCAGCTCTCAGTCCAGTTCGCTGCTACATTCACCTGCGTCTGAGTCACCTCAGTGATGTGATGTCACTTCCTGCTCTGTATGAAACAAACTCGTCCATCTCTGAGACAAACAGACTCCATGTTTCTACTCAAAGACAGAAAGAAGTTCATGTAGAACATTTGCTGAATTAACAAGAAGGTCCAAATAATGCAGAATGAGTCAGAGACAGAGTTTCACAGAGTTTATAAAGTGTCTCCAACTCAACAACTCACTAAACTGACACATTTGTTAAGGGAGTCTGGTGCTGCTGTCACTGGTTCAGCGGTTGGATCAGTTCAAGCAGACGGTGTGTTCACAGACAGCTGCTGACTCTGACATTTACATTTATCAGACTTACAGTAGTTCATACATACATTCACACACTGGTGGCGGCTGCCATCACGACCAGCACATCAGGGGCAGTTTGGGGTTCAGCCACTTGCTCAGGGACACTTTGACATGCAGACACTGACAGGTTAACAAACATGTCATTACGTCACAGTGAAGCACCTGGAGATCAGACAGAGTGACATCATTCTGACTTCAACAGAAATCAGGATGTTTCTGTATCGAGTGTAATTTTCTGTCATGTTTAAAGATTTTTGAGGCCAAACGTGAGACTGAATGTCCTGTGGAGATGTTTTTTCAGAGGCTTTGTTAAAGCATTTTCCATGAATAATCCCCTCAGGCAGCAGCAGCAGGAACAGCAGGCTGATGGGAAGTGGAGAAACAGTTTAATGAAGGTGACTTCCTGCCCTGAACAGTGGGAGGGAAGTGATGAATGGAGCAGATATGAGAGAAGCATTGTGTTAACAGGCAGCTGCTGATAAACATCTGTCACTGTTTAATGTGACTGGAACCACTGAGTCCAACCAAATATTCTTTACTACAGTAAAATACCACAGTTACAGAATATTCTGCCTGCATTCAGTCCGTCTGACTTGCAGGAGACATATTTCAGATCATTATTTTGGCTTCGTCCTGTCAGTGCTGCAGACTGTCTTCACCCTCTGAGCCTCTGTGTTAGCTTCTGTCTCTTTAAGGTCCGCCTCCTGGAAAGCTCAGTCCGCTCTGATTGGTCTGCTCACACACACCTGAGCCAGCCCCTCTCTCAGTGTCTGCGGTCCGCTCTGTCGGTGTGATCAGCTTCAGCTCTACAGTGAATATCAGAGTGAATGAAGCCTGCTGCTCCACTTTAGTGTCAGTACGCTGACCGACACACTGTGACCTCACTGACACTTGATCTGATCCAGGACCAGTTCAGGTGGACCCTGTTTACACTGTGACCTCACTGAGACTGGAACTGATCCAGGATCTGCTCACTAACAAGTTAAAGTCCAAACCAACATGAGAGCTGGCAGCAGCTCACCCCGTGCGTCTGATAAGACTCACAGTTTCCTTATAAGTTCATCCAGACGCAGATCTGACCCAAACTCTGTTCAGATTCTGCTCCGTTCTGTTTGTTTACACTGCGTCCACCCCAGCCCCCCTCCTTAGTTACTGTTGCTATGTTGGACAACATCACTGCATCTGATCAGCTGATTTACAAGAGAGAACAGTGGCTACCTGAACAGAACCATTTTCAGCAGAACAGTTGGACGTGAACGGACCCGTTAATCATTGTATGGATATAAAAACACTGAATGTGAGATCAAGTTGAATTTGTTCGTCTCACTTCATGAACCACCTACAGAACAAAAAACACAGTTGCTACGGTGACAAGCAGTGCTTTAACTTCATCCCGTCTCTGTGGTACCGGGTGCTGAGCCTCATGGGTCCTGTGGAACAGAGCCGAAGGATTCTGAAGGATTGTATGATCAACTTTTTATTCTCTCACAATAATCATTTCTGCCATTTTGTCAGAAGTTTGTTCTTTTTTCAGGGTAATTGATCCACCTGACAGGTGTGACACATCAACATGCCAAGGTTAATGCACAGGTGTGGACTGGACCACTGTGATGGGCAGCGTCATCACACAGCACAACAACACAGACGTCACTTAACATAAACTGTCTGCGCTGACCAACCCTGCTGTTCATCAGCCTCACCTGTCACACCTGTCACACCTGTCACACCTGTCACACCTGTCACACCTGTCAGGTGGATCTATTATCATGAAAAGATCAGATTGTAAGATAAATAATTCTGTTATGTGCATAAAAAGTCTTTGGTCTTAACTTCAACTTGTGAAAAATAGAGAGAAAACAACAGTGTTGAAGTGTTGAGTGTACGAACAGGTGAATTAGTAGCTCCAGTCACACTGCTGTTTGGATTCTCCGCCTCCGTAGAATCAGAGGTGAACCAGTGTGAACGGATCAGCTGGCTGCGAGTATCGAGGGCGTGTCGGTCTGACAGCCTGATAACTGCACAGGTCCTTCGCTCAAATAAATGCAGAGAAATGTCCCACAAAGCAACGTTACAGAACCAAACAACAGTAACGTAGCAACTGTCTTTGGACACTTATGAGTAAACAAATACGTCTGTCCTCATGTCTGTCCTCATGTCTGTACTCCTGTCTGTACTCCTGTCTGTACTCCTGTCTGTCCTCCTGTCTGTACTTCTGTCTGTCCTCATGTCTGTCCTCCTGTCTGTACTTCTGTCTGTCCTCCTGTCTGTCCTCATGTCTGTACTCCTGTCTGTCCCCCTGTCTGTACTCCTGTCTGTCCTCATGTCTGTACTCCTGTCTGTACTTCTGTCTGTCCTCCTGTCTGTCCTCATGTCTGTCCTCCTGTCTGTACTTCTGTCTGTCCTCATGTCTGTCCTCCTGTCTGTACTTCTGTCTGTCCTCCTGTCTGTCCTCATGTCTGTACTCCTGTCTGTCCCCCTGTCTGTACTCCTGTCTGTCCTCATGTCTGTACTCCTGTCTGTCCTCCTGTCTGTCCTCATGTCTGTCCTCATGTCTGTACTCCTGTCTGTCCTCATGTCTGTCCTCATGTCTGTCCTCATGTCTGTTGTCACGGTGACTGTCAGCCCTCCAGACCGAGACTTCATTGAACTTTCCCCCAGAAAACAGCCTCCGTCCCCACGAGTCAGACAGCTTCCAGTTTACTGATGGAGATTATTTAATTATATAAATTTAGAGTGAAAAACGTAACTTTGTCACTTTCCAGGATGTTTGGTGGGTCAGGATCTCAATCACGACACATTATAACAGCATCCATATGATTATAATGTGTCAGCAGGTTTAGATTGCAGGAGGACACCTGGGAAACACCTTGAAAACACACCGATGTCATCATCATGACATCATCATCATGACGTCACCGCCAGGTCTCTTTAGGAGCCGCAGCGCCGGCTTTCTGTGTGAGTGACAGCGGTTCGCTTTGAGGCGGAGCTGCTTCGCTCTGTGTGAAAGGGGCTAATGTGTTCGACATAATGAGTGACGTCATAAACACACCTGATGTTTCTGTCCTGGTGTCAGATTTTATGAATCTCTTCATTTTTTGTCGTGTTTCAAACAGAAGCTGATGATCGTAGTCAAGTCATTTCCATCAGAACTGCAGTGAATACACACCTGCAGTCACCACCAGTGACCACAGAGGGCACCAGAGCAGCCAGGGCTGAACTCTGAGGGATTTTAATTCCACCAGATTAACAATGAAACTCGATGAATAAAAAGTAAAATGAAGTGTTGAACTCTGAGTGTTGTGTGTCGTGTCAGATCTCATCGAGGCGCTGCAGCAGAACGTGACTCAGACGGTCCACGAGACGACATCCTGCTTCAGCCTGAAGGACGCTGCAGAGAGCCAGATGTTGGCTGCTCAGAGTCAGACCAAAGCCTGCGAGTCCAGACAGCAGTACCTGAACAAACAGCTGTGAGTCCACATCTGTATTCACACTCAGATTACTGTCAGGTTTACATGTTGAACGACACGTGTTCATTGATTTACCTGTCACACCAGGAGGTGTTAAATTAGCTGTTTCCTCAATGGAGTTTGGTGTGTATAAGTCAGTCAGCTGATGGTGCCAGCAATCAATCAAATGCTTTTCCTAGCCAAAGCTAACATGGAGGCTAACAGCAATTAGTAAGTCCTAAACTAGCATGTTTACAGTACAGTAGTGTCAGTAACTGTGTGTGTATGTTTGTGTGTGTGTGTGTGTGTGTGTGTGCTACAGTCAGAAGTGTAAGGAGGGGGAGTCTGAAACTCGTCAGCAGTCGCCGCAGCAGGACGCCGCCCCCGTCACCCCCGCCGCTGAGGGCGCCGCCCCTCTCTCTGGTCTTGCAGCGCTGACGCTGCTCATCTGCTGCACTCTGCATCTGATAACCTGTGAGCACTGACACACTGATCACCATCATCACCATCATCATCAGAGAACACAGAACTCCTGCTGCTCTCAAACACATCATCACACTGCAGACAGCTACGTCCCATCAACTCTGACTGAGCTGAGATCAAACCTCATGGAACAATCTGACAAAACCAAATCGACATTATTAATTAATCAATTATTTATTAATTAAATCAATCAATAATCATCAAGAGTAAAAAAGATCAAAGTTAAATAAGTTTCCAGCTGAGCTGAGCGTGTGTGTGTGTGTGTGTGTGTGTGTGTGTGTGTGTGTGTGTGTGTGTGTGTCAGGAGTTCAGGAGGCATCGAGCTGTCGAGCTACAGGGAGCACTGTGGTCCAGGGGGGCGGAGCCTGGACGGACTTGATGACTGCTGTATAAACTTCCTGGTCGCCATGGAGACGCTGTGTAGGACGAATGATGGGACTCAAACTTTGCTGAGACGTTTACTGACTGATTCAAAGACTCTGCTGCTTCAGCGTGTTTTCTTCTTCCAGCTTCACTCTGATCAGGAAGCTGATTTATCTTTAAATTTATCTGTTCAATATTCCTTCATCAGTTCTCTGATTGATCGATCGGAATCGCTCAGAGCTGCAGAGGCAGAGTTCATCAGTGCTGCTGCGTTCAGGGACATCGCAGGTCTGAGACACAGAAACAAGTTCAGATTTAATATTTGTTTTTGTTTTTGATCGTTTTCACTTTAACTTCTTGATTCATTCGTTCATTCAGTTAGAAGTCGACTCGGTTCTGTCGCATCTGACAAGAACATCAGCACATATTTATTTATGACGAACAGAGTTGCTGATAAATTATTTGCCAATCGACTGATTGATTAATTATCTAATTATTGATTATTTATCTCTCATGTTGATAGTTTGGTGTTAAAGTGTTGCACTCACTGACTCTTTAAATCAGTATACAGGGAGGCACAGTTCTGTCGTCATGGTAACCATAGCTCAGGTGTTGCTGTCAAATCAGCTCTTTCGGTCGGTCGAGCCAGTGGATTCACCTCACCCTGTTGGCCAATAAGAAATCATCCTGGCAGAGCTGACCTCTGATTGGACGAGAGTACAAAGGACTCTGGATCAAACGAGGCATCATAACGTCGTCACTTTGGTTTAACTAATAATTCAATTCATACTTTTTTATTGGCTATTGATCTTTGTGCACATGAGTCATGATTAGTATTTGACATGAGTGGCCGCTGCTCGTTACTCTGCAGCCCCACATGATGGATTCTCTCTCTGCAGGAAGTGATTGATTCAAACCAATCAATCGATCTCAGAACTGATTGATTAGAGAATGATGAGCAGGGACAAAGTGAAGCTGGACGCCACTTCTTTCAGTTCAGAGGCCCCGTTGACACCTGACAGAGCAGCAGGACGTCCCAGCATGCACTGGGCTCAGCAGCACCACCTGGAGGCTGCGTGGAGAATCAACAAACACAGCTAATGTTTATTGATTTTCCTGATGAGTGGAATAGAGTCAGGTGTGAGCGGGGTCCGAGTGTGTGAATGATGTGTGTTTATGTTTTAGTTGTATTTTTTTACACTCACAGCTTGAAGCGTCACTGCAGCTGACGAACAAACGACTCGACTTTAGAAGCTTTTATCTAATTTGGGGGGGGGCGGGGGTTCATGAGAGTAATAAACATGAAGTTTCTATGATGTTTGATTTTTGTCTTGATTACAAAGTTTAACGTTTATGTGATTATGAAACACACACGCGTAAACACAGGACTGGTCCTTTAACATCTGTAGCGTGCAGAGTGACGCTGACATGTCGCGTCTCATGTCTCTGACGGTGGAGGACGTGATGACACCAGAGGAACAAACGGTCATCCATTCAATTCATGTGTTGTAATGGATGACTGTTTGTTCCTCTGGAACATGTTCCCAAAGTATCAAAGTAAAGTTCTCCAGTAGAGGATTGAGAATGTTGTTATGTTGGGAGATGTCCTCTGGGTGGCAGCATAGCCAAGGCCCAGTGTGGTTTACTCGGTAGTCAGAGTCTATAGCGCCACCGCTGTTGTTGACCTTTTGCCATGTTCCTGCCATGTTATCAGAAGTGCCCCAGAAAACCGACCTCAGCCGACCTCCAGTGTCCGTCCATTCTTCCTTAGTATCGTAAAGATATCACATCTCCTCAGAGCGTTCAAGGTCCTGAAAGACACGAAGATGATTATTTAAACACGAGTTATTATCATGTACAGTTTACAACCTTTTTGCTCCTGTGAGTTCATGATGAGCTCACTGGTCCCAGCAGAGCTTCACCTGCAGCAGCTCTCTTCAGCGACTCACCTGAACACGCTATAATCTCTAATGAGGCATCATATTCAAAAGGTATATATGTTCTATATAAATTAAACTACAGCTGCTAAATTTAAAATATAGAAGTATGAAGTAGTAAAAAAAAACAAATACTCAAGTACAGTTGCTCAGAACTGTACTGAGGTGCAGTATAGTGACTTTCCATCGCTGCAGCGTGAAATATCTGCACAAACTGTCCCTCAGGTTCACAAACACCAACAAACAATAAGAATAAATGAATAAAGTAACCGAGATTAAAATACATGTATACAAACATATCCAGTCTGTTACAACAACAACAGCTGCACCTTCACCTCCACCTGCACAGGCCTGCTGTTACTCATGATGTCATTCATTCAGCTCTTTCTTCTTCTGGGCTGATTAACACTGAATGTTGATTTTAGACTTTAGCATGAATCAAACAACAGGGTGTGTATGCAGAACATATGAAGGATTATATCAATATAAAGAATGTAGTTTCTGCAGTATGAATACTTTGGCCTGTGTTCCAGGAGAACATTTATTTTGAAATGTCCGACCGGAAGCTCTCTCCTCACATCCGGGTGCGATGACGCAGATTCGCGGCTAAATGTTTACGTTTGTGAAATAAGCGAGTTAAAGTGATGACAGCCATGGCTGAGCTGCCTGCAGACCGCGTGCTGTCCGAGGAGCCGGTGAGTGACGCGTTATTAATCAATTATTATCTTAATGTTCATGTAGAAACGTGATTACCGGACAGAGCAGACCGGGCTGCGTCAGCGGCGGGTTGGCTGTTAGTGGCTAATGTTAGCTTGTTTGCTAGCTGGCGCTTCTCGGTTAGCTTACCTGCTAACTTGTTGTCTCGGCGCAGGTCTCCGTCACGGCGGCTGAAGATGAAATTTCTCTCATAGAAATTAAAAAAAAAAATAACTTTGGTCATTTCACAGGTTCGTTTCAAATGTTGTATGTTATAATTTGAGTTGAAACTGACGTTGGGGACATTTTACCTTCAGCAGGTAACAGAACAGCCGCCGAGCTTTATACACATTTCTACCAGTTGTAATACTTTATCATTAATAACGTTATATGAGAACATTGACATGAGTAACTCTTTTACATGTTATATATTACAGGTTTGCTGTTAATGTAATCTTTCTGACAGTAATAGTGTTTCTGCCTTTATTGTGCAGTCCTTCCAGAAAAACGCGGACTTTTTCTGTGATTGTTGCGGCAAAAAACCTGGATTATGCGGCACCTTTTCTAAAAAAATGTGATGGAATATGCGGGATTTGTGTGCAGTTTTATGAGATGAAATTGCGAGAATTTGCAAAAATTGCGGTTTTGATGAATAAGAAAAAAAAAGATTCCCGCGCTCTTACACTACTACCTTAATGTAAATAGTCATTTCTAATGACTTCCTATGATATGCAAGCAATAATTAATTTCTCATCTCATCATTTTATTTCAGACCTTCAAAAACACAAGGCTAAAACTTCCAAAACGTTGCTGAGACAAACAAGTTCCTCCCATCCGCGAGTGTCTGACGGTGGCAGAGTGTTTGTCCAGCGTCACTTCCGCCTGCGGTCCGACACGCAAAATAATTTGCCTCCATTGTCATTAACACACCGGGAAAATCCTTTGCTCTGTCTGTTGCGCTTATTGTTGTTGGCAGGTGAGACTTATTTGCGGTCTTCATGATGTCTTCTTCGCGGGGTATGGCGCTTTCCGATGATGTCACTTCATAACGTTCCCAAGGCAACAGGAGGAAAATGGCTGCTCGTGTCTGAAGTAAACGCAACATTTTTCAACTTTCTGCAAAAATATGTGACTTTTTCCTCCCCGAAAATGCGGGGTTTATGAACTCATCCAAGCCCCGCATATTTCGCGCATTTTTCGCGGAAATCGGCGATTTATGGGGCGAAAGTGCGGCGTCTTTGAAATAATGCGGCTCCCGCATCAATGTGCGGACTTCGGCTGATTATGCGTTGAATTATGCGATCGCATAATCGCGTTTTTCTGGAGGGACTGATTGTGGTGAGCAGGGGCTCCCAAACAGCCCCAAACCCACAGACAGTCAGCTTTATTCATAAAATAACTTTATTTATAACTTCATTTATTTATAAAATAAAGAAACATCAACTTTTAGAATGTATTTTCTTACTTTTATTCATTATTCAATAATTATTACATTTGTTTAGCATAGCAACACTATTAACGAACATCATTTCAGCACTGTATGTTCCCACTGAATAATACATTTTTCAACAAACTGTTTACAGATACGAACAGAACAAAAGAAATCGAAAGCCAGATTCACACAAGTAGGTTGTTGCAAAAGGGAGAAGGCATTTCAGTGCCCTGTCAGTCAAGGTGGGATAGTCCTTTCTTACCTGTAGCCAGTAGTTAGACAGGGAAGAGCCTCGAAGTTCAGTCTTAAATCACCTGAGTCTGTCGTCTCAATCAGCTCCTCCTGTGACTTTAAATCCAGACTAGAACCAACACCAGGGGCAAAGGGGTTCCTAACCCAGTTTAAATGTGTGTTTTCAAGGTCAGGGAAATAGTCTTTGAAATATCCCTGGAGGTGCTCCAGGTGGGACTGGATCAATGGAGACATGGAGCCCAAATCATCACATGACAGCAGCTCCTGGTGAAGAAGGGAACATTTCTGTAACTCCCTCCTGGAGCTTGTTTGACCACAGCAGAATCTTTTTGAAAAAAGCACGCACTTTGTCTCGCACCTGCAGTATGTTCGTGTCACGCCCTTGCATACTTTGGTTCAGTACATTTAGATGCAGGAAAATGTCTGACATGTCTGCAAGTTTGCAGATCCAGGTTGCATCGGTGAACCGATCTGCCAGCTGATGCTTTTAAGATGAGAGGAACTCTGCAACCTCGCAGCGCATACACACGGTTTAAAACTGCCAGCGCACATTCGCGTGAAGCAGCCGCGCCTCAAACCGGGCGCCCATCTCATTACATAGCAGGGTAAACAGTCTGTGTTTCATGGGGCAGGCTTTAATAACATTCTCTACTTGTATGACCTCCTGTAGTACCTGATTCAACTCGTTATCCATCCTTTTTGCAACAAGCGCCCCACCGCAGCTCCGTCCGGACACCCCCCCACACAGCGGGTCCAGTCCAATCCGTTAGAATCGATGTAATCGTCCAAAACTTGAAAATGTCTTTCCCAATGGTTCTTCTTTCAAGTGCTTTACAAAATAGTATTTCCTCTACAAATCTTTTCTGGGGAAATAAATCTAATGTACACAAGCAGTTGGGCCTGATTGGATAAATCTGTGCTCTCATCCAGCTGAAGTGCGAAGTATTCGCTGGCTCTCACCTGCTCCAAAAGCTGAGCAGATTTGTCCTGGGCCATGTTTCAATCTGTCAGCTCACGGTGTTTTCAGAGAGTGGTAGCAAGTGACGCTGACGTTTCAAAGGTTTGAGAGGGTCTCCAGTAGGGATGCACCGATGCATCGGCCGATGTTTGCCTCGTTAACTGCCATCGGCAAATAAGAAAGACATTTGCCGATGGCCGATGATTCTCCGGGCCGGAGACAGGAGAGGAGGGAAACTACCACATACACAAACATTAAGTACAATGTTTTTTAATGGAGTCTGGTGGGTCGTGTTCTTGCAGTAAGATATATTTAAGATACTAAGATAAAGTGGTATTTGTGGGAATCTGGTACTGTGTGTGTGTGTGTGTGTGTGTGTAGGATATAGGACTGACAGACTGTTCAGCCTCAGAGGAGACAGACAGCAAGCTGGAGCAGGAAGAAGGGCAGCAGGAGAGAGAGAGAGACGGGCAGCAGGATGGAGAGAGAGACGGGCAGCAAGAGAGAGAGAGAGACGGGCAGCAGGAGAGAGAGAGAGACGGGCAGCAGGAGAGAGAGAGAGACGGGCAGCAGGAGAGAGAGAGAGACGGGCAGCAGGATGGAGAGAGAGACGGGCAGCAGGAGAGAGAGAGAGACGGGCAGCAGGAGAGAGAGAGAGACGGGCAGCAGGAGAGAGAGAGAGACGGGCAGCAGGATGGAGAGAGAGACGGGCAGCAGGATGGAGAGAGAGACGGGCAGCAGGAGAGAGAGAGAGACGGGCAGCAGGAGAGAGAGAGAGACGGGCAGCAGGAGAGAGAGAGAGACGGGCAGCAGGAGAGAGAGAGAGACGGGCAGCAGGAGAGAGAGAGAGACGGGCAGCAGGATGGAGAGAGAGACGGGCAGCAGGAGAGAGAGAGAGACGGGCAGCAGGAGAGAGAGAGAGACGGGCAGCGGGAGAGAGAGAGAGACGGGCAGCGGGAGAGAGAGAGAGACGGGCAGCAGGATGGAGAGAGAGACGGGCAGCAGGATGGAGAGAGAGACGGGCAGCAGGATGGAGAGAGAGACGGGCAGCAGGATGGAGAGAGAGACGGGCAGCAGGATGGAGAGAGAGACGGGCAGCAGGATGGAGAGAGAGACGGGCAGCAGGATGGAGAGAGAGAGACGGTCTGTTCACCTGTAGCTGAGTCCTGCAGCTCAGAGCAGGTAAAGAGCAGGTGAAACAGGTTGTTTGTTTTTAGACTCAGGTGTTAAGTGTCTGTCTCTCTCTCAGTGGGTGGTGGGTGCTGAGTGTCGGGCAGTGTGGGTGGAGGACGGGTGGCTGTATCCAGCGAAGGTGGTGTCTCTGGACGGAGAGCGCTGCAGAGTCCGTTTCCATGGCTACGGCAACGAGGAGGAAGTGGAACTGAGCGCGCTCCAAAGTCCAGATGCTGCTGTGCAACCACAGAGACAAAACTCTCAGGTAACGTCACCTTTAAACCCACAAAAACATCACGTGTTAGTCGTCCACGCTGCCGTACAGGAGAAGAAGACCAGGAGTCAAAAGCTCCACTGAAAGAAAAGTTAGTCAGAGAATGAATCTGCATCATTTACCTTTTTTCTTTTGTCCATTTTATTTAAAAGCAAAACAGAAAATCGTGTGAGAAATAATTCAAGATCTTCAGTGTGTCAGATATTTTGTCTTTGTTCTGTTTAAAGGTTGAAAACTATTTTATTCTGTTTAAATTAACTCGATGTCCCAACTGTTGAGAATCAGCTGAGTTCTGTTCATGAAGCCGACCCGTGATCTTTGTTGTGTGACTGAAGGTGAACATTAAAAACCTGTAGATGTTTTTAAAGTGACAGTAGTTAAGTCTGATCCAGTCTCTTGTGGTCTGTGTGAATCAGAACTGGAGAGCTGGTTCTCGGTGTCGGGCCATTTATTCAGAGGACGGTCTGGTGTATCCGGCCGTGGTTCTGTGGGTCAAAGGTCAGCGCTGCCGCGTTCGCTTCAACGACTACAATAACGAGGAGGAACAGGACGTCGGCAGCCTGCTGAGCCCCGACGAGCTGCATGGACCCAGCAAAGCCAGTATGGCCAAGGTAAAGACCTGGACCCAGAACTGGGTATCAGACCCGGCTCTGAGTATCATCATTTACACGGTTTCAGTATTTTTGCTCTTCTCGTCTAATGACTCACTGACTCATGTGACCTCATTGGAACCTGAATCAAACAAGTGACCGACTGATATAAAACTGAAACTGAAGAGAACTAAAGAGGAAGTTCTGTGCGAACAGTGAGACTCTGTGTGTGTGTGTGTGTGTGTGTGTGTGTGTGTGTGTGTGTGTGTGTGCGTGTGTGTGTGTGTCAACTGAGGAGGATGAGTGTGTTGTTCATCTGATCTCTGACTCATTCTGGGTCGGGCTGTCAGAACCACCTGCAGGCCGCTGAGACATTCCATCATTTGTCTTGATGACGTCATTTTAACCACCAAACTCTTCTTCATGGGTTGAATTAAACTGCAGGTCAGCAGCAGCTCTGACTGGAAGAGGAGCAGGAGGAGGAGGGAGGAGAACCAGGAGGAAGGAGGAGCAGAGAGGAGAGAGGAGCAGCACTGCTCTTCATCTGAGGTGAGTCTTCATCATCAGGGTGAGTGAAGATGAAGAAGCTGCTACCTGCTGGTCAGCTGTTGTTCTGTTTCAGTACCTTCAGCAGCTGGACTTGGACCTCAAGGTCCTTCATCCTGTAAACACCCTGGAGTCGGTCGGCTCTTTGAGGTTTCAGTGGGAATCTTTTGGCCGATCTGCTGTCTTTCAAATCAGTTGATCAATAATTGAATAAATGAAACCAGTGAAAGGTGTGAACATGTCAGTCTGAGATCACGTCACTCAGGTGAGACGTCACCTGCTGTGAGCTCTGCAGGTGTGTGTGTTGATCCAGTGTTATGTGTCCTCAGGTCAAAGAGGCGGGAGCAGAGATACCGACCAATCGCAGCTTCTCTTTCTTACCTCCGTTTCCTCCTCCTCCTCGGTTGGGCTCAGGGGTAAAACTGACACTATCATGTTTATTGATCTGATTATGATTGATGAAATCTTCTCTGCTGACTCAGCGCCTCTCTCTGAAGGACTCTGTGACCTTCATCCCTCCTCCTCCTCCTCCTCCTCTCGGCGGCGACGCCACATCCAGCATGTTGATGCTGTGGTACACGTGTGGCTTCCACACGGGCAGCTACATGGTCAGTAACCTGTTGTCACATGATCAGTCACGACCAATCGGCTGTTAGCAGAATTGGAAACTGATTAAAATATTTTGAAGAGAAACTTAGTGTCAGAATTGTAAAAGGTCACAGGATTCAGGCTACGTTTACACGATGACGATCTGAACAGAAGACGCAAAAGTAGCGTCGCGTCTTCACTTTTTATTCCGCGTTTAGACGAGCGTTTTCGGGAGGAAATCTGCGTGCGTACTGTGACGCAAAAGTGTGTGGAATTCAATTGGGTATGCATGCCAGGCGACTAGGTGGTGCTGTGAAACACTATCACACAAATAAAAAAGATAGAGGTAATTACAGATCCTTCTCTGTTCAGTAATACTGTCTGTACATATCCTGTACATTTCGGGGAACGACTCCTGTACATGTATTAGAGCTGCAAGAGCAGCTTGAAGGTCCGATGCATGGAAATAGTCCGACATGTTTTTTTATTTCCCTGTACTGGCGCATGTATGTGACGTAAACGCGTACGCGACGTGAGCAGATCTGAGCAGAGTTTTGCGTTTTGCCAGTGTACACGGAAACGTGCGTATTTAACTGTTCCACTCTTGAGGGTGGTTTCAGATTTTTGCGTTTTTAAGCCCCAAAAACGCCGTCACCGTGTAAACGAAAGGCACTTCCGATAAAATATTTTGTCGTTTTTACCCGCAAGCGTCCTCGTGTAAACGGGGCCTCAGTCTGTGAGGTCACAGGATTCAGTCTGTGAGGTCACAGGATTCAGTCTGTGAGGTCACAGGATTCAGTCTGTGAGGTCACAGGATTCAGTCTGTGAGGTCACAGGATTCAGTCTGTGAGGTCACAGGATTCAGTCTGTGAGGTCACAGGATTCAGTCTGCGAGGTCACAGGATTCAGGAAACATTAGTTTTGTATTTGTACTGACATGTCTGAATGTGTTTCAGGCTCAGCAGGAGTTCAAGTCAAGCTCCAAACACTGAGGTGAGAACCTGAACACACACCTGTAGACACTCGCCTGAGCACAGGAACACACACCTGTAGACACTCGCCTGAGCACAGGAACACACACCTGTAGACGCACGCCTGAGCACAGGAACACACACCTGTAGACGCACGCCTGAGCACAGGAACACACACCTGTAGACACTCGCCTGAGCACAGAAACACACACCTGTAGACACTCGCCTGAGCACAGAAACACACACCTGTAGACACTCGCCTGAGCACAGGAACACACACCTGTAGACGCACGCCTGAGCACAGAAACACACACCTGTAGACGCACACCTGAGCACAGGAAACACACACCTGTAGACGCACGCCTGAGCACAGAAACACACACCTGTAGACGCACGCCTGAGCACAGAAACACACACCTGTAGACACTCGCCTGAGCACAGGAACACACACCTGTAGACGCACGCCTGAGCACAGGAACACACACCTGTAGACGCACGCCTGAGCACAGGAACACACACCTGTAGACGCACGCCTGAGCACAGAAACACACACCTGTAGACGCACGCCTGAGCACAGGAACACACACCTGTAGACGCACGCCTGAGCACAGGAACACACACCTGTAGACGCACGCCTGAGCACAGGAACACACACCTGTAGACGCACGCCTGAGCACAGGAACACACACCTGTAGACACTCGCCTGAGCACAGGAACACACACCTGTAGACACTCGCCTGAGCACAGGAACACACACCTGTAGACGCACGCCTGAGCACAGAAACACACACCTGTAGACGCACGCCTGAGCACAGAAACACACACCTGTAGACACTCGCCTGAGCACAGGAACACACACCTGTAGACACTCGCCTGAGCACAGGAACACACACCTGTAGACGCACGCCTGAGCACAGAAACACACACCTGTAGACGCACGCCTGAGCACAGAAACACACACCTGTAGACGCACGCCTGAGCACAGGAACACAGACGCACACTCTGATGATCGGAAAGAATTTATAGATAAAGTTTCTCTGAATGTGTTTCTGTGAAATGAAAGTCGGGACAGACTTCTGTCTCTGAAGTTGTAACAGTAGTGAGACGTCTTCATGTGTGAAGGTAAAATCTTTGACAGTCTGAAAACTGACCATCTTTTTTGCCTCCTTTTAGTTTTTCTGTTTGGGAGCCAGAGAGGATTATGGGAAAGGACTCAGCTGTGGCGTTCTTCATTCAAATTACCATTTGTACATTTTTTGCATCTTTTAAAAACCTTTTATTTGTTGTTGGATGTTTACTGTGTGTTCACAGTTTAAGATGTTTGTGTTGAGAGGTTCAGGGTCGCTCTGTAAATCTGAACTCTGCTGTTAGAAATGAAATGAACAAGTATTTTGTTATTAAACGGAAAGGTGGATCCCAAAATCTGTGTCAAACTTTTAAATCCTTAAAGAATGAAGATGTTTCCTCTCCTGGTTTGGTTTCACTTCCTGTCAGTCGGAGGCCTCGTCCACACGCACACAACACACCTGAGAGTGCAGATGACATGACCGTACACTGGGCCTGTTGGTGTGAACAGGAAGCAGATTGTTTACTCTGGTCTGTTGCTTAGTTACAGAAAATCCTCTGAATGGGGCAGAAACATGTTGGACAAGACAAACGATCCACCATTGTTTTATTAATGTGCGTCAACTCAACATCAGAATGCTTCCTGTCCTCACACTGCTGAGCTTCTGTCCATCAGACAGCAGAAACAACCTGAGGCAGGCAGGTAACATCGTCACAGTTCAGACAGGTGGAGCAGAAGTCAGGCCAGGTGGTGAAACTGCGGGACAGGAGGGACAGGCTGGAGCACACCTGTGGACAGGTGGACCTGCTGACAGACTTCATCACGGTGAGTCGCTGCAGGTGTGGTCGGACGTCAGGCTGCTGTTGGTCACCTGAACAGAGACCGACACTCCGTCTGCACCAACAAACATCCAGCCGCTGTCAGTGAACCCCGTCAGCTGATCATCATCCACTGAGACTGAACAGCTGACTGAGGAGGACACCTGAGTGACGTCTGCAAACACGACAACAACAGCAGCAGGTAAACAAACCACGTCAGCCCTCATCATGTGACTCAGGATTCAAAGTGACTCAATAAGTTTCATCATCAGCTCAAAAGTTCAAATACAATCAGACTTCTGAACAACAAACATCCTGTGGTTTACACTCAGACTCTGTGTTGGACTTTGACTTCAAATGATCTGATCCGGACTGGACTGGACTGAGATTAACTGAGCAGTTTGTTCTGTGTGGTTTGGGTTCTCAGAGTTTTAGGAACGGGTTCTCTGCTTTGAGGAGCACTACAGCACTTCCTGTTCAGATTTATAACAAAGAAAAGCATCAAAACCGGTAAATGAGCCTGCTTGCTTCTTACCGACTACAAAAAGCATGCGGTGGTTGCTGGGCTCGGAGCGGATGTCAAGGTGATCGTGTGGATCGTATGTGCAGGTCATGTTGACAGGAAGTAGCGTGGTGCTTTTCTCCCAGACGGCGAGCTGTTTACCCGTCAGGTTCCTGCTGCAGGACCCTGTTGTGATGATCACGCTGTCTCTGTAGAACTGACAGCTGGACACGTAGCGAAGCGGCGGGGAACAGGTGACCTCCACACTGTTGCCAGGTGAGAGGAGGCGACGGCTGACAGACAGACGAGGACTGGGACTGCTGCCTAGAGGACAGACCACCAGCAAACACGGGTCAATACAGAACCAAAGGCTGGAGCTCAGAGTGTACTGTACCCATCTACAAACAGGAGACGGTCCACCGGACAGACACACCGCTGACAGTCACTCCCTTGACGTCACTGAACACTGACGTGAACTGCTGCAGGTGGTAGTCGCACTTCAGGTAGATCCGACTGCCCACCGGACGACGTCCCAGCAACTCTGCAGAGGTCAAGTGGAAGACACACAGGAAACTTCTGGCTGCCATCACTCTGAGCGGGGACGGAGAGTCTTCTCTGTAGAGACGGCAGTCCCCTCCAGTGTAGTCTATAGGTAGAGTACAGGTGACCTCCACCGTCCCCCCGTCCTCAGTCTCATCTGTCACTATGAGACTGGGTTTATCTGCAGAGGGAGGACACGTTGGGACATCTTTAAAGAGAGGACACGTTGGGACATCTTTAGAGAGAGGACACGTTGGGACATCTTTAGAGAGAGGACACGTTAAGACATCTTTAAAGAGAGGACACGTTAAGACATCTTTAGAGAGAGGACACGTTAAGACATCTTTAAAGAGAGGACACGTTAAGACATCTTTAGAGAGAGGACACGTTGGGACATCTTTAAAGAGAGGACACGTTAAGACATCTTTAAAGAGAGGACACGTTAAGACATCTTTAGAGAGAGGACACGTTGGGACATCTTTAAAGAGAGGACACGTTAAGACATCTTTAAAGAGAGGACACGTTAAGACATCTTTAGAGAGAGGACACGTTGGGACATCTTTAGAGAGAGGACACGTTAAGACATCTTTAGAGAGAGGACACGTTAGGACATCTTTAGAGAGAGGACACGTTAAGACATCTTTAAAGAGAGGACACGTTAAGACATCTTTAAAGAGAGGACACGTTAAGACATCTTTAGAGAGAGGACACGTTAAGACATCTTTAAAGAGAGGACACGTTAGGACATCTTTAGAGAGAGGACACGTTAAGACATCTTTAAAGAGAGGACACGTTAAGACATCTTTAGAGAGAGGACACGTTAAGACATCTTTAAAGAGAGGACACGTTAAGACATCTTTAGAGAGAGGACACGTTGGGACATCTTTAGAGAGAGGACACGTTAAGACATCTTTAGAGAGAGGACACGTTAAGACATCTTTAGAGAGAGGACACGTTAAGACATCTTTAGAGAGAGGACACGTTAAGACATCTTTAAAGAGAGGACACGTTAGGACATCTTTAGAGAGAGGACACGTTGGGACATCTTTAAAGAGAGGACACGTTAAGACATCTTTAGAGAGAGGACACGTTAAGACATCTTTAGAGAGAGGACACGTTGGGACATCTTTAGAGAGAGGACACGTTAAGACATCTTTAAAGAGAGGACACGTTGGGACATCTTTAGAGAGAGGACACGTTAAGACATCTTTAGAGAGAGGACACGTTAGGACATCTTTAGAGAGAGGACACGTTAGGACATCTTTAGAGAGAGGACACGTTAAGACATCTTTAAAGAGAGGACACGTTAGGACATCTTTAGAGAGAGGACACGTTAAGACATCTTTAAAGAGAGGACACGTTAAGACATCTTTAGAGAGAGGACACGTTAAGACATCTTTAAAGAGAGGACACGTTAAGACATCTTTAGAGAGAGGACACGTTGGGACATCTTTAAAGAGAGGACACGTTAAGACATCTTTAGAGAGAGGACACGTTAAGACATCTTTAGAGAGAGGACACGTTAAGACATCTTTAGAGAGAGGACACGTTAAGACATCTTTAAAGAGAGGACACGTTAGGACATCTTTAGAGAGAGGACACGTTGGGACATCTTTAAAGAGAGGACACGTTAAGACATATTTAGAGAGAGGACACGTTGGGACATCTTTAGAGAGAGGACACGTTGGGACATCTTTAGAGAGAGAGGACACGTTGGGACATCTTTAGAGAGAGGACACGTTAAGACATCTTTAGAGAGAGGACACGTTAAGACATCTTTAAAGAGAGGACACGTTAAGACATCTTTAAAGAGAGGACACGTTAAGACATCTTTAGAGAGAGGACACGTTGGGACATCTTTAGAGAGAGGACACGTTGGGACATCTTTAGAGAGAGGACACGTTGGGACATCTTTAGAGAGAGGACACGTTAAGACATCTTTAGAGTGAGGACACGTTAAGACATCTTTAGAGAGAGGACACGTTAAGACATCTTTAAAGAGAGGACACGTTAAGACATCTTTAAAGAGAGGACACGTTAAGACATCTTTAAAGAGAGGACACGTTAAGACATCTTTAGAGAGAGGACACGTTGGGACATCTTTAGAGAGAGGACACGTTGGGACATCTTTAGAGAGAGGACACGTTGGGACATCTTTAGAGAGAGGACACGTTAAGACATCTTTAGAGTGAGGACACGTTAAGACATCTTTAGAGAGAGGACACGTTAAGACATCTTTAGAGAGAGGACACGTTGGGACATCTTTAGAGAGAGGACACGTTGGGACATCTTTAGAGAGAGGACACGTTAAGACATCTTTAGAGAGAGGACACGTTGGGACATCTTTAGAGAGAGGACACGTTAAGACATCTTTAGAGAGAGGACACGTTGGGACATCTTTAGAGAGAGGACACGTTAAGACATCTTTAGAGAGAGGACACGTTGGGACATCTTTAAAGAGAGGACACGTTGGGACATCTTTAGAGAGAGGACACGTTGGGACATCAGTAATGTGGACACTTTACTCACTGCTAAAATAGTATCTGGCAGCAGCCGTCCACCCTGTCAACCAATCAGAGACACAGGAAAGTGAGCAGACGCGTACAGAGTGTTAACAGACTGAGGTTGTTGGCAGTTAACAGAGTTTCAGAGTAGATGAAGGTTTTAAAGACGACTCACAGCAGCTGAGAGACAGAGTGAAGAACTGAACCAGATCCATCAGATCCTCCTGGAGCCCAGATGAGTTCTGACAGACACACAGACGGACCTCCTCTGGTTAAACATTGTCTGTCTGTTTGCTGACTGTGTTTGTCTGAGCAGCAGGTTGAACTCAGACGGAGGATTTAAAAGAACTTTCTGTCATCAACAACACATTTCTCTACTTTGTTCATGTTTTTATGAAACGAGACACAAGAATCCTGTAAGATACAGAATCAAGTCGCTCTCCTGCTTCATGTCAAAGTTTTTCATTGTGAAGTCAATAAAATAATGTTTTGTTGATTTTGAACATTAACTATAATTATCTTCTTGGAAAACTGATAATAGAAGTGTGTGAATGTGTGGAGCTGCTCCGAACAGCGACCCCTGCTGGACCCCCGCTGGACCCCTGCTGGACCCCCGCTGGACCCTTGCTGGACCCCTGTTGGACCCCTGTTGGACCCCTGCTGGACCCTTGCTGGACCCCCGCTGGACCCCTGTTGGACCCCCGCTGGACCCTTGCTGGACCCCCGCTGGACCCTTGCTGGACCCCCGCTGGACCCCTGTTGGACCCCCGCTGGACCCTTGCTGGACCCCCGCTGGACCCTTGTTGGACCCCTGTTGGACCCCCGCTGGACCCTTGCTGGACCCTGTTGGACCCCCGCTGGACCCTTGCTGGACCCCCGCTGGACCCCCGCTGGACCCTTGCTGGACCCCCGCTGTAACCCCGCTGGACCCTTGCTGGACCCCTGTTGGACCCTTGCTGGACCCCCGCTGGACCCTTGTTGGACCCCTGTTGGACCCCCGCTGGACCCTTGCTGGACCCTGTTGGACCCCCGCTGGACCCTTGCTGGACCCCCGTTGGACCCCCGCTGGACCCTTGCTGGACCCCTGTTGGACCCCCGCTGGAATCTGCAGACTGAGGAGTCAGTCTGTTGTTGCTGTGGTGTCCTGACGTGACCACAGGGGGGCAGCACCGCCTCAGCAGGACCAGACAGACCTGGAGGATCATGGTAAAGAACTGCTGTGCCTCCTGACACTTATTACCAAGTAGCTCAGTACGTTTACTCGTACTGTACTTTAACTAGTCCAGTTTGATTTCTTATTCTTGTTATTTCTGCTTCTCTTCATCGCAGAGACTTTTTACTCCACGACATTTGATTAACAACTTTATTCACAGCAGCATTAAAGTGATCACATTCATGCATCAGTGATCATAATCAATAATATATATGATTTCATCATATATTATTGATTATGATTGATTATATTATTGATTATGATCAATAATATACATGATAAACAGTCATGAGTACTGTTACTTTTGATACTTGATTACAGTTTGATGCTGATGATAGACGATGATTTCTAACAATATTTATATTCATAGTTTTCATCCTCCTTAATAAACCCAGTCTGATGACCAGGACCAGAAAGACCATCAGGACCAGGACCAGCTCTTCACCCGCACCAGATCTCGGGTTAACTAACCTTGAACTTTAACTGAACTTCCAATCAGAACAAGAGCCTTTATTTATGTCTCCCTGTGGACTCAGTGAGGCTCCGCCCCCTCCTGTCAGCGGTCACAGAGGTCAGAGGTCAGAGGTCAGCAGCTGGAGGTGACTGAACCGATTTCATGACAGCTGAACAGCTCAGAAGAAGACGGCCTGCAGTGGAAGAGTTTAAGAAATGATGCTGGTTTTTTCAGCAGGGTGCTGTCGTATGAACGCCTTCAGAAACGCCGTAAAGATTCGGGGGGTTATGATTATTGTAGTTGGGGATACGCCTTCCTCAGTAGAAATAAATGCAGGGGGGGCGCATTGGGGACCCATCCAAGATGGCAGCTGCGCTGATACGTCAGCTCCAATAGGCAGCGCCTACGTATATTATGTCTATGGTACAGAGAGCTGTAGTATTATGGGATGTGTCTATCACTCCACTTCCTGCGTGTGTCGCACTGTTTACTGTACTCCATTTTATCTGAAGTGTTGGAACGTGATTCTGCTGAGGTCATCAACAGTGATGTATAAACACCCAGGATGCACTGCAGCTTTAGACACACCTTTATGTATTAAAGGTAAATATCTTGAAGACAGATGAGGAGATGTCGCCTCTGGATGTTGAGATTCTGGAACTTGTGCTGTGAAGATTTCTGTCACTGATTTGATCTCAAACACAAACTGAGTGTTTCTAATTCTTTATTTTTCACTAACAAACCAACATTCAGGAGTTAAACAGTGCAGGCAGACAGACAGACAGGCAGGCAGGCAGGCAGGCAGGCGTTAATGGGTTAATGGATCAGCTCCTGACAGAAGATGGACATTTCAAAGGACTGGTTGTCATGGTAACAGAGTGTGATCTTCCTACCAGAGTTACAAAGATGATGATTTTCTTAAAACGTGAAGTTTCTCTATGAGGTTCTGAACAGCACAAATAAAAATCAGTTGTCAGAAATATGACTCAGTGTCACGTGGCAGAGTTTCACCACGAGGTCCATTGAGTAGCTGTCCTGGAGCCTTCAGTCGTATCACAGGGTCTTCATCAGTTGACTTCTGGTCGTGTTGGCTTCAAGGTTCAGGACCACGATAGCTCCTGACTTTTAAATATGCTGATGAAGATCATCTGATGTGATCAAAAGCTCCAGAACAGCCAGTAAATGGACCCTGTTCTGAGTTTCGCTGTCTTCTTAGAATTAACTTCGTCTGAGTTTAACAATTAGTTTGTTCCTCATTAAATTTTATCTTTCGTTATTTGTTCTCAGAATTTCTGACACACGAAGCAAAACAAACCCTTCTTTGATCATCTGACAAACGAAAATGTTTTTTTCTTCTTGGTTTGAAATATAAATTAATTGGACTGATGACATCACTACTGACAGGAACAACGACAGACAAGAAGTAGAAAATACATTCTGACCAACAGTTTCTAAACGTTCACACAGTTAAACTTTTTACAAAACGTCACAACAAAAACTCAGAGTTCAGCCGCTTCAGACACTCAGTGAGTCGGCACGCCGCCCCCACTGGAGGAAACCCAACAGCTGGTTGTGGACGGATCCGCTCTGTGTGGAGGCTGAAACACTGACGGAGAACTTAAAGTAACTGATTGAATTTGACGTTTGTCTGCGAGTCCAAACTTGACAAACAGCTACTTTCTTTATCTGAATTCTAAATTTAAAACAAACCGGTTGAGTTTGTGAGAAGCGGCTGAACTCTGACGTCACGTGAAGAGATTTTAAAGGAAGTGAAGGAACAACAACATTAATTAATTGTATTCTTAAATATGTTCCGGCTGTTTAAGGCTACAGGTTCTAGTTGTTCTTAGAGGGTCAGTATGAAGTCCGATTCTTCTACAAGGACAAAGAACACTTTGTATGAAGCTCACGTCCGTCCACTCGGATCACAACTCATCAGTGATCACCCGGTCATGATGACCGGACTCTGCCAGTCTCATCCCGTCCTGACTGGACCTGGACCAGCGTGATCCAGGAGGCTGAAGTGACCTTGCTTGAGAGGACAGTCCAGGTGTGGAGAGGAAACGCTCCAGGTGTGGCGAGGACACGCTCCAGGTGTGAGCTTCTTACAAAGCGCGGTCCGTCTCTATCTGAGGGCTCACTGGTCCCAGTTGACCCAGTTTAAAGTCTCCATAAGTGCTGTGAGTCTGGATCAGCTGCTGGTTCTGACCAGTTAGCACCTGTTTCCTGTACGAACAAACTACTGAAGCTCTACACTCGTTTACTTTAGGACGACGAGGTGACGTTGGCCGAGGACACAGCCGTCTCTCTGGGGGAATGCTCCGCCTCCTCCTTGTTGGGGTGGGAGGAGTTATCGGACTTGCTGCGGCTGAACTCCGCCCCCATGACCGGCCCGGTGAACTTGGCGCGCGGCCGGACACAGGCGGTGCAGCACAGCAGCGTCTTGAGGAAAGCTCTGCGCATTTCGTTGCTGGTCAGCGTGTAGATGAGCGGGTTCATGGCGGAGTTGAGGACGGCGAGTGCGAGGAACCACTCGGCCTTGTAGAGGATCGGACAGCTGAGCGTCTCGCAGGCGGCGTCCAGCAGCAGGAGGATGAAGAGCGGCGCCCAGCAGGCGATGAAGCAGCTCAGGACGATGATGACGGTCTTCAGCAGCGCCATCGACTTCTCGGAGCTCTTCACGTTGGTCCCTGCACTGCTGCGGCCGTTCGACACTTTGCGGAAGACGAGTTTGCGGCTGCGCGTGCGCACAAGCGCGTAGATCCGCGCGTACAGCACCACGATGGCCATGAGGATGATGCTGAAGACGGTGGTGCAGAACAGGATGTAGGTCTTGTGGTACAGCGGCAGCACGGTGGAGCACTGCGTCATGCTCTGGATGCAGTTCCAGCCCATCACCGGCAGCCCACCCAGAACCGCCGCAATCATCCACACGGTGCTGATGAGCAGGAACACGCGGCACGTGTTCCCGCTGTTGTGCAGCTTCATCTTCAGCATCGTCAGGTGGCGCTCGATGGCGATGGCCAGCAGGCTGAAGACGGAGGCCGCCAGCGCCACGAACATGCTGCCCTCCCTGAAGAACCACTGCGTCGGTGTCAGCTTGTAGGTGTTGGCGCCCGACAGCAGGATGTTGGCGGTGTACACGACCCCGGCCAGCAGGTCGGACAGCGCCAGGTTCCCGATGAAGTAGTACATGGGCTTGTGGAACTTCTTGGTCCTCCAGATGGTGGTCAGGACCAGAATGTTCTCCAGGATGATGAAGCAGCACACAATGATGAAGACCACCGAGTCCGCCTTCAGACCCGAGTCCTGCTGCGTCTTCCGGAACTTGCCGGTGTAGTTGTAGTGTTTGGCGATCAGGTCGGAGTAGCTGGGCTCAGCCATGGCCTGCAGGGGCGGCGAGAGTCCAGCAGGGGGCGCTGCGTCCTCAAGCTTCAGTCCTTCATGTCAGGTAGTAACCGTGAAGAGGAGCGGAGAGAGTCCTGCTGGACCGGGACATGGTCCTGCAGAGACACACACACACACACACACAGACTCACAAACTGGCCCAGAAACACAGGAGCTGGTCTGAGATCAGATCTGAACCACAGAGAGTGTGAGACAGTAGAACCGGTTCTGATGTTCGCTGGATCTTTAAAACAATTAATATTTACTGAAACATGAATTCTGGTCAGATGAGGCTGTGCTGATCTGAGATCAGACACGTTTTCATCTGGAAACATTTCCGTCAGTGAATTTGACGTTTTGACGTGTTTCAGAAGAAGAGATCTAAACTGGAACCAGCTGATCTTATTGATCAGTGATCTTACTGATCAGTGATCAGCAGAGTTGAGTCAGCAGGTTTCATCGTTTCTCCAGTTTGTTTAAAAGACGTTTTAACTCTAACGGTCCGGTTCGTTCTGATTCACTTTTCCGTCATATTTCAGTTTATTCGACAGTCAGAAGGATTAAAACACTCTGACGTCACTCCATCATTTAACGTTTCTAATAAAAACCGTTAAAGAGACTCTGAAGTGTCGGACCGTCGGTGTGAACGAGGCTCCGCTGCTTCAGCTTAACCAGGACCGACCAGAACTTTATTTAATCCAACATCACACATTCACACAGTCTCTGCTGACGCTTCACACCGAACCTCACTCACAAAATACCGAATTTAACCGAGAGAAAAGAGAGTTTTTACCTTCAGCCAGAGTCCGCAGGAGAAACAGTCCGACAGCAGCGCGAGGCAGAGCGGAG
Source organism: Diplodus puntazzo (assembly GCA_963678695.2). Classification (NCBI taxonomy): domain Eukaryota; kingdom Metazoa; phylum Chordata; class Actinopteri; order Spariformes; family Sparidae; genus Diplodus; species Diplodus puntazzo. The sequence goes on along the minus strand of OZ023163.1, from coordinate 449,634 downwards.
AGCGACCACACACACACACACACACACACACACACACACACACACACACACACACACACTCTGAGGAGGATGAGGAGGATGAAGGCGCTGCCCTCCTCCTGCTCTGCTCGTTGTACATTTCGCTCCTTTCTTCTGATCAGATCAGTAATGATGATAATTAACATTTAAACATGAGTATTATTATTATTATTTTATTATTATTTGATTAATATCACATTCATAGAACTTCAGTCACGTCTGTAATCATGCGGATCATTTTGAACATAAATACTGTTTATTTACCACAAAGTTTAGATTAAAAACAGGAATGAAAATGATAAAAATGCAGTAAATAAAATTTAAAACAGTAAAATGTGAAATTAAAACGAACAGATAAAAGATAAACGACCAATCATTAATTAATCACGTTGTTTAAATTAATATTAGATTATTAATAGAAATAATATAAAAACATCAGCTGAACACACACATACACACACACACGGACACACACACACACACACGGACACTGGAGACAAACTGGAGATGGATGAGAAAGTTCTGTCCAAAACTGTCCAACTGTTTTTTCTGGTTCCGTCAGTTTTTTCTGGTTTTGTCTGGTTCTGGCTGGTTCTGTCTGGTTTTCTCTGATTCAGTCTGGTTCTGTCTGGTTTTGTCTGGTTCTGTCTGGTTTGTCTGGTTCTGTCTGGTTTTGTCTGTTTTGTCTGGTTCTGTCTGGTTTTGTCTGTTTTTTCTGGTTCTGTCTGGTTCTGTCTGGTTTTCTCTGGTTCTGTCTGGTTCTGTCTGGTTTTCTCTGGTTCTGTCTGGTTTTGTCTGGTTCTGTCTGGTTTTCTCTGGTTCTGTCTGGTTTTGTCTGGTTCTGTCTGGTCTTGTCTGGTTCTGTCTGGTTTTGTCTGTTTTGTCTGGTTCTGTCCGTCTCATGAATCTCAGCAGCTTCCAGGAAATAAAAACGGTTCTGTACGTTGATGCTTCAGGACAGGAAATGCTCCACAGTTACATCACAACAGGCCGTGATGACATCATGACGCCGCAGCTCATGACCACGTTGTTATTTACATCAACAGAAGCACGCTGGCACAGCTCAGAGTGGTGCATTGTGGGATATTAGTGCTGCGACCTCACTTCCTGTCAGGATGGCTCCATTGTTCAGGACCTGCAGGGCAACTGGTAGAACCAGAACAGCTGGTTGACTGTAGCCGACTGGGATCACTGGGGTCATACTGGGAACACTGGGATCATTCTGGGAACACTGGGGTCATACTGGGAACACTGGGGTCATACTGGGAATGCCATGGTCATTCTGGGAACACCAGGGTCATACTGGGAACACTGGGGTCATTCTGGGAACACTGGGGTCATACTGGGAATACTGGGGTCATAATGGGAATACCACGGTCATTCTGGGAACACTGGGGTCATACTGGGAACACTGGGGTCATTTTGGAAACACTGGGGTCATACTGGGAACACTGGGGTCATTTTGGAAACACTGGGATCATACTGGGAACACCAGGGTCATACTGGGAACACTGGGGTCATACTGGGAACACTGGGGTCATACTGGGAACACTGGGAACACTGGGATCATTCCGGGAACACTGGGGTCACTCTGGGATCATTCTGGGAACACTGGGGTCACTCTGGGATCATTCTGGGAACACTGGGGTCATACTGGGAACACTGGGATCATACTGGGATCATTCTGGGAACACTGGGATCATACTGGGAACACTGGGGTCATACTGGGAACACTGGGGTCACACTGGGAACACTGGGATCATAATGGGAACAGTGGGGTCATACTGGGAACACTGGGGCCATACTGAGAACACTGGGGTCATTCTGGGAACACTGGGGTCACACTGGGAACACTGGGATCATAATGGGAACAGTGGGGTCATACTGGGAACACTGGGGTCATACTGGGAACACTGGGATCATTCTGGGAACACTGGGGTCATACTGGGAACACTGGGACAATTCTGAGAACACTGGGGTCATTCTGGGAACACTGGGGTCATACTGGAAACACTGGGATCATTCTGGGAACACGGGATCATTCTGGGAACACGGGATCATTCTGGGAACAGTGGGGTCATACTGGGAACACTGGGGTCATACTGGGAACACTGGGATAATTCTGGGAACACCGGGATCATTCTGGGAACACTGGGGTCATACTGGGAACACTGGGGTCATACTGGGAACACTGGGATAATTCTGGGAACACCGGGGTCATACTGGGAACACTGGGGTCATACTGAGAGAACCGGGGTCATTCTGGGAACACTGGGGTCATACTGAGAACACTGGGGTCATACTGGGAACACTGGGATAATTCTTGGAACACTGGGATAATTCTGGGAACACCGGGGTCATTCTGGGAACACTGGGGTCATACTGGGAACACTGGGGTCATACTGGGAACACTGGGGTCATACTGGAAACACTGGGATAATTCTTGGAACACCGGGGTCATTCTGGGAACACCGGGGTCATACTGAGAACACTGGGGTCATACTGGGAACACTGGGATAATTCTTGGAACACTGGGATAATTCTGGGAACACCGGGGTCATACTGGGAACACTGAGGTCATACTGGGAACACTGGGATAATTCTGGGAACACTGAGGTCATCAGCACCTGAACAGAGGGAATCTGGACAGATGTTGGCTGCTATGTGGCTAACCCTAACCATCAGGGCAGAGTCAGGACAGAAAGTACTGATCCAACAACAGATCCTCAAAGAGACAAATACACAGCAAGTATAAGGGTCCTGAAACAGAACGTTGAGCAGAGAACATCCGGTCAGCCGATAAGGAGGAAGAAACCACATCAGGGCAGTGAGCTGGGTCGATCCAAGTCTGCAGAACTGCAGAAACAGATCCGAGGAGACATAATTTAACCCTTTACAAGCTCAAGTCTTCACCGTAGCTGCTGAGCTAACGGTGTTAGCATGCAGCCTGTCTGCCTGTGGTGAGCTCCACCACACATCCCGGGTTTACATCACATTTGCCCCAAACAACCACTTCAACAAACTTTTTCCCCCCCTTAGTCCGGAAGAACAACATGTTGTCAGTTTAGTTCAAAGTTAGAATGAAAACAATGTTTTGAAGCAGCTTCAGGTCAGACATGTTGTGGGTCTCTGCTCACCAGAACACGTCTCAAACATTCAACTGCTCATTGACCAGACTTTGATCAGAGAGCTACCTGATGCTAACACTGTTAGCTAAGCAGCTACATGAAGACTTGATGTTAATAAAGGTGTAAATCTGGTCTGAGATCAGGTTGTGATGTGTTTTTTCCTGCAGACTGTGATCACAGCAGACGAGCTGATGGAGACATCTGATGTTTAAATCAAGTCTCAGCTGCTTCAGTTGTTCAACGCTGCAACTCTGTTTTACTGTGAAGCTCCAGAACCGTTCTGTGGACTACGAGACAACTTTGAGAGGAGCGACAGGACCGGAAGCAGCGACAGAGGACTGGATTTATTGTTTGGACCAGATCAGTACTGTGTTAGACTCACAGCGTCATGTGACCGCTCCAGTTCCACTTTACTGCTCGAGTCAGAGAACAGAGCCGAGCTGAGGAGAGGCTGGAGGGGGGAGGGGGGTAAGGGTGAAAGGGTTTGTGGGTAACAAAAGCTTCTTTCCTCTGAGCTGCATAGCTGAACATCACCATGACGACGGCTGGAGGGAAACAGGGGGAATGGAGCTGCAGAACCAACCCTGAAACTGAAGAACAGGAGAACGGTTCTGCTGCTCAGTGTGATGAAGTCAACGCTGATTTCAAACGGGTCTGAAACATAAAGAATAATTAAACTGATGGATTAAAAACAAACAGGTTCCTCAGAGTAGGTTCGGGTCTCAGCTCTGGGTGATTTTGGACCATCATCAAGGTTTGTTGACAGTAACATGACAGTACTACAATGGTCCAGCTTTGGTTCCTGTCTTGGAGAACCAGGTTCTGGTTTCTGTCCTGGTCCTGGTCCTGGTCTCAGTTCTGATCTTGCTGGTCTCAAACATTCTTCAGCAGTGAAAGTTTAACAGCAGAACATCTGCAGCCTGTAATTATGGTTTGGACGGACTGACTGAGTGTGTGTGTGTTTGTGTGTGTGTGTTTAACAGGAAAGCATTAGCCAGCTTCTTCCTCTCTGACTTCCTGTGATGTGATTGGTTGTTTCCCCGGTGGTGAGGAATGTGGAGGATCGCCATCGTTTCCCTCAGAGGGTCATGAGGAAGAGAAAACATGGCCGCCGATGGTGAATTCTTATTGGATCTTAATGTCAAGAGTGTTCAGACCTGTTCCCACTGACCTGGTCTGAGGTCCTGGTCTGAGGTCCTGGTCTGGGTTTGGGTGAGTCTGTCCACTGTGTGTGTGTTAATCTGTGTGTTGTGTCTGACATGTCAGTGTTCACAACAAACACCACAGAAGAAGAGTCCGAACTTGTCGATCTTATCGTCTGTTTCAAGGGTCAACAGTGAGCCGACCTGCTTGTTCGTGTTGTGTGATAAATATCCTCCGTTGATGTCACTTGGTGGGTCAGCTGCATTGTGGGTAATGTAGGCGTCGGGTGTAAGGAAGAAGAATGTGGAATAAAACAGATGATGTCTGCGATTCAGTGTGAGAGAAGTGACATCATTGATCAGAACCAGGGTGTGTGTCCCTCACTGTGTGTGGGGTGGAGGTGGTGTGGGGTGGAGGTGGTGTGGTGTGGGGTGGAGGTGGTGTGGGGTGGAGGTGGAGGTGGTGTGGGGTGGAGGTGGGGGTGCTGAGGCCTCTGCTGCTCCCTGCGCTCCTCTTAACATTCAGCAGCGGCTCATTAGAGATGCAAAGCTGCAGAGTCGGAGCTGCAGCCTGAATGAGTCGCCTTTGTCCTGTAATTGGAGATGTTTCTGTGGAGCTACAAAGAGAGACGGGCCCCCATCACCCTCCACCCTCCATCCTCCATCCTCCACCCTCCACCCTCCTCACCATCCTCACCCTCCATCCTCACCCTCCATCCTCCACCCTCCTCACCATCCTCACCCTCCATCCTCCACCCTCCTCACCATCCTCACCCTCCATCCTCCACCCTCCTCACCATCCTCACCCTCCATCCTCACCCTCCATCCTCCACCCTCCTCACCACCCTCCACCCTCCATCCTCCATCCTCCACCCTCCATCCTCCACCCTCCATCCTCCACCCTCCTCACCATCCTCACCCTCCATCCTCCACCCTCCACCCTCCTCACCATCCTCACCCTCCATCCTCACCCTCCATCCTCCACCCTCCTCACCATCCTCACCCTCCATCCTCACCCTACCATCCTCCACCCTCCTCACCATCCTCCACCCTCCATCCTCCACCCTCCATCCTCCACCCTCCACCCTCCTCACCATCCTCACCCTCCATCCTCCATCCTCCACCCTCCATCCTCCACCCTCCATCCTCCACCCTCCTCACCATGCTCACCCTCCATCCTCACCCTCCACCCTCCACCCTCCTCACCATCCTCACCCTCAAAGCTGTACTTTTACTCAGAGTCACGCGCGTCACTTCCTGTCCGTCAGCTTCACAGAAACATAAATGTGATGACGATTATAAATGTAAAAGTTGTCAGTGAGTGAAGCAGCTGTGAGGTGACGGAGGCTGTGACGGAGGCTGATCACAGGTCAGATTAAAGCTTCACACAAATAAACAGTTTAATCTTTAATCCTGTTTCTGTCTGACGAGCAGAGTCATATGACCTTACACACCTGAGCTCACCTGAGACTCCTGCAGGACCACCTGCTGCTTTCAACATCACATTTGGTTTTATTGTCCTTGTATTTTATTTGTTGGTGTATTGAAGCGTTCACAGCTGATCAACATCTGGACCCACAAGACAGATTAAAACCCAAAAGTTACTGAGATCATGCAGAACCTGAAGAGAACGTACATGTTAGCAGCAGAACACAGACGACATCATGCAGAACATTATATATTATTATTGTTGTTTCAAACATCACGTGTGTCGTTCACGGATCAATCAAAAGGGGCGTGGCTTAACCCCTCAGGACACAGCTGAAATCAGATTCAGTGTTCGTATTAATATAATAGAGTCTGTGTGACTCAGTTTAATTTGAATAATCTGAAGTCTGTTACACACGAATCAGTTTGAAGATGGTGTCCTTCAGTGGTGGCACTGTTCACACCTCATACTCTCACATCACTCTGGGCTTAACACTGATTCCCAGAACCAGAACCCCTCTGGAACCAGGACTTACTTTTCATGTACTGACTCAGGATCAGGAGTCTGAAGAGAAACAGTTAACAGAGCCGGAGCGTCGATTCTCTGGATGACTGGCGCTGAACAAGCCCCGAAACACACCAACAAAGGCCCACAATCCTCCCCTGACCCCCCCTCCCCACCCCCCTCGCCCCTCTCCTCCAATAAGGGAGAAGAGCCCATTATGTAACCCACCAACCATCCCAGTCATTAACTGGTTCCCAGTTGAAAGAGTATATGTGTGTGTGTGTGGGGGGGGGGTCACGTGGTCCACAGAGGCTTGTTTACCACAACAAGGGGCGACCGAGGGAGAAACAGACTGTGAAGAGAGAGAGAAGAGGAGGAGAAGCAGTTTTTCCCACCAACTCATTCACAACTCAACTGCTTTCACACGCCACGCTGCCCACCACCGTCACTATGGCAACCACCAGAGACACTGGGGGAGGAGACATACATATACACTTTCCTTTTTTTTAAAGTTAATATTAATTATAAATTATCTATGTATTCTTGTTCTGTAGTCCTCACGCTTTGGCAATATTGTAAAACACAGTCACGCCAATAAAGCTTGTTGAATTGATTTGACCGAGAGAGAGAGAGAGAGAGAGAGAGAGAGAGAGAGGTTGCGTCCGAAACTCATACATACTACACACTACATACTCAATATGTGTACTATCGTTCAACATACTTTTGAGTGAATAACAGCAGTATGCATCTTTTCCAACACACTGCTTAGCGCAGAAGTGACGCACCTCCTGAGAGCCTCGTGCCGGTTGGATTGCAGACACGTAACCGTGGTAACCCGTGCCACCCACACCTCTACCGGCAATCTGCAGTAATACTCTTGTAAAACATGTTTTATTTGGCTTTTACTTAAGTATAAGGTTTCTCTTATGATGACACATTGTTGTGGTTGTAATGTTACCTGAGTTAACTAAGGAGCTAACGTTAATTAAACGGCTACCGTAAGAAACTTAAATTGAAGTGTTATAACGTTAGACGTTACACCAGAGCTGCACTGGTCGCTGTCCGCCATTGTCTGTTGTGTTGTTGTTGTCGTTACCTGCTACATCTTGGGATATCTATGCCGGCGTAGTGTCCAGTGCTTGCATACTGTAATATTTACCGGAAATAGTATGCACCTCACGTACTGTTGGGTTCATACTAAGGTTTCGGACACACTAAAAAATCTCACATAGTGTTTTAGCACACTCAATAGCATGTTAGTTTGGAATTTCGGACGCAGCCTCAGATTTCATGAGAAGAAGCTGCATCAAAAATTAGCTCATGAATATTTGTCAAACGTGGCCCTACAAAGTGGGACATTTTACAAAAGAACCTTCAATTATTCGTCAGAAAGGACTCCACAAAAGAGGTAACAACATTAATAACCAAAACAGAAGAAAAAGAATATAATCTTTGGATATATATTCTAAATCAAAACAACTAGCTAACCGTCAACTAGGTAGCTGTCAACTGCATAGTTCGATGTCAACTGCTAACTCAGATACTATCTGCCAATGTTACCAACACTTACAAGGAGAAACTGCACTAAAGACGATAACAGAAGGGGTATCCTACGAAGACAAGAAGAACAAACAAACCAAAAAAGACTGTTTAAAGGCTAGAAAAGCAAAGAAAGTAAACAGTTAGCCTAGCCCCTGTGGAGTAAACAAGTGGTCGCTATGGAAACCTGTCATAAGGCAGCTAACAGAACAGAGAGCAGGGAGGTTCCATACCCTGCTAAATATAAGAGTGCAGCAGCTATGGAGAAACCCAAGGACAAAACACTACAGGAAAACCCAGAGGTCCTCTTCACTGACTACACCCAACACAAAGAAGGAAGGAAGAAGAACAACCTCATATTCTTCACTGACTCCATCTACATCTGGAAAGATACTCCGTGCAACAATTATGCATACATATCCAGTGAAGGCATCGGCTCAGGAGGCAGATTAAAGATCTGTAAAGATGAAGAGCTTGACAAGGATGACCCTCTGCTCGCCATTACTTACTACACCAAAGGAAAGATCATGGTCAAAGGGAATGAAGCCGACCTGGAGTCCTTTGAAGAGGCATTCTCCTTGTTAAAAGCTGAGGTGAACACCAAGAGGATCAATGTCCCCTCTGACAGTGAAGATGATGAGAGCCCAACAGAGAACCCCACCACCTTGTCCGTCTCTGCCCCTCCCACACCTGCCAGCTCCACCAACCAGCTAAAGGAGAGTATGGCCCTGCTGGAACTGGACTTTGCTGAATTCAAAGAGCTGACCCAGGCCAGGCTGTCTGACCATCAAGACACCACTGTGCAGCAGTTCAAAAGAGACAACCAAGTCTTGGCATCTGGCCTCAGAGGAAGTGTTGAAGCACTAAAACAGGAGAACAGTGTGCTCTGTGCTCAGTTAGCCAAAGTGAAGGAGGATGCTGAGAATACAGAAAGGAGCTTTGCCAGGAAAGTCCAACACCTGACAGACCAACTCTCAGCAGTCCCCACAATGACAACTACAGAGACACAGACTCTCCCTGCCAATGTCTCAAACCTCTGCCTTGTCTCTGTCCAACCGTCTCTGCTCTGCACCCAGCCCAACAACACCCTGGCAACTCCTGATATACCCACACAGCCAGCCGCCAATATCCAGCTCTGCCCATCCCAGCTTCCCTCCACTCAGCCAGAAGAACAAGCTCCACAATTGGTCCTGCTGGCTGACTCAAATGGGAAATTCCTGGACACAAACAAGCTTTTTCCTGGTAAAAAAGTGCTATCGAAATGCTGCAGCACCACAGGCCAGGCAATGAAGCTGTTAAAAAAGGAGACCTTCAGGAGCCCTCAATACCTGGTGATCCACACAGGAACAAATGACCTGCACAGCCTCCGAAAGGACACTGCTGAGGCAGTGAGGAAGATGGCAGAGCAGGCCAGTAAGGAATTCCCTGACGCCTGCATTGTGATCTCCACCCTGCTACCTAGGACAGACACCCCTCCTCATGTCATCCATGACATCAATATGGAGATCAGAAGAGGATGTGCCACCTTACCCAACATCCACCTGGCCCTCCACCCAACCATTCCTTCCACCCTCTCTTCTACAAGAAGCTTCAGAGACCATCCAAGACCTCCTCTTCTCCATCACCACCCCGGGATCATCCCCCCTGCTGTGAGGAGGCACAACAGCTCAGCCTGGACCGCCGACTCCCCACACGCCCACCACCTCACCACTGTGAAACACAACCAAAGGAGGCTACTTTCCCCCTCTTCAGTCCCTGCCCACCATTCCCCGCTACAGCATTGGCAGCAGAACTATGCAACAGCACCTGCCCCTGGTCCACCTCCCATCCACAGTGGCAGAACTATGCATCAGCACCTGCCCCTGGTCCACCTCCCATCCACAGCGGCAGAACTATGCAACAGCACCTGCCCCTGGTCCACCTCCCATCCACAGCGGCAGAACTATGCAACAGCACCTGCCCCTGGTCCACCTTCCATCCTCAGCGGCAGAACTATGCAACAGCACATGCCCCTGGTCCACCTCCCATCAATGGCGGCAGAACTATGCAACAGCACATGCCCCTGGTCCACCTCCCATCCTCAGCGGCAGAACTATGCAACAGCACCTGCCCCTGGTCCACCTTCCATCCTCAGCGGCAGAACTATGCAACAGCACATGCCCCTGGTCCACCTCCCATCAATGGCGGCAGAACTATGCAACAGCACCTGCCCCTGGTCCACCTTCCATCCTCAGCGGCAGAACTATGCAACAGCACATGCCCCTGGTCCACCTCCCATCAATGGCGGCAGAACTATGCAACAGCACCTGCCCCTGGTCCACCTCCCATCCTCAGCGGCAGAACTATGCAACAGCACATGCCCCTGGTCCACCTCCCATCAATGGCGGCAGAACTATGCAACAGCACCTGCCCCTGGTCCACCTCCCATCCTCACAGCAGAACTATGCAACAGCACCTGCCCCTGGTCCACCTCCCATCCACAGCGGCAGAACTATGCAACAGCACCTGCCCCTGGTCCACCTCCCATCAATGGCGGCAGAACTATGCAACAGCACCTGCCCCTGGTCCACCTCCCATCCACAGTGGCAGAACTATGCATCAGCACCTGCCCCTGGTCCACCTCCCATCCACAGTGGCAGAACTCTGAGCTGGGATACATCAGGGAGATGCTGCACACCCTGTGCACCCGGCTTCTGTCCAGCTAAGATATACATATTCAGAACACTTTCCCATATCAGTAACAGAACAACATAGAAATATATTGTTAGTTAGTAATAGTACTAATAGCAATAGTAATATTCGGTACAATGGTAATATTAGTAAAAATAGTACATACCTCCATGGAATTTATATAAAATCATTATTTAGTATTATAAATGTATAGATAGTTGTAAGTATTTTAATAGTTCGTTAGTTAGTTCGTAGTTAGTGAATTCATGAAATCTATCAAAGACGTTGATATAATTGTATTGACAGAAACATGGTGTCAAAATGATTTGCTCACTCACTGTCCTCCAGGGCATGATGAAGTCATGGGGCCCTCTGTAAAATTAAAAAACATACGCAAGGGTAGGGATGTAACGGTTACCGGTGTCACGGTAAACCACGGTAAAATTCCCGACGGTGAAGGTTACCGTTTAAGTTTTAATTACCATGGTAACCGCCGCGGTCAGTAACCATGGTGTAGAAAACACACGGCGCATGCGCAGCGTGCAATGTGCGCTTGTTATGTAGTGAAGAAGACATGGCGGAGGGAGGACGTGATATAGCGGCCCTCACGGCATTTTTTCGCCTTCAAAGAAACCAAATCTGCAGTCTGGGTGTATTGTGGTTATTATAAGAATGCTCAGGGACAGCTGGTCGAGGATGGCAGCCTGTCTGCAGGAGCTGCGAGAAGAAAGTTGCTGCGAGGGACAGCAACACAATTTACTTACTTTCACTTTACGACCATCACCCTCAACTGTTCAGCAATGCAAGGTAAGCTAACCTTAAGCTCAGGTGCATCATGTATGTGCATGTCGAATTTTCTTTGTCTAATTTGCTGTTGTCACTAATGTAAACTGACCAGATAGTGGTATAACTGAACGAAGTTGATCTGTGATTCGGCTCGTTATCTGAACCGCTTATTAATTGTAGATTTCACTTTTTAAAGTCGACCTAATAATTCCCCAAATATTGCTGCAGAGCTGCAGTGAGGAGGATTTGAGACAAACACGTACTGAGTGGACTGAGTTAGTGAACGCAAACTGACTGAGATGACTGACTTTCATCTCAGCTCCGTTCACCTGAGCAGCGTCTACCTGTGGCTCAGCAGCCATCTGACCAATCAGACTGACCGAGTCCACTGACAACAGACGAGCAGACAGACAGAGAGACAGACAGCCAATATATATCAGTAATATCAGAAATACATGATACTTGTGGATTATTTGTAGAATAGACTATATATAAAGAATACTATAAAATAGTGAATATAACAAGTGTCTAGATAGACAAAGGAGTCAAAATGGAGTATTCATAATTAATTTAACAATAATCCTTTTTGTTTTGATCTAAAAATGATCCAACCTGTTTCTCACAAAAGTGAAATGATCTAAATTGTGAGTTTTGTGATCTGTTGGTTGCACCATTAGTAATAAGTAACAATGACAGTCAGGGGCGCCGCCAGGGGGGGAAAGCTTAGGACGATTCCAAGGGCCCGGCACTGACAGGGGCCCTTTGAGACATGGGCAACCTATAGAAGGGCCCAACTAGATTTTTTTTTCATGGGGCCCAAAATCCCTGGCGGCGCCCCTGATGACAGTAATAATTAATAATGACATGTTCTATTCATGTTTTTCACAGAGAGGTTCTGCTGGCCAACCGAGTGCTGCTGCCACTACATCTCATTCTACCTCTGTGACGCAGACATTAAAGGACACGTTTCAGAAACAGGCTGCCTCGTCACAAAAAGCCAATGAACTATTTTGCACAGTTTTGATACATTCTTTTATAATTATTAAATGTTGATTTTTCAGTGTTTTGTTAAGGTTTTGGATTTGGACTATTTTAATATATAATAAATATGTTTAAATATAAATCTTGATGAAATTATTTCAATTTATCAGTGTTTTTTCAACATTTTGAAGACATTTTAAAAAATAGCGCGGTATACTGATAACTGTGATAATTTTGGTCACTATGGTGTGAAATTTTCATACCGTTACATCCCTACACAAGGGCAGAACATCGGGGGGACCTTGGTGTGGTGTAAAGGAGATCTTTGCCATCAGATCTCACCAGTAAAACAGGGTAAATCACACATTCGGTTGAGATTAGATCAAACTCTGGGCATAGCTGATAGGGATCTATATCTCTGTGCGATTTATATTCCCCCAGTAGATTCTCCTTATTTTGAAGAACACATCTTTGACACTCTCCATTGCCAAGAAATTGCCGACTTCCAGGCCCAGGGAAACGTGCTTTTAACTGGAGATCTGAATGGACGAACAGGAATTGAACCTGATGTCACGGACCCACAGGGCAACAACCATGTGCTGTATTTGGTCAGGCCCCGCTGTTTATCACACCTACCATCACCCGTCGGAACAACCTTGGCTCTGAAATAAATCATGCTCAAATGCAGCTCACCAGGGATGCAGGGTGCAGTGTTGAAGATGTTCAATACTGTACTACAGTCAGGGTGTTTTCCTGACATCTGGTGCAAAGGGCTCATTTCCCCCATTCATAAGAGTGGGGACAGATCAGACCCTAATAACTACCTTGGCATCTGTGTCGGCAGCTGTCTGGGTAAATTATTCTGTAGTATTCTCAAGAAAAGAACACTAGATTTCCTTGAGGAACACTCCATCCTGAGTAAAAGTCAAATTGGCTTCCTCCCAAAACACCACCGACCATGTATATACCCTTCACACTTTAACAAACATGTACACCAAACAAAAAATGGCAAGATATTCACTTGTTTCATTGATTTCAAGAAAGCTTTCGACTCTATTTGGCATGAAGGGCTTTATTACAGGCTCCTCCACTGTGGTGTAGGGGGCAAAATGTAAGATCTGGTTAAATCAATATAATATTCTATATCAATATAGAAAATATGTGTGCTGTTAAAATTGGAGACAAACAAACTGAATTCTTCACCCAGAGAAGAGTTGCACGCCAGGGCTGCAGTTTAAGTCTGACTTTATTTAATGTGTATATAAATGAACTTGCTGTTGAGTTGGATCAGCGTGCTGCTCCTGGCCTCTCCCTCCTCGATAGAGAGGTGAAGTCTCTGTTTTATGCTGATGAACTTGTTCTACTGTCTCCTACTGAACAAGGACTACAGCAACAGCTGGACATAGTAGAACAGTACAGTCAGAACTGGGCCCTGGCAGTAAATATGAAGAAAACGAATGTCGTGATCTTTCAAAAACGCCCCAGATGTCAGGAGAACAAACACCAGTTTACCATAAATAATCATGTCATTGAACATAGCATGAGTTATACCTACCTTGGTATAACCATCACAGCATCAGGGAGTTTCAACATGGCAGTGATACACTAAAAGAAAAAGCTTGAAGAGCCTTACATGCAATCCAGAGAAAATTTTATAATTTTCAAATTCCAGTCAAAATCTGGCTTAAAATATTTGATAGTGTCATCCAGCCCATTGTGCTGCACGGTAGTGAAGTCTGGAGTCCACTCAGTCATCAGAGCTTTACCCGCTGGGACAAACATCCAACAGAATCCTTACGTGCAGAATTCTGCAGATTCATTTTACACAAACACAGAAACACACCAACAAATGCATGTAGAGCAGAATTAGGCAGATACCCACTGATAATTAACATTCACAAGAGAACACTCAACTTTTTTAACCACCTGAAGTCCAGCCGAGACTCCCTCCACTCCAAAGCCCTCCAGACTCAGAGCTGACCCCAGAACAGAGTCCCCTGTGTCAGCTGGTACTGAGGCTAACTGCCCTCTCAGACAGTCTGACCAGCCTCACAACAACACTGCTCTCCAAACACCAATCACAGTCAAGCTAATTATAACACAATGTAAAGAAACCTATCTGGAACATTGGAAAGAAGGGGGGCGGCAGTAGCTCAGTGGGTGCAGTGTGTGTGTGTATTTGTGTATACTTACAATATACAGCTAGTGATGGGTCAAATGCAGAGAATTTCGGATGTGTTTGCATGTAGCAGGTAATATATATCTGATAAAATAATTTCCCCCCGGGGATTAATAAAGTATAAGAAAAGAAAAAAAAAAAGAAAATGAAAGCCAAAGTAGATTAGAATGTTATCTGGCCCTAAACAGGGGTCATGAACTAGTAGAATATCTCTCTACTGTCAGAGATAGAAAGCAGAGACAGATCCTGACCCGGCTCAGGCTCAGATAGATCCTGACCCGGTTCAGGCTCAGATAGATCCTGACCCCGCTCAGGCTCAGTGGCCACAAACTGACAATCCAATAAGGAAGACACAAACAATCATGGCAACCAAAAGAAAACAGAACATGTGGTCACTGTTCGACTGTTCGAGACAGAGATGCACTTTCTCCTACAATGTGAAACATTCAATGAAACAAGAAACATTTATTTTGACAAATTCAGCTCTTTAATCTCAGATTTTAGAGAGCTGAGTGTCCAATCAAAACTAAAAATACTCCTGGGAGAAGCAGACAGGGCAAATCTGCTGCCCCGTATATATCAACATGCCACAACCTGAGGGACCGACACACACACACACACACACACACACACACACACACACACACACATAATTTATAATTAATATAAATGTAAATGAATGTAAATCAATCTTGTGTTGTGTTAGTGTTTGAGTTAAGTTATTGTTAATGTCCAAATGTTTGAACAAGATGCTCGGCAATATTGTTATTTTTTCAAACTTTCATGCCAATAAAGAGAGACAGAGAGAGAGAAAGAGAGAGAGACAGAGAGGGAGAGAGAAAGAGAGAGAGAGAGAGTCCCTTAAACATTGATGTGTTACGTGTGTGTGTGTGTGTGTGTGTGTGTGTGTGTGTGTGTGTGTGTGTGTGTACTGTAACTCAGTTTCCTTTAACCTGGACGGTTGAAAAGAGTAGAGAGAAATCTTTCCAATTATAATTCATCTCTGTGCAGCTTTTAAAAAACATTGATCGAACATTTATTGTGCGCCGAAGTGAAGCTGACCTCATGTTCCACCAGTCGATCTCCTGTGAGTCGGTGGTTACTGAGCAGATCTCTGCCAACAAGCCACAAACTACTAAATATAAAGATCTGACAATGGAGTTTGGTTTAAAGTCGTATCGCGCTGTAGATGTCGTAAAACGTCAACAGTTTACGACATACCGTATTCCGGTCGGTCCGGTGAGACAACACGTGAAAGCAGAAAACATTCTGTTAACTAACAGATTAAACTGGTTCTGTTTGTGAACTTTAATCCAACTGAAGTTCAGCAGCACAGAGACACGAACCCGGAGCAGAGACACCGACCCGGAGCAGAGACACCGACCCGGAGCAGAAACACCGACCCGGAGCAGAGACACCGACCCGGAGCAGAAACTCCGACCCGGAGCAGAGACACCGACCCGGAGCAGAGACACCGACCCGGAGCAGAAACTCCGACCCGGAGCAGAAACACCGACCCGGAGCGGAGGCACCGACCCGGAGCAGAGACACCGACCCGAAGCAGAAACTCCGACCCGGAGCAGAGACACCGACCCGGAGCAGAAACACCGACCCGGAGCGGAGACACCGACCCGGAGCAGAGACACCGACCCGGAGCAGAAACTCCGACCCGGAGCAGAGACACCGACCAGGAGCGGAGGCACAGGCCGCAGCATGCTGTATCTGATCGGCCTCGGGCTGGGGGACGCGGCGGACATCACGGTGAAGGGTCTGCAGGCGGTGAAGAGCTGCTCCAGAGTTTACCTGGAGGCCTACACCTCCATCCTGACGGTGGGCAAGGAGGCGCTGGTGAGTCCGGACACACACACACACACACACACACACACACACACACACACACACACACACACACACACACACACTCTCGGGGCACCTGTCTGTCTGTCGGTCCGTCCTGTGTGGTGATACATGTTGGTACCGGTTCGGAGTCACTGGGTCCCATGACGAGTCTTTACAGTGTTTACCTTTACAACATGCAGTAACTGTCACGTGTGGTCCTCAGGAGGAGTATTATGGGATGGAGCTGATCCTGGCTGACAGGGACCTGGTGGAGCAGGGCGCTGATGAGATCCTGAAGGATGCGGATGTGACTGATGTGGCGTTCCTGGTGGTGGGCGACCCGTTCGGGTGAGTCATGTTGTCCACGGGTCAGAACTGTAGCAGCAGCTCGTATTGATCCCACAGCTCTGAGGTCAGCAGCGTCAGCACATGTGACCACAGAACTTCTGTCAGAGCCGCTCGGCCCTCAGTTCTGCAGATTTCTCCCCAAAACCACCGAATTCCTGCAGAACTTAATAACAGAGCGCAGAACTTGTCAGCGGTCTGGACTCTGATGACGTGTTTGTTCATGTGGACGTTGGTTTGTTCAGTTTACATGAGGAGCTCGGTGTGTCCGCGCGCTCTAAACATGGACATGTTGTTTCAGCTCGTCTGTGACGTCAGCAGCTGTGGACTGGACTAAACTAATATTTGTCCTCTCACCAGTGGATCAGATCAGATTAGATTAGATTAGATTAGATTAGATCAGGTCAGATGAGTGTATTGATCACCAGGTGTGAAACATGTTCCCTCCTGTTGGTTTGAAACATCAGACTACAGATTTGTGTTTCTAAGGTTTCAGTCTGATGATGAAGCTTCATGTGTTTCACTGCCTTCCTGCAGAGCCACCACACACAGCGACCTCGTCCTGAGAGCAGTGCATGCTGGGATACCGTACAAAGTCATCCACAACGCCTCCATCATGAACGCAGTGGGCTGCTGTGGCCTGCAGGTAGGTGACAGCACACCTGTGTGCCCCGAGCTGAGGCTCGCAGGCAGGCGCGTGTTTGCAGTCTGCCTCCAGACGCAGTGATGACGTTGTCTTCACTCTGTCTGCCGCCATCTTGTCCTTCTGTCCTGTGAAACGTTGTTAGCTCAGAATGACTTCAGGAGATTTTAGAGTTTCAAATGAATGTTTATTTTGGGACTTGAAAAAATATTGATTGTATGTTGTACAATAATATTGATTATTGATAATATGATTTTCTTTGTCATTAATAAAAGTAAACTGATAAAACAACACTACTGTTCAGAACCAGTCTGATGGGCCGTAAACAGTCCACCCCCTAATTTATTGATCAGTTGAGAAAATGATCAGCAGACATTTTGTTCGGTTTATAGTTGAACAGCTGTTACAAACTGAGGTGTGAGTTTCCTGGATGCTGATTGGGTAAAGATGAAGCTGATCAGTGAAATACAGGAACACGTCCAGAACATGTGGACAGATTCTGAGATTTACTGAAGATCAGCTGATGGGGGACAGAACATGCTGCCTGTGAGGCAGAGCTCAGGTCAGAAACCCCCACCACCCCATCTGCTGATGAAGCTCATTAAACTGATGTTGTTATAATAATGACTGTGACCTCATCAATAACTGACCTGTCAGAGCAGCCAATCAGAGAGCTGGAGCCAGCTGTCCATGCACACACGCACAGATTAGCATTAATGCTAACATAGTGGGCAGAATCTCCACTGGGATGTCGTTACTATGCTAATGAGGGGGCGTGTTATGTAAATGAGCTCCTGTTCCATCCACTGGGAGTCAATCCCATCAGCCCCTGCTGTCTGCTGGACCAGTACATTATGCAAACGACCCGTCCAATCACAGACGAGCCTCCATGATTAATATGAGCGACTGAAACAACCGAGTTTATAGAAAGAAACAAAAAACTAACTGAACAGATTTTTATCTCCAGTTTTAATGTTTCACGATTGTTCGACCAGATTTTCTTGATGACTTTATATGAATATATAAAAATATATATAAATATATGATGACATCAGTGATGTGAACCTGAGAGAATCTGACAGTTTGTTGGTTTTCTACTGATTTTGGTTTGTTGCGATAAAAATACACAAAACTGAGAAAACAAGAGCTTCAAAAGTTAGAAACGTTTTAAACTATTTTATTTTCAACACAAGAAAAGATGAAAGATTTTATTAAATTAAACATCATGTTGATCTGAGATCAGCTGTTGATGTTATTCATGATCATGACCTCTGACGTGTGTGTGTGTGTGTGTGTGTGTGTGTGTGTGTGTGTGTGTGTGTGTGTGTGTGTGTGTGTGTGTGTGTGTGTGTGTCAGCTGTATAATTTCGGGGAGACGGTGTCGTTTGTGTTTTGGACGGACACATGGAGACCAGAGAGCTTCTACGACAAAATCTGTAAAAACAGAACTGCTGGACTGCACACACTCTGTCTGCTGGGTGAGACACACACACACACACACACACACACACACACACACACACACACACACACACACACACACTCGGTCTGCTGGGTGAGACACACACACACACACACACACACACACTCTGTCTGCTGGGTGAGACACACACACACACACACACACACACACACTCTGTCTGCTGGGTGAGACACACACACACACACACACACACACACACACACACAGTCTGCTGCGTGAGACACACACACACACAGTCTGCTGCGTGAGACACACACACTCTGTCTGCTGGGTGCACTTGCTAACCTGGAGCTCACTGGATGCAGCAGCTGGACGGTGCGTTCAGGGTCGAGCAGTTTATTCAGAGCGGACCACCATCAATCATCAACACACCGACACTGAGGGGACCCCAGAGACCCTGAACACACCGTCCAGAGGGGGCTGAATAACCTGCTGGTGACTGACTGTGTGTGTGTGTGTGTGTGTGTGTGTGTGTCAGCTGGTTGTTAATATTCAATATAGGAAATAAAAGAATAAATAAGAATGAAGGCACATAAACACAGACAGACAGACAGGTTGATGTCTCTGAACTGAATGTGTTTTTACATTTTAAGAAGATTTTTGACTGTTTTCATTTTGAATTATCCATCCATCCATCCATTTTCGTCCGCTTATCCGGGGCCGGGTCGCGGGGGCAGCTGCCTGAGCAGGGACACCCAGACTTCCCTCTCCCCGGACACTGCCTCCAGCTCTTCCGGGAGGATCCCGAGGCGTTCCCAGGCCAGCTGGGTGACATAGTCACACCAGCGTGTCCTGGGTCTTCCTCGGGGTCTCCTCCCGGTGGAACATGCCAGGAACTCCTCCCGAGGGAGGCGTCCCGGGGGCATCCGAAACAGATGCCCGAGCCACCTCAGCTGGCTCCTCTGGATGTGGAAGAGCAGCGGCTCTACTCCGAGCTCCTCCCGGGTGACAGAGCTCCTCACCTTATCTCTAAGGGAGCGCCCCTGCCACCCTGCGGAGGAAACTCATTTCGGCCGCTTGTATCCGGGATCTTATTCTTTCGGTCATGACCCAAAGTTCATTTTGGGTCATTTTGAATTATTAATCGATGAAATGATTAATTGTTAATTATTATTATTATTGATTTAATCCACAAACATGACGACAGAATTAAAAAGTGTTTGATCTGTTTTTATCTGCAGACATCAAAGTCAAAGAGCAGAGCATCGAGAACATGATGAGGTAAGTATCTGAGCCAGAACCAGAACCAGAACCTGCTCGATGTGGATCTGATGTGTTTAGCAGCTCCCAGCTGATGATGTCATGCTGGTTTCACTCAGCTGTTATTTTCAGAGCGTGTGCGTAGCGTTCTGAGGTGAACCTCAGTGAGCGTGTGCAGTGAGCTCAGTCATTGTGGCGTTTTGATCTCAGAGTTCAGTCTGACAGGCACGTCGGCTCAGCGTGACCCTGACGTCCTCTGCTCTGATTGGCTGATGGCTACGGTTATCAGCACCTGCAGAGACACCTCCACCTGTCTGTGAGGAGACTGAAATGACGTCCACATGTGACGAGTCACCGTCGACCCGACTGTCACTGACCAACAGAACTTTTCAATGTTCTGTCGTCACAGAGCAGATTTAACTTCATGATAAACTTCTGTGAGCTCAAAGAAGTGAATCATGTTTTTAGAGTCTGACATGTTTGTTTATCCACAAACAGCTTAAAGTGAAACTCGCGCCAAAAAGCAACGAAGGCTTTATTTGCGATTGAATATGAGTCAAACCTTCGCGTAAAAGCATGATTACGACGAAAGAGGCACTTTTAACATTTACCGTAGTGTGTCGATCCCTGAGTGTGACCTGACAGGCAGGAGAGTAATGGAGGACTGCTCCTCACGCCTGCCTGTCAGGTCGCACTCGGGGATCGACACTTTTTGTCTGCCATGACGGCGACGCGCTGGAGGTGCAGCAGCAAGTGTGAGTCGTTCAAAAACTTTATTTTTCAGTAAACTCTGTGTACAAAGTTCCATGTTGTGTCGAGCCTTCTTACTGTTTTAAAAATAGAGATTTTGATGCTATCGTAAAAGTGCCCGTAGCACTCCCATTGAAAATTAGCTTGCCCAAAAACGAAACTACAGTAAATCTTAAAAGTGCCTCTTTCGCCGTAATTATGCTTTTACACAAAGGTTTGACTCATATTTAATTCACTTTAAACCCAACAGGAAGTCAGCCATTTTGAAATATCCTTTTACGAATACTTGTGATGTCACTTCCTGTTGTTTGTTCTGGCAGCTCAGTAATCTGCTCGTCTTTGTTGTATGGATCGTTGATATTTCAGAGGAAAGAAGATCTACGAGCCTCCTCGCTTCATGACGGTCAGTCAGGCTGCAGATCAGCTGATTCAGATCATCCAGAGGAGGAGAGAGGAGGGGGCGGAGCTAGGTGAGTGACAGCTCGTCAGCTCTCTTCTGACTGGCTCAACAGATTAGATACATTGAATGTTTTTATTAACAGACAGGATGTGAACAGGTCGATGCCATCAGTTATACATCATCACGAGATGTGAAGCCCCGCCCACAAGTCACATAACTGAAGTCGTCAAATCAGAGTAAACTCTGTACACACAGCCATCAGTGATGTCACTGTGCACTAGAGTACAGTGTGACGTCACTGCATCAACACTGTGTAGTTTCTGTGGTTTGCATGTGACTGATGAAAAGCTCGGCGATGTGTTAAAGGGCTGCTGGGAAATATCAAAATGATTCAAGATAAAAACCGTCAGTTCTCCTTCTTCCACCATTCGGAAGCTAACATCATGAAATCTGCTGATGAACTTCTCTAAGCATGTTAGCATGCTAACATGACCCCGTGCTACATGGCTGATGTAAACTGAATGTTAGCATGCTAACATGACCCTGTGCTACATGGCTGATGTAAACTGAATGTTAGCATGCTAACATGACCCTGTGCTACATGGCTGATGTAAACTGAATGTTAGCATGCTAACATGACCCTGTGCTACATGGCTGATGTGAACTTAATGTTAGCATGCTAACATGACCCCGTGCTACATGGCTGATGTGAACTGAATGTTAGCATGCTAACATGACCCTGTGCTACATGGCTGATGTGAACTTAATGTTAGCATGCTGTCAGACTTGATGACTTTCTGATTGGCTGCTGGGAGTGACTGTGCCTTCGCACTCTGTCTTAAAGAGCCAATCAGCTGTTCTACGACCTGCCTCTCTGCTCCCTTCAGGTGTGACAGAGAACACAGTGTGTGTGGGTGTGGCCCGGCTCGGCGCCGATGACCAGAGGATCTGCACCGCGACGTTACAACAGCTGGTGTCATGTGAGCTCGGCGGCCCGCTCCATTCACTGGTCATCACTGGTCAACTCCACCCACTGGAGGTGGACATGCTGCGAGTGAACGCAGAACCAAACGCACTGGAACACCTGCACATGCTCGACAGCTCCACCTACTGCTCGTAACTCACAGGTGTGTCTGTCTAAATACTGAAACCTGGTTCTGACCTGAACCTCAGAACCAGGTCCTCAAACACACACACTGCAGGACGCTCGCTCATCCACACGTCATTAAAAGAACATTTATGATCCATAACTTCTGTTCACATCATCTAAACTTCTGAAGGCTGATTTGTAGAAACATTGAATTCTGGGAAACTGTTTGATGTGATGTCATCAATAAAGATGGAGATCAATGACGAGTTCAGATCATTCATTCATCATTTATTACAGTTGAAAAAAGACTGAAACCCACTGGCTGGTCACATGGTTCGGTCACATGGTTTGGCACGTTAAAAACAAAGTGACATCATACATACACACACACACCACAGACCAATCAGCTGTCAGCAGTCTGGTCCCAGCGCTGATGTCACAGGAGGGGGGTCATCTGGACAGGAAGTGGGCTTAGATTGTCTCTGAGTCACGATGAAGGCACTTACCCAGAATGCTCTGCTCCAGGAGGAGGGGGAGGGGTCACACTGCCCACCCACACGGAGGGTAGGTAAGGGAAAAAAGGTGTGTGGGGGGGGCAGTTTCAGTTCATCCACGATGCGTTGGAGTAAAGCATCATGGGAGATCAGTCAAGTTCTTACTGCCCTTGAATCAGTCTGACCTTCAGTGACGTGGGGGGGGGGGGGTCACCTGCAGGTGATTGGTCCCAGGTGTTCAGAGGAGGAGCCTCTACATGGCGGCCACTTCGATCTGAACGTACAGCTGTCGAACTCCAGCCTGCAGAGAGAGAGAAGGTTACCATGACGACCACTGACATACAGCTACCAACACCTTCAGGCACCTGCGTGAGGATGTGACGTCATGTGGTGCGTTCAGGTACCAGTTTCAAGCCGTCATGTGGTCGTGACGCACTCAGGCACCTGTGTGAAGATGTAAGCCAATGTGGTGTGTTCAGGTACCCCTGTGAGAAATGATGTGTTGTGGTGCCTTCAAGTACCTGCTGCAAGACGTGATGTGTCGTGATGCGTTCGGGTACCCGTGTGAGACGTGATGCGTCATGGCACACTCAAGCCGATGTGGTGCATTCAGGCAACTATATGACACATGAGGCACTCAAGCATCTGTGTGAAGATTTGGTGCGTTCAGGATGTAACGCGATGTGGTACTTTGGAGTTCCTGTGTGAAGTGTGATGTGATGCGTTCAGGTACCCATGTGAGGATGTAGTGTGAGAGGTGATGTGTCGTGACGTGGTGCCTTCAGGTACCTGTTTCAAGACGTGCTGCGTTGTGACACACTCAGGAACCCGTAGCGCGATGCGTTCAGGTGCCTGTTTCAAGATGTGATGTGTCGTGGTGCTTTCAGAATGTAACGCGATGTGGTACCTTTGGGTTCCTGTGTGAAATGTGATGTGTTCTGGTGCGTTCAGGTACCTGTGTGAAATGTGATGTGTTCTGGTGCGTTCAGGTACCTGTGTGAAGATGTGATGTGTCGTGTCGTTTCAGAATGTAACGCGATGTGGTACCTTTGGGTTCCTGTGTGAAATGTGATGTGTTCTGGTGCGTTCAGGTACCTGTGTGAAGATGTGGTGGGTCTGGCTGAGGATCCAGCGGGTGTCGGCGTCGGGGGCGACCAGTAGCTTCAATGTTCCGATGTAAACGTCGGTACACAGAGTCCAGAAGTGAGGCTCCTGCAGGTTGTAAACTCCCTGCAGCTGCTGCACCTGAACGCAACACACCAGGAATTAGACTTGTCCCCGACATAGAAACAGACACATGGACAACAGTGGAGGAGGCGGGGTTAGTGTGGGCGTGGGCTGAACTCACCCTCTGATAACACTCTGGCAGGGCGTGGTCCAGTGACGGAGGAGTTCTCTGCATCAGGATCCCGATGGACTCTTTCAGTAACGGCACCACGCTAAGGGTCAAAGGTCAGAGAGTTCTGAGAACAGACTGAGCATGTGCAAACTTCAGAGGCTCCACCCCTCACAGACATCACAATCTTGACACTTTAAAAACCAAACACAGATAAATGTACTACTGCTCACAGTACAACAGCTCCTGACACCAGAACCATCCCTGCAGTGGAGCAGAACTCGAATACCTGCTGCCATCGTAGTTATTACAGCTGCAACCATCACGTATTTTAAGTGTCACTGACAGGTGCTAATACCTGTGAGATCTACAAAATGATCTAGAAATGAAGAATCAGTAGATTCTGAAGTGGAGTTTGGTCCGAGTTGTTCTGTGCAGCGGCTCTGATCCACGAGAACAATCAGAGTTTGAAGGAGTTCAGCAGTTTCCAGCTGCAGTAACCTGATGCCTGTGGTTGTGTGAGGGCCTCTCAGCTGACCACAGCTCTGCTCTGCTGACTGTTCCCTTCCAGCCTATCAAACCACATCAGCGCACATCAGCTCCATTTATCACCGAGGCTTCTGGGAAATCTGACCGCTGCATTTACATCCAGAGGACCAGTGAGCCGAGGACAGACTCCACGACTGTTTCCAGCTCCATACCGGTGGTTTGGCATGTCGGAGCCCATTAAATACTAATTCCACATTCTTTACATTAGTGAAACCATTTTCCAAAGTATCCATCAGGTTCTCGATTGATTTGTTTCCTTCCAGGCAGACGCTGGTTTCAGGTCACGTCTGAAGAATCAGCTGAAACCTGAGAGAATCCATCGACGTGCACCTTCACTCAACACAGCCTGTGTCTGTGCTGCGTTCAGGGCTGCTCCGACATTTTAAAGCTGCTTAAAAGTTTCAATGTGAGAAATGAAGGATGTTCTAGTGGACCTTCAGAAGTCCACGGTACTCAGTAAAGGGGTTCTCTTTAAGAGGTTCTACTGGTCACTGTACGACGATCCTTTGTTTTAAACAGATCATGTTCAGACTGTGATGGAGGTTCTGTCTGCAGAACTTTCACTGGAAGAACAGCAGGAGGCAAACAGGAAATGACCTCACTCTATTGTTCACCTTCCTCCTGACACACACCAACCATTGTGTGTGTGCTTAAAGCTTCACACCCTCCTGCCGTCTGTCATTATACAGAGCCGAGCTGATTGGTCGACCGCTGTTGAGGAGGACGCCCACAACAAAGAGGCAGCTCACACACACACACACACACACACACACACACACACACACACACACACACACACACACACACACACACACACACACACACACACACACACACACACACACACACACACACACACACACACACACACACACACACACACACACACCCCTGGTCACTACATAGTGAGTCCAACATGGTTGACTATACAGGAGCCCAATGGCAGAAATAAAAACGCACTTTGGGAAACCTCCGTTCGTCCGCAGCGCAATGCATGATGGTAAATACTGCTTGGTTAGTGACCATCGGTTGAACACTACTTTTCCAGGGTTTCTGCAGGATTGAAAACGTCAAATTTAAGACTTTTTAAGACCATTTTGAACTAAATTTAAGACCTACACGAAGTACGAAAAGCAAGGAAACGTGCGTCCCCGAATTACTTAACCATCTTTTTACATCCAAATCTGTTGCCAAAATGTTTAGCAACAGTGTTCAAAATCCAAAGTACCTCCGCTTTCAATGTCAGAGTTGAGGCAAAGACGGTGTGAATGTCACCTTAAATGCGAGACGGCAGAGGCAGCGCAGAGTTCGGGTCGAGCAGAACTGGATGAACTTGGACTGGGAACTGGTGACAAGTGGGACTTCGCTGGAGACTTTTAGATGCTAACTGGTGTTTTTCCGATTTTGTGTGTGACACCAGCGCTTTCACATCAAGTGTGCCCAAGTTGAGGGTCCTCTTGCAGAGCCTACACTGCGCTGTTCGCTTTAACCAACTGAATTCTGGTTGTTCAAGCCAACACTTGTTAAATTTTCACTTTCCCATAGTTGTAGCAGATTCCTCTGTTTTTCTGGAACTGGCGAAGTGTGCGGTGTGCTGGTT
The DNA here is from genome assembly GCA_963678695.2 of Diplodus puntazzo. Lineage (NCBI taxonomy): Eukaryota > Metazoa > Chordata > Actinopteri > Spariformes > Sparidae > Diplodus > Diplodus puntazzo. The sequence continues at coordinate 423,529 of OZ023163.1, read as the reverse complement.
ACTTCAGGAAGAAGTAGACACACAGAACTAACTGTGAATCTCACCAACACATTTTCCCCAAAACAAAACAAAAAAAGGGACGACGGAAGCGGTAAATGAACGTATTTAAGACCTAACTAAATGTAATTTAAGACCTGTATGCAAAATATGGATGTATTTAAGACTTTTTAAGGCCTAAAATTGAGATTGTCAAATTTTAGACTTTTTAAGACTTTTTAAGACCTGGCAGAAACCCTGTTTTCGCGATGCATTATGGGATACTTTGAGTCACTATATAGGGTATAATATTTACCACTAGACATTCGGACAGCACTACAAAATGGCGTATTCACTATGTAGGAGTAGTGAGTGATTTCGGACACAGCCACAAGGTACTGAGTACACAGAGTGGTACTACCATGCTGGACTAACTATGATGATGACATCACAGCGCACAGCGAGAAGAGTCACCTGACTCCGATGAGGAGGGCGATCAGCATGGAGCAGATGGGATCAGCGATCATCAGGTCGTATTTCTGCATCAGCAGAGCAGAGATGATCACGCCGACGCTGCCCAGAGTGTCAGCGATGATGTGCAGCAGCACGCCTGCAACACACACACACACACACACACACACACACACACACACACACACACAGAATGTTTATAACTTTCTTCAGATTTTATCAGTTTATCTAAAAATCAGTGAACATGGAGATGCGAGGTCGTGACAGGAGGCTGTGATGGTGTGTTAGCGCCACCTGGTGGTCATCTGATGATGAGGAGGGTAACAATCATGTTTCCATTACTGATTTCTGGTGTGTATATTAGTATACTGATCAACACACATCTGCATGTATTATTATTGTTTTATACATTAAACATGGTTTATTTTACATGATCTGAGCTCCACATGGCTCCTGCTGTCCTGCTGGAACTTCAATAATCAATAATAATCAATAATAACGGCTAAGTGCTTCAGATACGGTGACGACTGTTGTTCAGTTCATTGTGTTGAGTTGCGTTGCGTTCTCACCCTGCAGGATCTGTTTACTGGACCCTTTCCCCGGAGTGAACTCGTCTGCAACGACAGCACAAAGAACACACCTCACATTTACACCAGGAGACAACAGACAGGGAGCCAAGAACCGGTGCTGTAAACCAGGACCAGGACTGAGGGGTAGAGGCCGAGTCCAGACCAACAGTACCATGATAAATGTGTCATTAAATAATTAAAATGCCTCCTCCAGGTCGTCCGCAGCTCGGACACTTTCTGGCCTTCATGAGAGGTTCTGTTAAACGTCTCTGCAATGAAAACACCTTCTTCTAAAACACCAAGAGTAAAAATACAGACTCACCTTGACAGTGTGGCTCCTCATGTCCCCCGTGACCGTGTCCATGTCCCCCGTGACTGTGTCCATGTCCCCCATGGTCGTGTCCATGTCCCCCATGGTCGTGTCCATGTCCCCCGTGACTGTGTTTGTCCTGGTGGTCGTGTCCTCCGTGACTGTGGCCGTGATTCAGACTGCCATTAAACAGAGAGTGACTGTGGCCGTGACCTGAGAGAGACAGACAGGTTAGACAGGTGAGGTTCTGCAGAACTGTGGTGAGGTCCTGATGAGCTGTGGTGAAGGCTGCATGTTCATACAGAGCTGCAGTAACCATAACCCAGTAAGGGTCTAGAAAGGAGCCTGAAGGTTCCAGGTTCTGCAGAACTGACCTCCCTCTCCATGTGAGTGTCCGTGGCCTCCGTGCTGGAAAACAAAGATCCCGATCAGGTTGACGATCAGACCGGCCACAGAGACGGGAAGCAGCCGGTCATGGTGAACGTCAGGAGGCTCCAGAGCTCTCTGAGAGGGAGACGGGTCCACACAGACAGACAGACGGGTTCATACAGATAGACGGGTTCAGACAGACAAGTCTGTGTGTGTGTGTGTGTGTGTGTGTTACCTCAACTCCTTCAGAGAAGATGAAGAAGGCTGTGAAGATGAGGAAGAGTCCGTTGACGAAGCCGGCCAGAACCTCAGCTCTGACATAACTGAAACACAGACACACACACACACTGAGGTTCTGCAAGGACAACAAAAACCAGAGACCGTCAGACCTGACTGACAGAGCGCAGATCAGCAGTCAGACCCGACTGACAGAGCGCAGATCAGCAGTCAGACCCGACTGACAGAGCGCAGATCAGCAGTCAGACCCGACTGACAGAGCGCAGATCAGCAGTCAGACCCGACTGACAGAGCGCAGATCAGCAGTCAGACCCGACTGACAGAGCGCAGATCAGCAGTCAGACCTGACTGACAGAGCGCAGATCAGCAGTCAGACCCGACTGACAGAACACAGATCAGCAGTCAGACCCATAGACGCCTCACTGAGCACTGGACTGTACGTCGATGTCGCTGCCATCTTGGATGTGGCAGCTCCGCCCCGTGGACTGATACAAGTCAACAGAGTGAACTTTATAAAGTTCCTCCTACAAAGTGCTATAAGTTAATGCCTCATTTACACATTCACACACATACGGATATATTCAGGAAACAGAGAGGAACCAAGAACACTGTCTGTAACGTTCTCTGATGATTCTAAACGTTAAAGTGAAACTCTCGCCAAAAAGCAACCTCGGCTTTATTTGTAATTGAATATGAGTCAAACCTTTGTGTAAAAGCATAATTACGACAAAAGAAGCACTTTTAAGATTTACCGTAGTTTCATTTTCAGGCAAGCTAATTTTCAATGGAGTGCAGGGGCACTTTTATGCTAGCATCAAAAACACTCGCCGTCATGGCAGACAAAAAGTGTCGATCCCCGAGTGCGACCTGACCGGCAGGCTTGAGGAGCAGTCCACCATTACTCTCCTGCCTGTCAGTTCGACACTTTTTGTCTGCCATGACGGCAACATGCCAGAGATCCAGCTCCTACTGTGAGTTGTTCAAAAACCTTCTTTTTAGTAACTCTGCATACACAAACAATGTTCTCAATGCTGATGTTCATGTGTAGAGACCCTGGTGATACTACGAGCAAAGTTCCATGTTGTGTCGAGTCTTCTTACTGTTTTAAAAATAGAGATTTTGATGCTATCGTAAAAGTGCCCGTAGCACTCCCATTGAAAATCAGTTTGACCCGAAAACAAAACTATGGTAAATCTTGAAAGTGCCTCTTTCATTGTAATTATGCTTTTACACGAAGGTTTGACTCATATTCAATCACAAATAAAGCCTCGGTTGCTTTTTGGCGAGAGTTTCACTTTAACTACTCCGTATATGTTCAGCATGCAGGTCGGCACCAAACCACAGGATGTATTTTTATAATGTTTTTTATGTGTTTACAGCTGCTGACGTATGTAACTCTGTTACTGTGATGTTACATGACAGTTAAATATTGAATCTGTGTATAATAACCAGATCCTGACATATAACTGTGACGCCTGTGGGAATAAAAAGCACCCACGTCGTTTTTATAAATACAGTGATTACAGTGCAATTTCCCGTCAGGTATCAAAGTATTTCTGATTCTGATTCATATATTATGAAGTCAGTTGTTCATATTTCAAGTTAAATTAAATTAACCAAGTTGACAGTTTGGTAGACAGACGTCACATTTACATGTCAGGATCTGGTTATTATACACAGATTCAATATTTAACAGTCATGTATCATCACAGTAACAGAGTTACATACATCAGCAGCTGTAAACTCATAAAAACATTACAAACATCCTGTGGTTCAGCGCCGACCTGCACACTGAACACATACAGAGTAGTTACCGTTTAGAATCATCAGAGAACGTTACTGACGGTGTTTCTGGTTCCTCTCTGTTTCCTGAATATATCCGTACATGTGTGAATGTGTAAATGAGACTTTAACTTGCAGCACCTTGTAGAAGGAGCTTTATAAAGTTCACTACATTCACTTGTATCAGTTCACGGGGCGGAGCTGCCACATCCAAGATGGCGGCGCCGTCGACGTATCGCAGCAACGGGTCAACCAGCTCAGTGGCGACTGTGTTTATATGTGTATGTATATATGTGTATATGTTTATGGTCAGACCTGCCGGACAGAGCACAGATCAGCACAGTCAGACCTGAGTAATAGAGCACAGAAAGATGGTTTCACCCGTAAGAGAAGCTGTCGTTGGATCTCCACCTGGAGATGACGGAGGCTGCCAGACCTGCCAGCAGAGCGGTGCAGTCAAAGAACATGTGGAAGGAGTCTGAGATCAGACCTAAACTGAAGAGGACACACAACACACGTCAAACACACAACACACACAAAAAACACACAACACACGTAAACACTAACCCTAACCCTCCAACATCATTTCTGTTCTGATCAGGCTGGAAGAAGAACTCTAGTTTCACTACAGCGTAGAAACACAAGTTAACCTTCAGAAGATTACTGAAGGGTCAGAATTAACTTGACAGCACTCTGATGACCGCTGACTCGTCCGACAGGTAACTGAGAGGCTGTTCACACCTGACGTTAACACCTCAGTGACCTGAACACGTGTGGACCGTGTGGACGAGCACAGACACACTGAGGTTCTGCTTCTGTGTCTAAAGTGCTAAAGTCTTACCTGCCAACATTGATCAGCTGTTTGAACACACTGTTTACACTGATGTCACCATTTACACTCCATTTATGAAAGAAGAAACATGTTATTGATCTAAACATGTCACATGTTACAAAGACACTAAACAGGAACAATATAGGCTCCTTCTTTGTCCCCAGACTCCCTGAACAAATGTGTCAGTTTAGTGAGTTGTTGAGTTGGAGACACTTTATAAACTCTGTGAAACTCTGTCTCTGACTCATTCTGCATTACCTGTCGTGAACATCTCGTCCTGCCACCTGTGTGGAAACACCTGCAGTCGTTTCTTCTTTAGTTTAACACCCATCTGTTATTACTGATCACAGTTATTGATCATTCATGTGTTCATTACTTTAATGTAGCAGCTGGTGAAGATTTATATACTGATGAGAAGTTTCATCTGTAAAAATATATCATCAGTTATTAGTCGATTCTGTTTTATCATTTTAATAATCTGAAGCTGTAAAGTCACAAACGACCCGGTCCAAGAGAAGCAAAAACAGCGGCACTGATCCACAGGGTCACTGCACCTTCAGCTTCAGAACCAGACAGAATGTGAGTCTCTGTTTTATAATGCAGCAGCGTTAGAGATCGCCACAGTTCTGTTGGACTGATGATGAGCTCTGAGTTCTGTCTCTTGGATCAGTACCGTCTGCCGTGCTACTGAACCAGGATATTATCAGGAACAAGAGTTAAACTGTGCTGTAGCTCCGCCTCCTCTCACCAGATACAATAGATCAATAAATATCAGATCACAGTGGACTTTAGTCTGTGAACAGCTGACGGGTCGAACAGCTCGGTTCTGTTCAGATCCTCTGAGTCCGTGATGAAGCTCATGTATAATAACAACAGAACATCAGTCAGTTATCATCTCATTCTAACTTCATACTCAGAATGTTCTTCTGATTCATAAAGTGCTTCTTCATTAGAATTCTTCTGGACTTTTACTTGATATCTGCTGTAATGAAGTATTTGTACTTTTGTTGCATTAATACTTTTACTGCAGTAAAATAACCGAGTACTTCTTCCACCTCTGATCAATACATGCACATCTGTTGATATAAGTGACAGGAAGTGCGCGTGCACACACACACACACACACACACACACACACACACACACACACACAGCTCCTCCATGCTAACACATACGTGGCACATCCTGAGCAGAACAAACAGACAGCAGCTGATGCTAACACCGTTAGCTCACCTGTTACTCCAGATTCCGTACGAAAGCTCCACGAAGGCGAAGGACAGGTTGAGACAGAGGAAGAAGAAAAGGTTCCGGGAGGTTTTGTCCGCCAGGATCGACCTGAAAACACGGAACAATCACAACAGCTCCATCACAGCAGGCACGAACCCGGCAAAGATCCGGGTCATTAACACCTGACGGCCACACTGACACCACACACCGCCAGTAACCCGAGTTAATATCCGACAGAGCGACAAAACACAGCTTAATAAAGACGTCGTGAGCGCGGGGGCACATCTGTTCAGGCTAGCCGGTTAGCACCGGGCTAGCATCGTTTCGTTAGAGTCAGCTGGTTCACCGTTAGCTCCGGTAGCCGCTGTTAGCTCCGTTAGCAGTTAGCAGCGGCTCGTTTACCTGAACCATCCCGAGAGCTTCAGCAGCAGGTTGAACTTCGCAGGTTTGTACTCGTCGTCTTTAATTGATAAAGGTAACATCTTCACACCTGAACACACACACTCACACACACACACACTCTGGATACACTTAGCTACGGGATGCTAACTGTCAACTTCCGCTTTGTTCGGATTTCACAATAAAAGCGCCCCTCACACTCTCACACACACACACACACACACACACACACACACACACACACACACACACACACCGTATGGAGACGTCTCCACCCGATGAGAAAAAGATTTAATAAAAGAACACAAAATGAATATTATATTATATTATTATAAAAGACAACAAGTCACAGAATATTAGACCTGAACCAGACTCACTGTAGACCTGAACCAGACTCACTGTAGACCTGAACCAGACTCAGTGTAGACCTGAACCAGACCCACTGTAGACCTGAACCAGATCCACTGTAGACCTGAACCAGACTCACTGTAGACCTGAACCAGACTCCCTGTAGACCTGAACCAGACTCACTGTAGACCTGAACCAGACTCACTGTAGACCTGAACCAGACTCCCTGTAGACCTGAACCAGACTCACTGTAGACCTGAACCAGACCCACTGTAGACCTGAACCAGACCCACTGTAGACCTGAACCAGATCCACTGTAGACCCACTGTAGACCTGAACCAGACTCACTGTAGACCTGAACCAGATCCACTGTAGAACCACTGTAGACCTGAACCAGACTCACTGTAGACCTGAACCAGACCCACTGTAGACCCACTGTAGACCTGAACCAGACAGCCAGGTGTACCTGCTGTATTTATCAAAACAAAACTCAGCTGTGTCCTTGTTGAGCAGCAGGGGGCGTCAGAGTGTCATGTTGGGTCAGTACCGGTCCCTCTGGGGAGCCTCTCGGATCTGTGGACTCTCATCATGAAGGACAAGGTCCTTATTTAAAACCTCATGATTGTTCTTCATGTGGATCCACAGCAGCTTCCCCTGAGGGACCTCTGGACCTCTGGACCGCCTGACAACAGTCAAACTTCATCAGTCACACAAGCTGAAGAAAACATTCGAGTTCTTCAACAAGAACAAACATCTTAAATACAACACAGACACGATCGGACCTCAGACGGCAGGAAGCTGCTGATCGTCCCGTCACACAGCCGCCTCAGTCTGGACCCGTCTCCTTCATCAGGTTCTGACCGCTGCTGCTGTCTGCGGTCAGAACATGATGTAATAGATTACTTTG
>OZ023163.1:402703-416002 GCA_963678695.2 Diplodus puntazzo | reverse complement strand
GACTGAAGACTGAGACTGAAGACTGAGACTGAGACTGAAGACTGAAGACTGAAGACTGAGACTGAAGACTGAGACTGAAGACTGAAGACTGAGACTGAGACTGAAGACTGAAGACTGAAGACTGAGACTGAAGACTGAGACTGAGACTGAAGACTGAAGACTGAGACTGAGACTGAGACTGAAGACTGAAGACTGAGACTGAGACTGAAGACTGAGACTGAAGACTGAAGACTGAAGACTGAAGACTGAGACTGAAGACTGAGACTGAAGACTGAAGACTGAGACTGAGACGATGTTCATATCACATTATATCATGTAGTGACCTTCAGTGTTGGATTGTCGTAGCCACATACTGACCACCGGTTGTTGCTTTTTAAAAGGTGATAGTCGTACTTTGGGATCTGGTGGGTTGGAGGCCTTGTGTTAAGGCGGGAACACACCGGCCCGACCGTTGGATGTCTGAAGCGTTTGGGGAGACTCGGATGAGTTCCGCTGCGTCGGAAGCTTTCGGAGCCGTTCGGACGCCGTCTGCTCCGATTCAACATGTGAAGTCTGAGGAGGAGGGCTGTCGGCCGTCTGAGCCATTGGATTCTCTGATTGGTTGTGTGCTAGCGAATCAGCGCGGTGTGTGGGGGGGCGGAATACTGTGTGCGCTTTGTTTTTCTATGGACTCTGTCACGTCATTTCCTGTTTTCATGTAGCGCCACCTGCTTATTGCATCTCGCGCGAGAGCGGAACGTGCTGTGGAGCCGGCAGCACGTCGAAGCGCGTGTTCAATGCAACTTTTGTGCTGAACGGGTCAGACAAGAGGCAACAGAGTGTTCGGATGAAGACAGCTGGCTGTTGGTTTGAGTGTGGGCGGTGTGTGGGGGCCTTTAGGGACTGTTAGCCACATGTAGGCAGGCTGTCCGCACGTGTTGGAATATCAAAATCACATGTAAAGTCATGAACAAAAGCTGGTGAAAGGTCACAGATGTGATAGCTACACTGTGGGTTGTGGTAGCCAAGTGTTCAAGGGTTACACAAACACGTGTTGTGGTCACATATCAGGTGATAGTAGTCACATTTTAAGTTTCTGGCAGGTAGCAGTCACATTTATGGCTTCGGTAGCCACATGTAGGGGTGTAGTGGCCACATACTATGATCCTGGATGCTGGTACTTACATGTTGGAACATGCTGTTCACATACAGGATATCAAAGCAACATGTTAAGGTGTTATAGCCACTTATTGCGAGTAGGTGGCCACACAACAGGATATTAGGAGTGATAGTCACATGTTGGGAAATCGAAGCCACATGTTGAAATATTTAAAACACATGTTGTAAATAAGCAGCCAAAAGTCAGAAGGTGGCGGCCACATGTTAGCATAACAAACCCACGTGTCAGGACATGAGAGCTACACAACAGGAAGTGGAAGTCACATTTTAGAACTTGGCAGCCACATGTTGGAGCTTGGTAGCTAGGTGATGTTAGCCCAGCGTTAGCCTCAGGCTGAGGGCGGAGCAGACTGGGGCAGCTGATAGAAGCCTTTCTTCCTGGATCTCCTCAGGTAGTCGAGGAGCAGAGCAGCGGCGGCTAGCCCGGCGGCAGCGCAGGCGACAGGGATGATGATGAAGCTGAGCCTGGGAGGAAGGCTGCTGCTCCTCTCTGCGGGAGACGAAGGAGACAAAGACTCAAACACCAAATCCAAACTTTTCAAATGAAATCAACAGAAATAAGCTCAGAGACTTTAACTGGACCCAACCAGTGAACTGGTCTCACTGACCCCTGACGCTGATGCTGAACACTTTGACCTGGGATCCCAGGTTGTTGGTCACGTTGACCTGGTAAAGCCCAGAGTCTCTGACCGTGACGTTGACCAATAGGAAGGTTCCGTTGGAGGAATATCTCTCCGTCCCATTGGTCAGCTTCTTCAGGACCACTGCTGATGGCGGGAAGCTGATTGTTTGGCAGCACACGGTGACATTCTGTCCCTCCTGGACCACCGCAGACGGCAGGATGAGGACTGTGGTGTTCCTGGGGGGAGCTGGACCACAAGAGACCCGATCAGAGTTGCACTGCTCAAACTCACTTTTATGATTTGTTCCTGTTCCAACACATTTTCTTTCACTTTCATGCCTAATGCTGGAGCTGAGAGGACAAACAAACATGGCTGCTGTCAGACTGAGTTTCACTTCTTGGATTTCTTTATGGATTCATTCAAATCTAAAACACAAAGTCATCATGAACTGAATGAAAACAACCATGTTCAAATGTGAGACTGCACCAGTGCTGACCTCAGAACAGAAATAATGACTGCGAGTGTTTTTCTTTGACAGCCTGATGATGTGAACCTGTTGACACTTCATCACCTGCTGTCATGACTGCAGCTCCTCCTTCAGGTGTGGACACTAAACACACCTGGACTGAGTGAGTATTCGAGCTCAGAGCTGAATGAGCATGTTGTTGAGCTCAGTCTGGCTCTGAGTCTGACGCGTGACTCAGAGAAGCACTCAGAGTTTATTTCTGTCCAGAGAAGCACTCAGCATCCTGTAAAGGAGCGAGAGGTCGACTCCTCAGATAACAGCTTTCAAATAAAGAGAAGGAGAACTGAAGGGGCCGAACAGATTTGGAAATATCCAAAGTATATTTTGACAAAGACCAGATGCTTGGTCTGGGGCCCCGCAGGGCTCTGTACTGGGTCCACTCCAGTCATATGAACACCAGGAGGCGTTATTTTTCACCTGTGACAGTTTCAGTCAGAGCTGCTGATTTAAATCTCTTTCAGCAGAATCATCTGAGAAACACCTGAGCGGATGTCCCGCCCCCCGTACTGTAAATATGATCATTGTATTATTCTTAATAAAATGGAGGCCGACCTCTGACGGTCAGGACGCTGCTGACCAGCTGGGCTCCGTGCTGGTTGGACGCTTCACACTGGTAGTGGGCGGAGTCTTCCAGCTGGGCAGAGGAGAGTATGAAGGAGAGTGCGGGGGAGGCGGAGTCTGTCCTCTGTAACTCTACCCCATCCCTCCTCAGCACCAATGTGGTGGGCGGAGCTCCGTCTGAGCGGCAGGTAACCGTCACCTGCTGACCCTCCAGCACCTCCTCACCTGGACTCACTGAGAGCGAGGTTCTCCTCGGAGGATCTAAAGCAGACCAGGACTTGAGATTAACAAAACCTGAATCTGTGTTGATGAATTTACTTTTTGTTTCCTGTGACGCAGTATTGATCCTGAGTGGATTACCTCACATTACATACAAACAGGAAGTGTCTCCTTCACAATAAAAGCCTGTAGTCTCACTCACATTGGATCTGAAGGCGAATGCTGGCGCTCCTCGACCTCCACACGTCTCCGTCCTCCGTCAGCAGCTCAGCGCTGCAGCTCAGAACCTGCTGATCCTCTTCCACCCGATGCTGAAGAACAGACGAGACGTTCTGTAAGGAACCGGAGAACCTGAACGACTCCGACATCAGCGTCCTGTTGCGTGACAGCCATGCGATCCTCATCTGATTGGCTGAGTAGACGTTGTTGACATCGCAGTGAAGCGCCATCTCCTGACCCGGCAGGACAGGTCCAGGATCCTCCAGAACCGGATCAGATGGAAATGCTGCAGAGTAGAAGAACAAATGAAGAGACATCACATTTTGTTTCATCTAGAGCTTAATGGCAGTGTTAATTTTGACAGCAAATTCTGATTTAGTCTTAGTCTTAGTGTTTTGAATAACACACCATTTAGTTTTAGTCATATTTTAGTCATCTGAAATCTTTTAGTCTTAGTCTAGTTTTAGTCGACTGAATATCGTAAGAGTTTTAGTCTTAGTCTAGTCTTAGTGAGTGGTAAATCTCTCTCTCTGTCTCTCTCTCTCTTGATGAGTCGTCTGTAAATGTTGCTTCAATTTGTGTTGACAGATGTTAGTTCTTCGTTTTCGTTCTGGACCGAGCTCTGACATTTCTGTTGTTCATGAGGTATGCCGCTGCCTTCGGACCGGGTGCACTGCAAACCGTTAACGCTAGCGTCTTTCTAACGAGCGAGGTCAGCTGAAATCCGCCAAAGCTGTGCAACTAAATATCATGTAAACAACCTAACTCTTGTGAAAACGTCCACGAAACTGTGCGAAGTTCTGCAGACTCGTCTTTGTTCTCCTTCTGTGTAAATGCTGCTGCCTGTTCAGCTTGCCGCGGCTTTTTAAAGTGGCTCTGCTGTAATCTGCATCGGTCAACCTACCCTCAAAAGATTCGCTCTGATTGGCTCTCTTCTCCATTCGTCCCTCACGAACATTTTCGTCTCGTTTTTATTCGTTGACTAAAGTGTCAGTTATATTTCGTCACAGTCTTCGTCATCATATCTGACTTTTTATTTAGTTTTCATTTCGTTTTCGTCCGTGAAAAAGGTTCGTTGACGAATATTTTTCGTCATAGTCTTCGTTAACGAAATTAACACTGCTTAATGGTCTACGTCAGTCTGCAGGTGGAGGTCGTTCCTCAGACTGAGTGTTGGTGCGTTCAAGGACCTTCAGATATTTCAGTGTTTGCCTCTCATCAGCACCGCTGACTGAAGAGGTCGTTAATTAACCCTTCGGCACGTTCATCCCACTTCACACCATCTGATCTGAGGACTCCACAAACACAAACATCCCACTGATCTGCAGTCAAACTCGTCATTTTGTGTCTCTGACGACGATCACACGTGTTGCTGACGCACCGCCTCTGGTTCTCCATCATTAGTCAGTATATTAAAATCAGCAACCAACGTCACAGATTTGTGCTTTTACTGTATGTGTAGTTTGTCTTAGTGGTGTAGCTGTACCTGACTCACACACACACACACACACACACACACAGGTGGAGACACACCTGCCTGTTTCCTGTGGTGTCGTCCTCACAGGTCCGTCTACCTTCAGCAGGCCCCCACACACCGCCCGGACTCAAACCAACAGCCAGCTGCAGTGAACACGCGCCACAACATGCTGCCATGTTTCACAGCAGCGTCGACGTTCTGCGCTTACGTTCCAATAAACAGGTGGCACTACATGAAAACAGGAAATGACGGAACGGAGTGCATAGAAAAACAAAGCGCCCACAGTATTCCGCCGCACCACACAGCGCGCTGATTCGCTAGCACACCGCCAATCAGAATGGTCATACAGCTGGCAGACAACCAATCAGAGAATCCAATGGCTCAGACGGCCGACAGCCAACAGCCAACCTCCTCAGACTTCGCATGTTGAATCGGAGCAGACAACGTCCACGCGGTTCCAGAAGCTTCCAACGCAGCTGAACACACCCAACAGATTTGTTTCCGACCTCGTCCGAGTCTCTCCAAACGCCTCAGACGTCCAGCAGTCGGCCCGCTGTGTTTCAGGCTTAAGTCTTTTACAAACAGCTGTTGGACTCCAGGAGTGAAGTGTGTATATCTGTATCGTGTGTCCTAACATGTGTGATGGTTGATGAAGAGTCGGAGCTCTCGATTCTCTCTGGTGAAATAAAACCTCACTTTGTTTCACTGTTGTTTAAAGAGAGAAGATGTTTCCAGACGAGTGATTCAGACTGAAAGTCCAGCAGCAGCACATCAGACTGATCCAGAGTCTGTGTGGGAGGACGGCAGCGTGTCCTCCTCTCTTCAGATGGAAGACAGATGTGTTCCTGCTCTGAGCAACAACACACTGAGGCTGTCTGACCTTTGACCTCTGTCCACACACACACACACACACACACACACACACACACACACACAGGTTTGATCTGAAGTCTCTCCCGTCTCATCGCCTCGCTCAGATTCCTCCTCGCTCACACTTCTCTTTCACACCTCCTCCTCGCAGCGATGGCGACCCGTCTGAGCGTGTGCAGCTGCAGTCTGCTCGTCTGTTGGGTTTCTCGGCATCACATTAATTCAACAGAACATTTCTCAAGAATATTCACGACACGATCCGAGAAAAGTTCTGAGTTGTGGTGGAACAACCTCTGTTGTGGATAAAGCTTGAGGTGACGAGAATCAGAATGTCAGCATGTGTATCGAAATGAGATTTCCTAGTTTGCGTGTTTTTAGTTTGTTGTGAAAGGTACGGTGGCTCTGAGGAGTCAAACGTGTTGATTTAAAGGTTCAGTTTGAGTCTGGTCACACACAGACGCTCCACTGAGCTCAGCTTCAGTCTGTGTTTGTCGTCCTCTCTGAGCCACCGTATGAAGGTGAGAGAGGCTGTTAGAATGTCACCTGATCTCAGGTGTGTCAGGTGTGTCACACTCACAGAAGACCCGGACCCGGCTGGTTCCGGTCCTGCTGACGGAGTCACACTCGGCCTCACAGCTGTAGCCTCCCAGATCCTGGAGGTCCAGGTCCTGCAGGTGGAGCGGGGACAGTCCATCCTGCTGCTGCGTCCTCTGGAGGACGCTCCCGTCCTGCCCCGTCCTCGTCCAGGTGATGGAGGGAGGGTGGAGACATCCGGAGGCTCTGCAGGTCAGAACCAGACCTGAACCCCGCTCTGCTGCTGAGACCAGAGGACTCACCTCCACCTGCAGAGGGTGGGCTGCACGAAGCACACGGCACAGATCTGATTATTGATCCTCAGTGTCGTCATCTGTTTCAGATCAGCTCAGAGACGTCCGTTACACTTTAACAGGAAGTGGAGACAGAAACAAACCTGTGACGCTGACGGAGCTGCTGACCAGCTGGTCTCCATACTGGTTAGAGGCTTCACACTGGTAGTGGGCGGAGTCTTCCAGCCGGGTGGAGGGGAGGCTGAACGAGAGCGTGGAGGAGGCGGAGTCAGTTGTCTGAAGCTCCACCCCCTCCCTACTGAGCACCAATGTGGGGGTTGGAGTTCCGTCCGAGCGACAGGTGAGCGTCACCTGCTGACCCTCCAGCACCTCTACACCTGGACTCACTGAGAGGGAGGTGTTGGTGGGTGGAGCTGTGGAGGAGCAGACAGGTGAGTCAGAGCTGTGACAGGTAAACAAATAATGGTCAGGATAGAGGGAGTCAGGAGCGTCCCTCTCACCGTGGACTGTGACCTGGACGGCGGCGCTCTGGCTCCCCTCGCTGTTTTGGGCCTCACAGTCGTAGCGTCCGGCCTCAGACTGACTCACTGAGCTGAACACCAGCTGACGGTCTTGGCCACGCCCCTCTGACACGCCCTCTGCCTTCCTGAAGCTCCAGGTGACTGTCGGCTTGGGGTTTCCCTCCACAGAGCAGGTGAGAGTGATCGGAGAGCCCACCAACACCAGCACCGAGTCTGGTGTCACCGTGACGACAGGAGCGTCTACAGATGAGGAGGAGGAAGATCAGTCAGAATCACCTGAACACATTTAACAGAGGTGACATCCTGTCAGCTGCTCTTCACCTGAGGAACAAATAATAGAGAACGATACAACGACAAAGAGACATTCAACGGCTTGTTGAACCACATCACAGCCAGCCTCCCTGCATCACCTGACCCACATCAGTCTGCTTATCGTCCCAACCGCTCCACAGAGGATGCAGCATCCACCACTCAGAAAGACACCTACACCAGAATCCTGTTCATTGATTTCAGCTCAGCATTTAATACCATCATCCCCCAGAGACTAATGCAGAAACTCCTCCTGCTCGGCCTGAAACTGCCACATGTCTCTGGATCCAGGACTTTCTGACGGAGAGACCTCAGTCTGTCCGTGTCGGAAATAACACTTCCAACTCCATCACGCTGAGCACAGGATCTCCTCAGGGCTGTGATGTGCTCAGTCCATTGTTGTTCACACTGCTGACACACGACTGTGCACCAGACACAAGGGGAACGTCAAGTTCAGGGATGACACCACAGTGGTGGGACTCATTCATAGAAATGATGAATCAATGTACAGAGAAGAAGTTAAACACCTCGAGGGTGCAGAGAAAACAATCTGGTGCTCAATGTGGACAAAATGAAGGAGATGATTATCGACCTCCGGAGGTCACAGGTCTTCCTAACCGCTGCAGGACACTGAACATCATCAGGGACCCTCCACAGTCTCAGACCTGGTCCCATCAGGACAGACTAACAGACTCATCAACAGCTTCCCTCCACAAGCTGTCAGACTGCTGAACTGCTGATCTGGAGTCTGCGCACTGCTGCAGCTCATGAGCCTTCATCATAGTTTTAGTTCTAAATGATTATACAAACCCCAATTCCAAGCAAATATTCACTCATTTTGAATTTGATGCCTGCAACATGTTCCAAAACAGCTGGACAGCAGCAACAAAAGACTGGGGAAGTTGAGGAATGCTTAAAAAACACCTGTTTGGAACATTCCACAGGTGAACAGGTTCATTGGAAACAGGTGAGTGCCATGATTGGGTATAAGAGGAGCATCCCTGAAAGGGATCTATTAGTGTAAGTTAAAACTACAAAACTATCAACAACACCCAGAATCAGAACCCGGCCTCTCTGGGCTCAGCTCACCTGAGACGGACTGACCAACAGTGGAAACGTGTGCTGTGTTCTGACGAGTCCACATTTCAAATTGTTTCGGAAATCCTGGACGTCGTGTCCTCCGGGCCAAAGAGGACAAGGACCATCCAGACTGTTATCAGCACAAAGTTCAAAAGCCAGCATCTGTGATGGTACGGGGGCGTGTTAGTGCCCCACGGCATCATGGGTAACTTGCACACCTGTGAAGGCACCGTACATGCTCAAAGGTACAAACAGCTTTTGGAGCAACATGTGCTGCCGTCCAAGCAACGTCTTCTTCAGAATCGTCCCTGCTTATTTCAGCGAGACGACGCCGAGACACATTCTGCTCGTGTTACAGCAGCGCGGCTTCGTAGTACAAGAGTGCAGGTACCAGACCGGCCCGCCTGCAGTCCGGACCTGAAGCGCAAAATACAACAGCGGAGGCCCCGGACTGTGGAGCAGCTGAAGTCGTACATCAAGCAAGAATGGGAAAGAATTCCACCTACAACACTTCAACAGTTAGTGTCCTCAGTTCCCAAACGCTTACTGAGTGTTGTTAAAGGAAAGGTGATGTAACACAGCGGTGAACATGCTGCTGTCCAGCTGTTTGGAACGTGTTGCAGGCATCAATTCAAAATGAGTGAATATTTGCGCAAAAACCATTTTATCAGAACATTAAATGTCTTTGAATGTATTCAATTGAATATAAGTTGAAAAGGATTTGCAAATCGTATTCTGTTTTTATTTACATTTTACACAACGTCCTGACTTCAGTGGAATGTGGGTTTGTAGTTATATATATGTGTGTTTATTGTGTTCATGATATTCATCCGGAGAAACGTAATCTCATTTTAGCTGCACTACTTTTGTTGGTACAACTAAATCACATTAAAGCTATGATTGATTGATTGATTGATTGATTGATTGATTGATTGATTGATTGAACTCATATTCCTGCTGTTGTAAATGAGCTCCACACTGATAATACAAGAATAGATGAGAGTTTATAAGAAGTCTAAGAAGTCTGAGGACTTCAGCTCTAAACTGAGAAAATGTCTGGAAGAAGCTTCATGAAGACAAAGTGAACAGAACCACTTCAGACCGATCAGCTGTGGAAACTGAGCAGAACTGGATCTGATCTGGTTCAGGATCAGGCTGAGGACTCACAGAGCAGATTCAGGGAGACGTTGGTCTGTCTGGTCCAGTTTACAGACTGCAGGTCCTGCAGGTCCAGCGTGGCCCGGCAGATGATGGTCCCTCCGGAGTCCTGGGCCACAGGAGTGAACCTGTACTCAGAACGGACCGAGCTCAGTCCAGGATCACCCGCAGAGCTCTGCAGGACCTTGTCACCTCTGAGCCAGGTGAGGCTCAGACGCTCTGTGGGGTACAGGTCAGACACCTGACAGGTGAGCGTAGACTCCGCCCCCAGCCTCAGGTGGTCCTCCCCTGTGATCACCGGGTCTGATGGGAAGGCTGCGAAACAGAGAGGATTATCAATCAGTGCGATCGGACTCAGATGGACCAATCAGACAGCATGTGATGAATCAGCACCTTGTCAACAAACCAGTCAGCACGTTCAGTTTGTGTGTGTGTGTGTGTGTGTGTGCGCGCTCACAGTAGACGTGCACGGTGCTCTTGACCTGCTTCCTCTCCCCCCCACAGCTGACTCGACACAGCAGTGCTCCCTCGTGCTCCATACTGACGGGGTCAAAGGTCACCACCGACTGGCTCTGATTGGTGCTGATGGAGGCGGTCAGGGGGCGGTCGTCCAGCGTAGACCAGGACACGCTCGGCACTGTGGGACAGTCCTGAACCCGACACACCAGCTGGTGACGCTCGCCCAGCTTCAACAGAGGCCGTCCAGGGAACACGTCAACATGCAGACCCTGAACGCACCACGATGACATCAGCAGCACAGCTGTGGAGGTAAACAACAACAAACAACAACTACTGGAGTCATGGACCTGATGGGAACCTGAACCCTCTTCAGCAGGAACCAATGAGCCATAGACAGGAAGTCAGACCGTATTAAGAGACGGACCAACATGTTGGTTTGAAGACAAATACAGAAAAACAACTGAATTGTTTCATTAATCAATGAATCAGTTTGAGTCCTTCTCTGATGTGATCGCTACAAGTGTTCGTCTGATCAACACTTTCATCAGAACAACAGAGCTGATGATTCAGACTGAATCAATCAGACTGATCAGGTTCATGATAGCTGATACACAAATGATGAAACTGATGTTTACACCTGATCATCTGATTATTGACACATTCATAATCAATAACGACAGACACACACACACACACACACACACACACACACACAAACTGAGGTGGACTTCAAGTTATTTAAACGTTTTCATATAAAAAGATGAGTGAGTTTATTTTCTTTGTCTAGTGAATCAGTTTTAACTCTTTCTGACATCTCACACACACACACACACACACACACATACACACACACACACACACATACACACACACACACATACACAATGATAAAGAGAATAAAAAAATCTCACCTGCCAGCAGAGACATGGTCGCTCTGATGAATGAATCAGCTCAGCGTCTTTGTGTCGACGTCTCAGTGAAACAGTCTGAAACACAACGACTCCTCCTCCATGTCTCCTCCTCCTCCTCCTCCTCCTCCTCTTCTCCTTTATGTCTCCCTGTGTGTGTGTGTGTGTGTGTGTGTGTGTGTGTGTGTGTGTGTGTTCAGGCCACAGCGCCCTCTGCAGGAAACATTTTTATTTTAAATGTTTTCAGATGATTTCCGCTGATGAGCTGAAGAATCATCCAGTATAACAATGAAAACAAAAAGATTTTGGTCTTGTGTGACAAAATGATTGACGATGATAATTATTGATCATCATTCTAGCTTGATGTTAAATCTGATGAATGTTTAAGTGTCCAGACGGGCCTGAAGCAGCAGCAGAGACGGTCTGTCCTCTGACTGATTGATCTTCAGAGTGTGATAACAGACTGAGTGATCAGCTCTTATTGATCAGTCTGATGAGGTGGAGTCACTGAGGGCGACCTGCAGTCATGTGACCACGCTCACTTTCACTGCTTAACCCTGACAGGTGTGTGTGTGTGTGTGTGTGGGCAGAGGTCTTTAACAGAAACATGTCCGACCTTTGACCTCTGGGTTTAAACCACAAGCTGCTTTTAACTTTAGACTCCAGCTGTGATCCTCAAGAATTAAAATAGCTCATCATGTGATCAGACTATTTATTTTCCCCGTGTCGTCACACACCTGTGGACATCTGTGAAGCAGAGTAATGTTAACAGTGTTGGAAGAAGTACTCGGATACTTTTCTTCAGTTACAGTGACGACACACGATGTCGATGTGAAGAGAAATGTGGTGAAGTAAACATCTGAGGGTCATCCGATGGAAGTACTCAAGTACAAGTACTTAACAGTTTTACTTAGTTACAGTACTGGAGTAAATGTAAGTGTTGCTCCACAAAAACAGGCCGACAAGAAATTTGATGAAGAAAAATAAATTTATTTTCTGTTATTGCTCTGACAGAAAATGTTATTTTCTAACTTCTCTCCATGAAATACTTCAACATTAAATGCAGAATCACAACATCAGGAGCAGAGAAACATTAAACATCCTTCAAAATAAAAGCCCTCTGCTGTAGACTCAAGGTTAAGGCACGTCAGTGACTCAGCTGTTATTTTGAAAAGGTCAGTTTTGTTTTCTCCTGAATGTGTTAAAGGCCCGTGAGTCACGAACACGTACAGAACACGTTTGTGACACGCTTCATTTCTTCAAGAAGGACAAAGGTCGTCATGACGACGTTGTCAGAGGTAGAAGACTCATCTTCATCATCATCACCTTCAGCTAAACATAAACACATTAACATCCATCTTCGTCTCGTTTCAACCGATCAGAGCAGCTTAAGAACAGTCAGCAGGTGAGTCACCTGAAGGTGAAGATCAGCTGATCTCAGACAGTCAATCAGCTGTCAGACTTTAAGTTTATGGATCAAAATTATGTGAAAAAATCATTTTAACTTTTTAATCTTTTTTAATCTCAATGTTTCCTGAACTCACATTAATACTGACGGACTTCAGCTCCATTCATTAACATGTTATGACTACAATCAGTGGGCAATAATATTAATGGATTATCTCTTTTAAATAACAACATGAATTATAAAAAGCAAAAAAATGCTTTTAAGTTGTTTGATGTTTTTAGAGTTAACTGCAGGTTAAACATTAAAAACTCATATTATAATTCATTGATTCATTTTAACGTCAGGGTGAAAGTTTGATTTAAGCCTTAATTACTAGTGGATAATGATGAGATCTATTAAGTCCTTTGATCGTTTAAAATCATTCATAATTGAAACGACTAGAGTTAACATGTAAATTAAAAGGAGTGTCATCATGTCAGACACCTCAGATTATCTGATATTTCATCACAGAACACAAAATGTTTGGCTGCTCATAAAGGAGACACAGGACTCATTTCTACTACACTTCCTCTGGTCAGTAAACACATCATCAGCTGGTCTACAGCGTGACACCAAGAGCAAACACTAAAATAATAAATACATTATATTGATCGAACTGTTGGAGATTTATTCATCTAAAGACTTGAATCTGTCTTCAGCGGAGATGTTGAGTCTTATTTAAGCTTCTGTAACAAAGAATCAAACTGATGTTTATTCTGAATCAATAACCAATAACATCAACCTGTGACGAGGATGATAAACATTTAGTTTCACTTGAAAAATGTGTTTTTCTACTCAAACATTTTCATGACGATTAATAACTGTTGTAATAATCGTTAAGTTTAAATACTGACGATCACGTGAAGCTAAAAAAACATTAAAATAACTTTAAACTGACGGATTCATGTTTCATCAGCTGATCATTTGTACTTTCAGG
>OZ023163.1:295203-397703 GCA_963678695.2 Diplodus puntazzo | reverse complement strand
TGCTGTGGTCCAATCACAGAGCCCGGTCTGCAGATCCTGATCCAGGCAATGGCCTCACCTGCTGTGAAGCGGTAGTGTTTCATCAGGTAACAGCCAATCAGAGTGCCCGTCCTGCCTAGACCAGCTAACAGACGGACAGACAGACAGGTTAGTGAACGTGGCTGCAGCAGGTTCCTCTGAGCTGCTGATTCACTTCGATCCAAACAACACTTGTAATCCAACATCAGTGTTAACAGCAGGTTAACAGAGTTAACGTATCAAAGGCAGCTGATTGGTTCCTTCCACACTGCCAGGAGACGACTTGTCTTTTTGTTTTTGTTTATTTTTCTTCTGGTTCAGAACAGATGAGAGCAGCAGGTCATAAACCTCAGCAGCGACATCCACAAGTCTTTAAACTGGTTTTTAAGTCTTAATTAATAATTTTCTGAATTAGACACATCAATGTTTTTCCACAGCTGATGATGGTAGAAGCAAAGTTATTATTCTTTAAATATCCTTTAATCAAAGACTTTCAGGAATCTGTTCCTTCTTTAATATTCTCCTGACAGAAACCATCAGAATAAAATCATGTTGTCGTCTCAGCGCCTGAATGTGTCAGCTCTGTCACAGCTCTGCAGAGCACAGGACCAGAACTGAGAGGACAGACAGAGGACAGACTGGACAGGAAGTCCTCACCCTTGCAGTGGACGGCTACTGCTCCGTCTGTGCTCTCGCTGATGTGCAGGAAGCGGCGTATAATGATGTCACCGGGCGTGCTGCCGTCCAAGAAGAAGAGGTCATAGTGGTCGAAACCGGCATCGGTGAAGCGTTTGGAGTCGTAGATCTTCTTGTTCAGACGGATGACCGTGGTCACGTTGTGTTTCCTGAAGTAGGGGAAGTACGCCTCTGGGGCGTGGAGAGGGTAACCTACAGGGGGGCGGAGCAACCACAGGTGTTCAGAAACAACCAACACACAGAAGGTGCAGGACGACAGCTGTCCTGATAAACAGACTGCTGACCCACCGTTCTCTATTTTAGTTTTAGGATGAGGACCGCTGAAGGCTAGAAACTTCCCCGGGACGATCCAGTTCAGGTCTCCATTCTCCACCCGCTCCAAAGACACAAACACACAAACAGGTTCAATCAGAAACAATCTGCAGAAGATGATCAGCTGTCAGCAACAGCAGCTCTCAGATCAGTCTGATGAGCATGTTGTATTACAGAGATCATCCTGAGGGGGGCGCTGCAGTCTTACTCTGTGAGCATCAAAGCGTCAGTGAACACATCCTCTCCTTCCAGCTGTAAACACTTCCATCATTTATTATATTGGAAACAGTGAAACGGAACACGTGCTTCTTAGTTGATCTTGAATCTTGATTCAGGCTGTAATTTTATTACACATTATTATTATTTTCTCTTTAACTCATTTGATGTAAATTGAGGTAAATTTGCACTGAGTGTGGTGAACATGTGTGATTGTTCCGTCATCACACATTCTAATTAAACCTCCTGAATTACCTTCTGACTTGTCAAAAGCTTTTTCTACTTCTGCCTAAATAATTAATGTGTGTTCAGCTCTGCAGAGTTCAGGAGGCTCACTGACGGCTGCTGTTTGTACCTCGTAGTGTTCGTATTCGTCCACGTCGAACGTCTCAAAGTCGAAGAAGCCGTGCTGCAGAGCCTGAAACACGAGACACAAACATTTATATACATAAATGGAGGAGGAGGGGCTGGGATCAAACCCACGCTGCTGCAGTCACTCAGTCTCAGTACACACCTGGTGTCTAACAGGTGTGCACACCTGTTGGACACCAGGTGCTCTGTACAGACAGGAAACATCTCTGTACATCCAGTCATGCTGACTGTCTTCAGTTTGAGCCACAGAAGCCTTCAGCCTGAGGGGGGCGCTGTGGATGCCAGGTGTCTATTTTTGTCCTTTTTAACAATTGTTTGTGTTTAATTTCCACTGTATCAACCAATCAGCATTTAGTTTGGTCTGTCACTTTGTAAACACGTATTCAAATTAAATCTTTGAACTTTTGAGGACAAACAAACAAACTACAGATCGATCAGAAATAATCAGTTACAATAATAATAATCAGCTGCAGCCTGGAAACAAATACATTCTTATTAAAGACTAAAGGACGTGTCTCCCATTTATGTATACATAAACTACCAGTCAAAGTTTGGACTCACCTTCTCATTTAATGGTTTTTCTTTATTTTCATGACTATTTACATTGTAGATTCACACTGGAGGCATCAAAACTATGAATGAACACATATGGAATTATGTAGTAAACATGAAAGTGTAAACAACTCTAAATATGTTTCATATGTTAGATTCCTCACAGTAGCCACCCTGTGCTTTGTTGACAGTGCTGCCACCCCTCGGCCTTCTCTCAGTGAGCTTCATGATGAGTCACCTGAAATGGTTTTCACTTCACATCAGAGTGCAGAAGTGCAGAAGTCAGGTTGGTACACAGCTAACAGCCCCATTTGACAACTGCAAGAACCAATCAGCTAAGTAAAGAGAAACGACAGTCCATTATTACTTTAAGAACTGACGGTCAGTCAGTCCGGAAAATTGCAAAAACTTTCAATGTGTCCCCAAGTGAAGTCGCAAAAACCATCAAGCGCTACGACGAATCTGACTGACATGAGGACCGGCCAGGAAAGGAAGACCGAGAGTCACCTCTGCTGAATGGGTAGCAACCCTCAGAAATATTTACACCATGGAAA
This sequence comes from Diplodus puntazzo, assembly GCA_963678695.2. Lineage (NCBI taxonomy): Eukaryota > Metazoa > Chordata > Actinopteri > Spariformes > Sparidae > Diplodus > Diplodus puntazzo. The sequence goes on along the minus strand of OZ023163.1, from coordinate 394,983 downwards.
AAATAACATATATGTTACGATTACAGAAGGAAGCGTTTATAGAAAGATGGTTGCCATTAATGGAGGTGGTGGGGAAACAAATGGACTGATAATTCAAAGAGCTTTTTTTTTTTGTTTTTTTTTTTCTTGAGATAGGAGCTGGGCCATAAGGGATACCCAGAGGTGTACGATGAAGATATGTATGTGCTGATATAATTTAACTGATTAAGTGTATTTATGCAAAGAGAATTTATAACCCATGATTGTCTTACTGTTTTACTTTTGATATATCAGAATTTGTATTTACTTATTTTGTGTAAACAAACTTATGCTGATTGTTTGTCTATTTAGACTACTTGTAAAATGAACCGTCTTACAGAGTGTTGAAAAACTATGCATGTATAAGTGGATGTGAGGAAATAATAAAAAAATGAGTAAACACAAAAAAAAAAGCTCAGTGCTTGTAGTAGAAAACAATTAACAGCACATTAACTACAATTTTATTCAGCATAAAAATAATGAAACTATTATGAAATTTGCAATTTGCATTTCCTGTTGATAAAGTTAAAACCCGGATTATTAGCCTGCAAACTACATTAGTGCACTAAAGTACAACACAAATGACCCAGACCTGGTGGAGGTCTGTGCTCTAATCACACCATTTTAATAATATAAATTACAATATATATTATAAATTATTGACAAAAATGTACATGCTATGATTATATTACTAGTACTGATTGACTTAAAGTAGATAAGTTGTTGATCAGTGCTGTTGTTGATCAGCACACTTGTGAACACCAGCACATGTTCATGTTACCAGTGTGAACGTTGCGTTTGCAAACAGAGATGTGTGGAACCACATCGGACTATTAACTGTTAGCTTACCCCGACTGCCTCAGGCAACTCTGATGGTGAAAAAAGTTGGTTTGTCACAAAAAAAAAACTCGCTTGACCTACATCCGGGGGATATTTATGATATCTATCGCTAACCTGCAGCTCTTTGAACTCTTTCAACAAGTCTGCATGTCTGTCAGCTAGATGTTTCGCCAAGTTGGATGTGTTGGCTCCCTTGGTCATTACAGATGTAAAGCATCGTTTACAGACGGGCTTTGTGGTGTCCGTGGGCCTCGCCCTTACTGTCGACAACGTACGTCTGCTTTTTCAACCAGCCTGGGACGGTCAGCAGGAGCACTCACGCCGCGTTCAGCCGCGTCTGTCTCGCTCTGCTCTGTGCCTGTCTGTCACCTGAAACCACGCCCACTCTGGCTGCAGGCAGTGAGGAAGCAGAGAGAAGCGGCACACAGACACGCTGCCCCGTTCATAAAGTACCGATACTAATAATACGTGCAAAAGTATTGTTTTTAACTGCTGGGTACCGCGGTACCTTTCTAGTATCGGTTTACAGGACAATGATCCCAAACGCACCTCCAGGCTGTGTGAGGGCTATTTGAACAAGGGAGAGTGATGGAGTGCTGCACCAGATGAACTGGCCTCCACAGTCACCTGACCCAGATGGTTTGGGATGAGATGGACCGCAGAGAGAAGACAAAAGGTCCAGCAAGTGCTCAGCATCTCTGGGAACTCCTTCAAGACTGACTGACCTCATGAAGCTCATCGACACAATGCCAAGAGTGTGCAAAGCAGTCATCAAAGCAAAGGGTGGCTATTCTGAAGAATCTAAAATATAAAACATGTTTTGACTTATTTCACACTTTTTTGTTTACTACATAATTCCATATGTGAGAATCTACAGTGTAAATAGTCATAAAAATAAAGAAAAAACAACATTAAATGAGAAGGTGTGTCCAAACTTTTCACTGGTACTGTATATATGTTTATGCATACGTTTATGGTGCCTCCATTCTATTTGTTTAGCCCCTCCCTCCTGAGTGTGACATCATCCCAGTGATGTCAGCAGCTACAGAGCCACTCAGAAGAGGGATAAGACTCACCTTCCTGATTCCCTGCAGACAGTCGAGCACTGTGAGGTTGAAGGTGCAATTCCCAAAGGAAGCGTCCCTGTAGAGACAGAGATAGCTGATCAATACACACCTGATCAACTGTATTGATCTGCAGCTGAACCTGTCACACTGAGGAATTACTGATCATTATTGATCATCTAAATGCTTCTGTGTGAGCACACGCACGCACGCACGCACACACACACACACACACACACACACACACACACACACACACACACACACACACACACACACACACACACACACACACACACACACAGCTGCATCTGACAGGTTCAGGTGGGTTGAAGTACAATCATCAGCTGAGGACACCAGTAAGAACTCTGCTGTCCCAGTTACAGACTGGTCCTCTCATCCAGCAGAGAGAAAAAAGGGTGCAGGTAAGTAAAGTTTGGATCAAACACATAAATCCTGAACACACCTGTGAACACACCTGTGAACACACACACCTGTTCAGTGGAACTTTAAATAACTTCTATAGAAACAGAACAGACTCGTTATCAGACTACAGACTCTACAGTTGTCTGACAGCAGACAGACGATCAAACAGTCAGATATTCAGACGGTCAGAGGGTCAGTGAACGCCTCGTGGGTGTGTGTCACACAGTGGGCGGGGCCTGCTCATGTTTAATCCATCAGCAGCCTGCAGAGAGCTCCTCCATTCACTGCTGTTATATAACCAGAGAGACAACAACAAGGCCTTTATCCTCCACCCACACACACAGACACACACACACACACACAGACCGCCCCACCCCCCCACACACAGAGACCCAGAGACCCACACACACACACACTGACCCACACATACACCCCCCCCCCCCCCCCCCCCCACACACACACACACTTGTATTCTTCTGTTTTAGCCTGCTGTTGAGTCAAACTGACTGTTTCAGACGAGCGACACAAAAAGCAAAGAGAATGTTAAAGTTCTGACTGAAGTTCTGACTGAAGTTCTGCCAGGTGTTCTAATGTTCTCTCATGTTTCTGCTCTCTGTAACTTGTTGGTGGGGATCACAGTGAACACATTAGAGTTAAAGATGAGGCTCAGATCAGTGTAGAACTAGCAGAACATGTCTGGATTCTACAAGACCCTGAACTGAAGCATCAGGTCACATCCACATACAGGTCCATATGTTGGTCTGACCATGAAGCTCTTTACATGGAGGTGATGGAGCACTACAGCTGAACGCCTCCTGAAGATGATCCACAGCCGTTTCTGTTTCACTCATTATGATGGTCCTCATCCATCAGTAATTAACCATGTCGGTACCATATGATGTCCCCGCCCCTCCAAAGCCCGACTCATCAGCTGAGTCCATCTGTCCCTTCAGAGAAGACCGAAGACTGTCTAACAGCAGAAGACACAACAGCATGGAGGGAGCAGCAATGACAGCATGTTCACACCTGTGTTCAAACACTCACCTGAAGGGCAGGTAGGAGGCGTTGGAGCCAGAGATCAGAGCTCTGTAGGCTTCTTCTGGAGTCTTCTTCAGGTAGATCACCTGAGACAGAGAGAGAGTTATCTGGTGAGGTCAATCTGTTCTTCCAACACACACACACACACACACACACAGACACACACACACACACACACACACACACACACACACAGACACACAGACACACACACACACACACAGACACACACAGACACACACAGACATTAGTGCTGGGCGGTATACCGGTTCACACCGAATACCGGTGTATATTTTCGTTATGATATGAATTGTTAATATACCGCCATACCGTTGTATTTGAATATAAAACGTTCGGAACGCTATGCTGCGCCGCGCGACACTGTTTCAGACCGGACCCTTTTCAATGTTGCGCAGCTAAACAGGTATGGTGCGACTGCGAGGGTAAACAGTAGTGCTCTGGTGTTGTGTTACGGTGAAGATGGATAGGATACACATTGCAGATCATGACTTCACCCGCGGACGTCAAGATGAGCAACTGGAAAGCCGCTGAGATCCGGGAGATGCAGCGTCTCCTCGTCTCTGTAACTGTTTGGTTGTGTCCGCTACTTGTGTAGCGGCAAGCTAGGAACGGTCGCTACTTTCAAATTAAAAGCCCCCCGCTAAGAACCCAGTTCTAAACTCCAATGGGGTGCAATGTAAAGCTCTTATTTTGAAGACAAGTTCCACCTGCTTCCTGTTAGCTGTCTGTTGCTTGAGGCAGCTAACGGAGGGGTGGTGCGCTAGGCCGCACGCTTCCATTACTAGCGGGGGTTTAACATCGGCGTGTGTTTGACTGAGGAGGCGAGAATATGGGCCACGGATCTATAATTAAATAAATATATCAAGTGTCGCCACATTTCTACCGATACATATGTTGTACGTCACTGTTCACACCGAACTTCGTGCTTCACGTCACATGTTTACGCCGACCCCAGTGGCAGCTTTTTGGGAAAGAAGGAATGAGAAACTGGTTGAGAGGAAAATTACACCTCCCTTAAAGATAGACAGAGTGCTGCCTTTACCTTGCAGCAAATGTGCTGCCTTTTCCATCTAAAAGGGGCTAGTAATTCCTCTCTCAACCAGTAGAAAATGCTGTGAACACCTGATTATGCATGAAAAAAAAATACCGTCATATACCGTGAAACCGTAGGAATTTTGAAAAATACCATGATATACATTTTTCGTCATACCGCCCAGCACTAGAAGACATCACATAAAACATGAATGTCTTCAGCAGCAGATTAATGACGCACTCAGTGAATGTAAACAGCAACAACAGTTCATATCTCTATCTCACTCTGTTATTGTTCCTTAGATAGATAATCTGGCTCCTGGTTTGACATGTAAACAGGAAGTGTGATGCTCCCTGACAGTTTGTAACCCTCTGCTTAACCCTTAACCCTCGGAGGGTGCTGTTCCCTGCGGTGCTGGTGGCGGTGTTGACGGAGGTGCGGCTGTTCCCTCCGTGCTGACTGACAGGCGCTCCATTTATTCTTATATCTTTGCTTTGTTTGTAATGTTTTCATATATGTTTATTCCACTTTGTCAAGTGTCCTTGGGTACCCTGAAAGGCGCTATATAAATTAAATCTATTATTATTATTATTATTATTATTTACTGTCTGACCAGTAAGAATTCTGTATGCTGCTGAAACAGGAAGTGGTGTGATGATGACTCACAGCGTAGCCTCCAATCAGCACAGCAGCATTGGATCTCTTCCTCTGGTCGAAGCTGGTGTAGTGAACGATCCTCTTCCTGGTCAGAGTGAACGACTGCAGAAGAAGAAATGTCACATCACTTCAGGAGGATCAGTCAACGAGCCGATCGGCAGACAATTAATCAACTGTACTGATAAATGACTGAAACAATCAATCACTTTACACAGGCAGCCCCCCTCTGTCCTCTGAGTGTAATTTGAGTCTGTTTGGACACTTTCATCCGTTTCCTGATTTTTCATAGACAGGGTTCTCCCCAGAAATTTGTAGTGTAGTGGCGCATGGTCGGGGGGGGGGTAGGACAGGCGCTCCTCATGAGCTCCCGCAGTTCATAAAACGGCACTGTCTCGTTAGTAGCCTGGTTTTGTGGTGTCGGACCTCGTCGGACACTTGTTCACTACGAGAAGACCGCGGCAGTCCGCTATAAAGCAGCTAACATTGAAAATGAGTATAGCGGCGCAGCGCCGTTATTCCACTGTCTCGGGAAAACCCTGACAGATCCAATAATGAACTGATTAATAATCAATAACAGAGCTCACACCAAATGCTCAAACTACGGTAAAAGAGCCAGACAAAAAACAAGCTGCAGCACATCCTCACACTGAGCTGTCACACTGTCACCTGTCTTCATTTTATTATTAGAGACTCACTGTGTGTGTGTGTGTGTGTGTGTGTGTGGTGTGTGTGTGTGTGTGTGTGTGTGACACAGGTATTTAATCACACCTTCATGTGAAGACTCGTGGGTGTGTGTGATGACTCCTCCTGTGAAGTCATCCCTTCATAACACCACTACACTGTAAAACGTTTATCAAGTCAAAAACAAAGAGGTGGTCTTAATCTGACAGTCATGTGACCAACAGGAAGTGAACCCTCCACCACAGCTCAGCAAGGAAACACAAGAAGGGACTTCACAGTAACAGAAACTTTCTCAGTGGTCAAAACTAATTTTTACTCCAGAGGAACTTTGGAGAGACGACACTTCTTACAGTGTGGAGCCGTTCTCAGACCAGCTCATGGATCTATTTTTACTCAAACACTCAAACAACAGTCAGAAACAAAACTATGGTTGCGTCCGGAATTCCACACTACACACTACATACTCAATATGTGTACTATCGTTCAACATACTTTTGAGTGAATAACAGCAGTATGCATCTTTTCCAACACACTGCTTAGCGCAGAAGTGACGCACCTCCTGTTTTATTTGGCTTTTACTTAAGTATAAGGTTTCCCTTATGATGACACATTGTTGTGGTTGTAATGTTACCTGAGTTAACTAAGGAGCTAACGTTAATTAAACAGCGACCGTTAGAAACTTAAATTGAAGTGTTATAACGTTAGACGTTACACCAGAGCTGCACTGGTCGCTGTCCGCCATTGTCTGTTGTGTTGTTGTTGTCGTCACCACTGCATTGCATCTTGGGATATCTATGCAGGGCGTAGTGTCCAGTGCTTGCATACTGTAATATTAAACGTAAATAGTATGCACCTCAGATAGGGCTGAGCGATATGGCTTAAAAATTGAATCTCCGATTTTTTCACACCAAACTCGATTTACGATTTTAATCGATTTTTTTTCTTCTCAAGAACAAACTTACAAAAATTACAAACAAATTACAAAGAAATAATTAAAAGCATTGCTTTCATTTTAATGCTATGATTTACAACAAATGTGTCCTGCCATTGTAAACATTGCAGCTTCAAACTCACTTGAAAAAATATATAAAAGTTCATCCTTTTGAAATGAATGTGTCCCTTTTTGATAAAATGCTTTTGTAAACATACATTTAACATGTCAGATTGCTTGCTATTATAAAAACAGATGAGTTTCCATATTGGTATCGATAAAGTGTTAACATAACTTTCATTAAGTAATTTATTTAGCAAAAGGTGCCTTTGTTTACAAACAGTATTTTGCATCCCTGAAGATATGTAAACTAAATTAAACATCTGCATGCTGCACAGTAAACATGACATGTTGGTGGATGTACAGGACATGAGGTGTGTGTTTGCTGTCTGTTTTACACATTTTTGGCCAGGAAAACAAGCCTGTCTGCTTCCTCTGGCTCCATCATGCCCCGTTGTGGCTCCGTAACACAAACCTGGGGTCGAACATTTTCAGCATGTGGATGAACCTCCGGCTCCACTGTATATACGAGCAGCATGTCTGAAGCGATATTCAACGTGGCTGCGTCCGTAAAAGCTTTCCATCGGGCCGCTTTCTTCTCATACGGGGCACAATGATTAAATGATTCCGCTAATGTCAGCTGCTTTACAGCGGGTGTTTGTGGGCTGCCACGGTCTTCTCGCAGTCAACAACAACACTGTGATACATGCGTCTGTTTGAGATGCTGAAATAAATGTGTCGGTCCGCTGCCTTTAGTTGCAACAGCTTTTAAACAAACTGTGCAGCGGACCGTGGTTTGTTCGAGGTCCGACGCCACAGAACCAAGCTACTAACGACACTGTGCCTTTTAAGGAACGAGCTCTTTGCTCACTGCATGTTGTTTGTTTCTCTGTGGAAAGTAAATGTGGGGGGCGGAGCTAACTACGAACTACGGGAGCCCATGAGGAGTGGCAGCGGAGCGAGTTAAATAAAAAATCGATTTTCATTTTTTAAAATCGTCCTAAACCAAAAACTCGAATTAATCGATTTTGCCGATTTACCGCCCAGCCCTAACCTCACGTACTGTTGGGTTCATACTAAGGTTTCGGACACACAAAAAAATCTCACATACTGTTTTAGCACACTCAATAGCATGTTAGTTTGGAATGTCGGACGCAGCCAAAATTTAATTTATGAAATGATGAAACAACAGCTAGGCAGCCATCTTGGATCTGTGGTGGAGAGGTTGAGCCAGCGTCTTGTTATCGGAAGGTTGCTGGTTTGATTCCCCTGGTCAGAATGTTAAAGTGTCTTTTGGCAAGATACTGAACCCCAAACTGCTCCTGATGTTCTGGTCTTGTATAGCTGCTGCCACCATCAGTGTGTGAAAGTCTGAACTACTGTAAGTCTCTTTGGACTGAAGAGTCTGATAATGTAAATGTAAATCATCACCTGAGTGATGACGAGTGACATCACTCAGGTGGGTCAGGCTTACAGATGTGTGTACCAATCAAATATGACCTCTGGCCTCTGACTGTTCGCTGCAGGGTCGGGTTGTTTTAAAGCAGATAAAGTCGTCACAAAGCTGTCCCAGGATGCCCTGTGCCTCAGGTGTTTCTACCCGGACAGGTAGAATGTGCAGTCACCTGTAAGCAGGACAAGCTCATTATGTAAGAGTTAACGAGGCTGATGACAGGGTGTGAATCCAGATCGTCCAGTCAGCCAGTCGCCATGACAAATGGCAGTTAAACAGAGGAATGTCCTCACCATGGCGACAGAAATAAACACCAAGGGCAACAACTTTATACAGTTAATACCCAGTGATGTGTGTGTGTGTGTGTGTGATGTGTGTGTGTGTGTGATGTGTGTGTGTGTGTGTTGTGTGTGATGTGTGTGTGTGTGTGATGTGTGTGTGTGTGTTGTGTGTGTGTTTTGTGTGTTGTGTGTGTGATGTGTGTTGTGTGTGTGATGTGTGTGTGTGTGTGTGTGTGTGTGTGTGTGTGTGTGTGTGTGATGTGTGTGTGTGTGTGATGTGTGTGTGTGTTGTGTGTGATGTGTGTGTGTGTGTGATGTGTGTGTGTGTTGTGTGTGTGTTGTGTGTTGTGTGTGTGTGATGTGTGTGTGTGTGTGTTGTGTGTGATGTGTGTGTGTGTGTGTGATGTGTGTGTGTGTTGTGTGTGTGTGTGATGTGTGTGTGTGTGTGTGTTGTGTGTTGTGTGTGTGTGTGATGTGTGTGTGTGTGTGTGTGTGTGTGATGTGTGTGTGTGTGTGTGTTTGTTGCTTTGGTACGACTGATGTTTAGCAGCTCCCCTTCAACGTCAGAGTTGAGCAGGAAGAAGGTTTGAATGTCGCTCGACTGCGAGACGGTAGAGACGGCGCAGAGTTCGGGCCGAGCAGAACCGGATGAACTTGGTCCGGGAGCTGGTGCTAAAGGCGTACAGAAGTGTGTGATAGCGCGAAGCTAACGGTGTGAGAGCAGCACTTTCACAGCAGGTGTGTCCAGGTTGAGGCTCCTGCAGAGAGTTCGCTGCGCTTCAGATTCATTATGAGGTTTTTAACCAGCTGAACTCTGGTCGTTCAACCAACACTTGTTAAACTGACTCTTTCCCATTGTTGTAGCGGATTCTGCAGTCCGAGTCTTTCCAGAACTGGTGAAGTGTACGGAGGTAAATTCAGACCGGACTGTTAGCAAAACGCCTCTTACGTTCTTGATCCTTCAGACGGAAGAAGAACACGGAGCTGACTGAGAATCACCGACACATTTACACAAAACAACAACAAAGAAAAAGCGATGACGGAGGCGTAAATCAATGTACATATTTAAGACCTGACTCGATATAATTTAAGACCTATATGGACGTACTGAAGACTTTTTAGGGCATAAAATTGAGATTTTAAATTTTAGACTTTTTAAGACCCTGTGGAAACCCTGTGTTATCAGAAGGTCGCTGGTTCGATTCCCCTGGTCTGAAAATCAAAGTGTCCTTGGGCAAGTCTGAATTACTGTAAGTTGCTTTGGACAAAAGAGTGATGTGTGTGTAGTGATGTGTGTGTCGTGATGTGTGTGTAGTGATGTGATGTGTGTGCAGTGATGTGTGTGCAGTGATGTGTGTGTGTTACATTCTAATCATTCCTGCTGGGGGAGAGTCAGCAGCAGCAGAAACTCACCTTGAGCTTCTTGTTGAGTTTACAGCAGTATCGGTACAACATGGCCAGATTCAGAGGACCAAAGTCTGCATAAAAACTGGACACACACACACACACACACACACACACACACACACACACACACACACACACACACACACAGTTCAAACACAGCTGCTCATTGACTGAGGGCTGAAGTGAAAGTGATGAGCAGCAGAGAGTGAAAGGCACAACTTCAATTCCAGAAATATTTTATCTTATCAAAGATTATTTTATCTGTGACCAAATCCTGAATACTGATCCCAGTCCTGAACCGGGACTAAACACTGATCCCAGTCCTGAACCGGGACTAAACACTGATCCCAGTGCTGAACCGGGACTAAACACTGATCCCAGTCCTGAACCGGGACTAAACACCGATCCCAGTCCCGAACCGGGACTTAACACTGATTGAAATGACATCACGCTCTATCATCGAAATCAAAGGAGGAATGGAGGATTAAGCCCCGCCCCCAGTATCACGTCCAGCAGGCGTAATAGAGAGAAACAGAAACGCTGCCACCGCTGACCTGAAGCTGCAGTTAAAAGACAGCTCACAGCTACATGACATCACAGCTTCATGACATCACAGCTTCATGACATCACAGCTACATGACATCACAGCTTCATGACATCACAGCTACATGACATCGCAGCTACATGACATCACAGCTACATGACATCACAGCTACATGACATCACAGCTACATGACATCGCAGCTACATGACATCACAGCTACATGACATCACAGCTTCATGACATCACAGCTTCATGACATCACAGCTACATGACATCACAGCTTCATGACATCACAGCTACATGACATCACAGCTACATGACATCGCAGCTACATGACATCACAGCTTCATGACATCACAGCTACATGACATCACAGCTACATGACATCGCAGCTACATGACTTCATGGCTGCTGAAACAAGTGATTGTCACATTTATATTGTACAATCTAATAAGTGTTTACTTACTTTTCGTAGAGGAACTCGTCGTCGGTGCAGAAGTAGTGAGTGTTGGCGGTGCTTTTCGGTTTACTGCGTAATGTGGCGAAGTACAGGCGCTCTATCACACACAAACACACACACACACACACACACACACACACACACACACACACACACACACACAGGGTTAAATGTGATAAAAACTGAACACAGATCAGATCGACAGTCTGCTTCCAGCTGATTCTCGTCCTTGTTGGTTCTTTTACTGTTTTAGTACATGTTTATATTTTATTTAGCAGAACATTTATTTACATATCAGAAAAATCCTTCTGAGAAGTCTAAAATATATATTTATTAAAGATTACATACACTGGGTTTGTTTAAATGTTCTGAACATATTACATATTTTTAGGTATCTCATGTCAAAGATTTATTGTTTGAATTTTAATGATTACATTTTATACACTGTCATGAGAGAATAAACCATTTGACATTTGAACACTTCTGAAACAAGAAATGAAGCTGAAAGCAGAAAGAAAGTCAAACTATAAGCATGAAATAAAGAGTTCAGTGCAGCAGAAGTTTGTTTTGATTCTCTTGTGTTTCAGATTGATCTCATGAAGGCAGGAAACTAACCGGTCAGCAGCAGCAGGTCAGAGTTCAGCAGCACTCTGACTCAGGACGTTTACTTTATTTATATTCATGTCTTTACTGGACTGACACTTCTGTAGCTCCTCAGTAAAAGTTAATCCCTCTTAAGTTTCTGTAGGGAGTTGAGTTCCTGTGCTTTTTTAACAAGGGTGGAGATGTATGATGACACTAAGTGTTCACCTGCACCTCAGCTCCACCTCAGCTCCACCTCAGCTCCACCGATGTAGACAGATGTGTGTGTCTGCCTCCTGTTCTGAACTCAACCATCAGCTCCTTACTTTAGCTGACGCTGAACAGCAGATTGTTTTCTGTGCACCACTCTGCAGGATCGTTGATTTCTCCTGATATGAATCTCATCTCTGTTTGTGTAATTATTCAGACGTGTGTTTGTAGCATTAAACACTACAGTAATCTATATTGTAGTAGTTTATAAAAGTTGATATGAGGCTAAGAAACTTGTTCTGAGGAATAAGATGAATAATTCGATTCATTTTACGCTATTAAAGATAAATTCATGTTTGAAACAACTTTTAGTTTTAATGAGTCTTGAACTGTTTGTAAACATTTTAATTAACCATGTTTACCTGACAGTTATTTAATAAACTATTTAATAAAGGGTACATAATAAAGTATATATAATATAGTATTAGGGCTGCCCGATAAATCGAATTTTCATCGTCATCGCGATATGAACATGTGCAAAAAACACATTAAAAAGGCTGCCTGACACTCGATGAATAAGAAAAATCATTTTGTTTACATGCGCCATGCATGCACCGTGAGCATGCCAACATATAGCCAATCAGACGGAGCCCTGGATACAAGGGCCAATCAGATGAAGCCCGCTAGACGTTAGCTACCCTGACAAAATTAATCGGCATCAGTTTGGTGTTGGTTCCAGGTTATGATGGCTGAGGGAGGAGAGAGACGTGTGAAAAGAAACAGCACTGAGTGTGTGCTGGTGTGTGTGTGAGTGTGTAGGTATCCAGGAACCAGTAGGACGAACAAGTGTGCGCCCTTGATTACGCTACTAAACAGTCAAGGGAATGAATTACGGGATGTTTTTAACTCCGACGTGAACAGGTCAGAGAGCTGTGTCGGGCGGGTGTGTGTGTGTGTGTGTGTGTGTGTGTCTCAGGAGAGACGACTTGTTACAAACACAGGTACCATCTGCAATACAATCATAAAGACCTACAGGAACAATTCAAAACTAACGATAGCCATCATTAACTGTATAGTTAATAATATGCACTGCAAACTTCAATATTTGTTAATTTATCGCAAGTTATATCGTCATCGCAATATTGAAAAGTGTTATGGCACATCGCAGATTTTCCTTATATCGTGCAGGCCTATATAGTATATATAATAAAGTGTACATACTAAAGTGTACATTATACAATGTACAAAATAAAGTGCATATAATGAAGTGTACATAATGAAATGGATATAAAGTGGGTATAATAGTGTATAATAAAGTGTATATAATAAAGTGTATATAATAAAGTGTATATTATAAAGTATATATAATAAAGTGTATATTATAAAGTATATATAATAAAGTGTATATTATAAAGTATATATAATAAAGTGTATATAATAAAGTGTATATAATAAAGTGTACATTATAAAGTGTATATTATAAAGTATATATAATAAAGTGTATATTATAAAGTATATATAATAAAGTGTACATAATAAAATGTACAAAATAAAGTGTATATATGAAGTGTACATAATGAAATGGATATAAAGTGTATATAATAAAGTGTACATAATAAAGAGTGTATAATAAAGTGTATATAATAAAGAGTGTATAATAAAGTGTACATAATAAAGAGTGTATAATAAAGTGTATATAATAAATAGTGTATAATAAAGTGTATATAATAAAGAGTGTATAATAAAGTGTATATAATAAAGAGTGTATAATAAAGTGTATATAATAAAGAGTGTATAATAAAGTGTATATAATAAAGAGTGTATAATAAAGTGTACATATTAAAGAGTGTATAATGAAGTGTACATAATAAAGTATACATAATGAAGTGTACATAATGGAGTGTTCGGGTGAGAGCTAGCAGAAACTGGGTAAACTCTTGATCAACAGGTGTTACCTCTGATGAACTGAGCGGCTCCCAGCAGCTCGGTGTCCTCCGCGGTCATCCTGAACAGGGCGGACAGGATCGGGGAGTGTCGGACTCCCTCCACCGTCATGGGTCCGACTAATTCCCGGCCTCTCTCACCTCCACCAGCTAGCTCCACAAACTTTTTAAATTGCTAACAGCCCGGTCAGCCGTTAGCAGGCTAGCAGCAGAGCTAGCAGGCAGGTGAACGGGACTGTTAAAAGTTAAAAACTTTCTCCTCAGTCTCCCATCAGTCCCTGCGGCTGGTCTTCGCTCACAGACGACTGTTTTCTACCGTTTCCGTTGTGCGTTTTTCGGTTTTATCGCCGGTAAACTCTCCCGGGTTAGCATGTTAGCATATTAGCACTGTAACTGCTTGACGACGCTCAGAGTCTGAAACTGTGATTACCCAAATCCCTCCTTAAGACACGTTACTATAGCAACGGGAGCCGCTCCCATAGCAACCATAGCCAATCACCAAACAGGACGGACTGTGCTGCCTTCACTGTCCGCTGGGAAACAACAGGAGACAAAGGCCACAGTTCACGTTTTAGACCAAGGACTTCTGTGTTTTTCAACTCGTCTTTATACAAGTTATACAAATAAACACAACTGGATGTCTGTGGAAGTTAAACATGATTCCTTGTTTACATATGAAGACCCAAAGTCCTGCAAAATGCTCCTTTTTAATGTTGTGTGACCAAAACATGTTTGTCGTGTGCAAGATAAATACATGTAATATTAGTGATTGTGGGGCTCAGTACAAATGTTACTGCAGAAAAGAAGCGAAAAGAAAAGAAAAGAAAAGAAAAGAAAAGAAAAGAAAAAGAAAAGTAAAAAGAAAAGAAAAAACACTGCTGGTCCTCAATGATCAGACTACTTTACTGGATGAAAGTTTCACATTAACAACTAAAAGAGATCAAACAGACGTCACTCTTTATTTCACTCTGATTTTGTGAAGTTTCTTTCAGAGTCTCAAGTTAATTTCAGAGATTAATAACAAAACCATACATAAAATATCAATATGTCAGATTTTATAGAATGTTGTATTACATTATGTCACATTATATTATATTATATTATATTATGTTATTTGATATTATATTATATTATATTTTATTACATTATATTATATTTTATGTTGCACTCTGGCTCTTTCCTTTCCTCTTCATTTTCTCTACATGATATAATTCATTTCATAAACTTGATAAAATAATGAAATTGTTTGTTCATTAGATTTTTACGTGATTTAACTGATGTTTTGTAAACGTTATGAAGGTAAAACAATAACAATATTTCTGACTGAGTAAATTATGGTTCAGATTTGTGAGGAGGACTTTAACGCCTGCAGGCTGCAGCTGCTCAGACACTGACGGCTCAGTGTAACATCCTCTCATCACTTTCAGCAAGTGATCAATACAGATAACTGCACCTGTTCCCAGGTGAGCTGAAACCTCCTGACATCCACCGCAGGAACGTGTAGAAACACAGTGACTGGTGTCAGAAACAGGAGAAATAATCTCACCTGATTCGCTGTTTTTAAGGCTCAGTGTCAGACTGCAAGTGAAGAAGCAGATTAGTCCTTTAATGTCTGCTGCCACAATGATGATGTCACAGTCTCACCTGCAATCAGAGAGATCCACACACGGTTCGGACCTGGCCCCAGTCCAGACCCTGATCCAGACCCTGGTCCAGACCCAGGTCCCGGCCCCTGTCCTGGTTGGAGGATCCGGGGCCCGTCCTGGTGCATCCTCCAGGCCCCGCCATCCGCCATGCTGCAGGGTGGCAAGCAGACTGTGTGGACGCAGTTGGGCTGAGCAGAGGAGGTGTCAGGTGTCGAGGATCAGGTTGCTCCTGGTTCCAGAGGGGACGGAGGTGTGAGTTTACAGCCGGGTCAGGTTTCAACACACATTGAGGTCTGAGCTGGACTTCCTGCTGTACTCACTGTACATCAGCTCACCTGCTGTAGATGACTGAAGCAGGTCAGAGGCACTTTAACACAACGCCACACTGATGACATCACGGAAACAAGACAGGAAGTCAGGTCCATCAGGGGAAGTCCACAACAGCTCACCTGTGTCCATCCTGCAGAGAGACACACCTGGACACAGACACAGACAGACACACAGGTCCTGTCTAACTGCAGCCTGTTAGAGTAACAAACAAACTACAATACCCACATTTCAACGCTCAGCCAGACTTACTGTCAGATTTACTCGTTTCCTCCAGAAAGAAACAGACGATGACACTTTGTGAAAGACAGAAATAAGAGAAGGAATTAACTCAACGTTAGATTCTAGTTTCTAACTCAAATAAAAATCCTGACGCAGTCTAATAACCTGAAACCATTCATGAACAGTAATCTTCACTCACACGTCACAGCTGATTGACTGTCACACCTGGGAAGTCGTCTGGCTGTCATGACAACAGAATCTTAAACTTCCACACAATAACACAACCATTGAACAATAAAACCTTACTCGATACTATATCAGATTGTTTTGTACCATTTTTTATCAACAGCCTGTGAACAGTACAGGGGAGGTCCCTGAACACATCACAACACATTCTAACTGTTGATATCTGAGCAGTGTCGGGTCGAACATCTGACTGTGGATCAGTTTGTTTTTCAGTGTCAGTGCTCTCAGAGGCTGTGTGGCATCCAAACAGTATCAAATATCAATACTTTAAACTTATGAAGCCATTAAAGGGGCATTACACAGTTTTAGAGAAGAAACTCAGACTTAGAATTTCGATACTTACAATATTAATGAGGTAATAATAAAACATTTTCCATTAGTGAATAAACGAACTGTTCTCAGAGGAAAATAAGGTCCCAGAACACTGACTGAAGCTCGAAGAGATGGCAGGGTCTGCCACATATAAACACAGTAAAACAGTATAAATTGTGTTGTCCTGTAAGGTCAGTGTGTTGACTCAGTTTATTCAGTAATATTAAGAGAGACAGCGAGATCCTCCCAGTGGCAGGTAGTGGCACCACAGTGGCAACCTATGGCACGTCCGTGGCATCTCCTGGCACCTGCTCGGCAGTTCAGAAATGCAAGAATAATATGAATGTAAAGTAAATGTTAAATAATAAATTTTAAATATAAGAATAGTACAATATGTTACATTCACATTTTCACTATGGAAAAGATATTAATATATATTTAGATAATATTAAGAAGTGCAAAACAGAGTAATTGTGTAAAACTTTGTACATTAAAATGTGTAAACAAGTGGAGATGCCACAGACTGCCACTGCGGTGCCACTGGGAGGATCTCGCTGCTGCTGAATATTATGCTGCTCTGTTCTAATTATTGATAATGTGATGAGTCACACTTGTGTTCAATAAGTCAGTATGTGAACATGACGTCTGTTGGGGCACCGTGTCACCATGCTGCAGTTAAACTAAGTGGTGGAGGTGAGGTGGAGCCCCAGACACCTGTATACAGCCTGATGTCTGAGACTGTCTAACATACAGTGTGTGGTCCAAACTGGAGGCTCTGATGACAGACAGCATACTGGTGCATTATGGGAGATGGAGGATGAATGAACAGAAACTCTGACAACTGAAAACTGTTTGATTCATTTATTAAAGAAACACCCTGAGAGACTGCAGGGGGGTCAGTGTGTGTGTGTGTGTGTGTGTGTGTGTGTGTGTGTGTGTGTGTGTGTGTGTGTGTGTATATAGAGTGTGTAGAGTGTGTGTTGCTACAGGTGAGGGTTGGAGGCTCCTGATCCTTCACATTCGATGATGAAGGTGACGTTGCTGCTCAGCTCGTCTTCACACTTTGTTATCGTGAACTTTGCCTGAAAACACAAACAAACAGATTAATATGTTTATATCATGAAACATCACCAGACAGACAGGTGAGAGACAGACAGGTGAGAGACAGACAGGTGAGAGACCTGAGTCAGCTGCTCTGCGATGTGAATGGCAGTCTGTGTGTGCAGCGTCACAGCGCCGGTTCGAATCCGAGACCTTCCCTTCGCCAACGCCATGAAGATGATGAGCTGAGGAGGAAGAGGAGGTCAGAGGTCGGTGAGGACGAGGCTGCGACCCGAGTGCCTTCACTTCAGACTAGAGACTCCAGACGTCCTGCTACATTCAGTATGGAGACCACGGGACACGACCGCAGTGCTCACTGGTGGTACTAACACCAACAAGTTCTCATACACCTCCATTAAAACTGAGTCTGTAATACTGGATCTATGGGTCAGTGTGATGTCAGTGTGATGTCAGCGTGATGTCAGAAGGTGTGCCTACCTGGTCCTGCAGGAACTCGTCCACACAGCCGTTGTGTCGTATGTTTCTGAGCAACATCTCAGCAGCCTCAATACCGATTTTATCTGCATACACACCTGAGACACACACACACACACACACACACACACGTTTGTTACACACAACATGACAAAAACAAGATGGCTGCCTCAGTGAGAAGCCCATCTACTTTTTCAATATTAGTTCCTTTGCAAACACACAAACCAATAAATATACTAAATATACTTAATATTAACTATAATAAATATTCTAAATGTAAAGTTGGTTTCTCTGATGTCATCACTCCCTCACACAAACTGTCGTTACCTTTCTTCCCCAGAGCTGAACCTGCAAACACACAACCTGTCGACGACTCAGCGATAATTCTGAAACACAGGACACGGACCAATCAGTCTCCTCCATTCATGACATCAGCAGCGATGTCAGCAGGTGGGTGGGGCTTACATGATGCCGTTGCCGTTCCCACAGGCCTTTTCCTTCTCCTGCAGCGCCTGGATGTTGATGTACAGATCTTTGATTTCTTTCCTGATGGTTCGAACAGCAGCAGCCGACATGTCTTTAGCCAGCTGAAAACACACACACACACACACACACACACACACACACACACACACACACATACACACACACATCAATACAACAGTGATCCGTCTGACACTAACATGATGACTACATCTTGTGTTCAGACTTCACAATAATTCATATTAATATTCATATATTTAACACCTTCAGCTGAGCCCACCTGCTCCGATCAACACCTGAACGATCTGATGTGGACATTAAAAACAGTGACATCAGCCAATCAGAGCTCAGCGACATTGTGACGTCATTGTGTGTGTGTGTGTGTGTGTGTGTGTGTGTGTGTGTGTGTGTGTGTGTGTGTGTGTGTGTGTGTGTGTGTGTGTGTGTGTGTGAACTTCACCTTGTAGGGCAGGACTCCAGCGACGAAGGCTCGGCCGTAGATCTTGGTGATGTTTCCTCTCTCCATCATGGTGATGGGCTGCAGCTCCTTGACCGGATTCACCGTCACCACCACCTCACCTCCACCTTTAGGGTAGTACCCCCTGACACACACACACACACACACACACACACACACACACACACACACACACGGTTACATACACACAGCTGGGACACAATACAACTGTCTCTACTGACTGTAAATAGGAAACTTACCTCATTCGAATGTCACAGTCAAAATTCACTCCGAACTTCTCCAAAATTGGTTTAAACACCTGAAGAAGAAAAACAAAACACACACACACACACACACACACACACACACACACACACACACACACGTCAACACAAAGCCTCCGGCACATATATGCGCAGTGGGAGTAAAGTGTCTACACAGGGTACTGCAGTGTGTGTATATACTGCAGTGTGTATACTGCAGTGTGTGTATACTGCAGTGTGTGTATACTGCAGTGTGTGTATACTGCAGTGTGTGTGTACTGCAGTGTGTGTATACTGCAGTGTGTGTATACTGCAGTGTGTGTATACTGTAGTGTGTGTACTGCAGTGTGTGTATACTGCAGTGTGTGTATACTGCAGTGTGTGTATACTGCAGTGTGTATACTGCAGTGTGTATACTGCAGTGTGTGTATACTGCAGTGTGTGTATACTGCAGTGTGTGTATACTGCAGTGTGTGTATACTGCAGTGTGTATACTGCAGTGTGTGTATACTGCGGTGTGTGTATACTGCAGTGTGTGTATACTGCGGTGTGTGTATACTGCAGTGTGTGTATACTGCAGTGTGTATATACTGCAGTGTGTATACTGCAGTGTGTGTATACTGCGGTGTGTGTATACTGCAGTGTGTGTATACTGCAGTGTGTGTATACTGCAGTGTGTGTATACTGCGGTGTGTGTATACTGCGGTGTGTGTATACTGCGGTGTGTATACTGCAGTGTGTGTATACTGCAGTGTGTGTATACTGCAGTGTGTGTATACTGCAGTGTGTGTATACTGCGGTGTGTGTATACTGCAGTGTGTGTATACTGCGGTGTGTGTATACTGCAGTGTGTGTATACTGCAGTGTGTGTATACTGCGGTGTGTGTATACTGCGGTGTGTATACTGCAGTGTGTATACTGCGGTGTGTGTATACTGCGGTGTGTGCATACTGCAGTGTGTGCATACTGCAGTGTGTGTATACTGCAGTGTGTGTATACTGCAGTGTGTGTATACTGCGGTGTGTATACTGCAGTGTGTGTATACTGCAGTGTGTATGCTGCAGTGTGTGTATACTGCAGTGTGTGTATACTGCGGTGTGTGCATACTGCAGTGTGTGCATACTGCAGTGTGTGTATACTGCAGTGTGTGTATACTGCAGTGTGTGTATACTGCAGTGTGTGTATACTGCAGTGTGTGTATACTGCAGTGTGTGTATACTGCAGTGTGTGTATACTGCAGTGTGTATACTGCAGTGTGTGTATACTGCAGTGTGTGTATACTGCGGTGTGTATACTGCAGTGTGTGTATACTGCAGTGTGTATGCTGCAGTGTGTGTATACTGCAGTGTGTGTATACTGCAGTGTGTGTATACTGCAGTGTGTATACTGCGGAGTACTGAGACCTTGACGGTGTAGTCGATCTGAGGAGCCATCTCTGCGTTGGTTCCTCCCTTCAGGCAGAGCTGTGAGGAGGCGTCAGCGAACAGAGCACAGGGCAGAGCTACCTGCAGCAGCAGACACACACTCCTGACACACACAAACACACAGGAAACACAGGAGAGACAACAGGAGGTGCAACATTGATAAGCTGTGATGATATTTATCGATCACTGAGGAAACAAACATCTTTGACTTTTTATTACACGTCTCTTTGAGTGACATCACACAGAGTCCAGCCGCAGGCTGTGATGATGCTAACAGCACAGCAGCTTCATGGTTGCCATAGTTACCAATAAGCAGCTTGATGCTGCTCCACAATGTTCACGTTTATAAAGTGGACATAGGACAATTAAACAATGTGAATTGTGTTGTCAATAAAATAAATCTTAAGACTGTATGAACTGCTGGGACCTTCAAATTAAAGGTGGATGTCTGATTTTTTTTTCACAACAACAAGACATCCGATGTTCAACAATTGGACTCCACACACACACACACACACACACACTCACCCTGCTGTCTGTGTGTCCGCCGTGTGGTTTCCGGACCGGATCTTTCCTGGAGTCAGACTGATGTCGGTGGAGCCGATGGTGGCTCCCTGCAGACTGCCAGAACACAGATCTGAGACCAGCTGCAGGCCGCTCAGGTGCTGTGGTCTGAACACACACACACACACACACACACACACACACACACACACACACACACTTTAATGTTTCATTATTATTATCGTTATTAAAAGAAAGAAGACATCAGAACTCCATTCAGAAATGACAGTATTCTTACATGTTTTGAACTTTATGGCAAAGTGACAAAAAACACAATTTTGATTAAAGTTGCTTTCGGATATTAAGAGTGTGCTGATAACATCGGCACACACTTCGCCCTCCAGCACCAGACTGTATTCACTAGGTTCTTAGTTAAGCGAACCGGTCACATCTGCTCGGAGACACCACTCGCGTATTTTCTGGAACAAAAACGGAGCACAGAATCGGAACCAGTCTGAAGTTTCGTGTTTGAGCTTGGTGAATCTTAAAGTCTTTGTGCGCAGGATGGAAGCGGAGTTTATGTTTCACACTTGATCAGGAGAAGACGTTTGCCGACATTACAGCCATTTTTGATGTACGATGTTTTAAATGAAGTCTGGTCGGCGGCTTCAGACACTGATTGCGATTCTGTCCCAAGTTTCCCGGCAGCAGCATCCAAAGAGGCCGGGAGGCTGCGAGCTCACACGGAACCGGGCCGGACTGCTCTGGTGCCGAACAAGTGTCACAGATTATAATCCAATTACATTAACATTCGTTTTCCCAGAACAGGCGGTTTGTTTTTATTGTATCATCGACTCAACTTCAATGAATAGGCTAACGTTAGCCTGGTGCTAGCCGGTTAGCTGCCGCCTCACCTGAGCCCCGGTGTGCTCCTGCCGGCTCGGATCTTCATAATTTTGATGGAGGAGCCGCTGATGCAGCTGAGCGCCGCGGACACTCTTAGGATCTGTCCGCCCTGAGGAGAACCGGTACCGGGGGAAAGAACAGACACAGTCAGCTCAGCACCGGCTGCTAACCGCTGTTAGCCTTCTGTTAGCATGTTAGCAGAGCCGGTAACAAAGAGCGGCTACTCACTCCCTCCATCACGCTGCCGTCGATCTCCACCGCCGTGGAGTCCATCTTCATCCGACCCACAAACTGTGACTGAGCCTGGGATCAGTGGACCGCAGCTCCGCGTCTCTTCTTCTGGCTCCGGTTCTTCTTCTCTGTGGAACTTCTCTGCGTCAATAGCACGAGGTACCTAGAGGAGACCTCCGGTGGATTTCAGAATAAAATAAAGGTGAAGTTTACATTAAGATAAAAGAATGAGCTGTTAAATTTGTATTTCTCATCTCAGTGTGATTGACTCATTAACCAGTCATAAAAACAAACACAACTCTGAACATGAGCACTCAGTGTGAGTGGTTTGTTAGATCTGTTTTATAAAAACAAAAACTACGTTTCAACACAAATCTGACTGAGTTTCATTAAACTAAAGGACAGTTTTGTTATTTTCAAACAGATGTAAACCAAGATGTTAAACACTTTGTATAAGTGTAAGAGTTTAGGCAGTTTAACTTTTTATATTGATGTTTCATATTAAGTTTAATTGGTTCTGTGTTTGTTCTGAACTATGTTGAGCGTCGACAAAGATTCGATTTAACTGGATTATTGATTTTATCTGTTTCTGATGAACATTGTTGGTTTTCTCGGGACGACATGATCCCTTTATTTTGAAGATCATTTCCGGTGACACTCGTGTCTTTGCAGGTACGTTGACGCACCTGGTGGTGGAGTTTTGTCGCCTCCTGGAGGCGGCGTGAAGAACAGCAGGCTGCACTGAGTGCAGAGTCACTGCAGAGCTGCAGTCCGAATATAGAAGCAGGACGGAACCAACAGTTCTGACTGCGCGATTATTATTGAACACGAACATCACTGACAGCCTCACGACGTGTTTGTCAGATGAAGTTTGGAGCTGTTGGCTGAATTTTAACCTAAATCAATGAACATTTATTTTCAGATAAAATAAACTGAATTCATTTTAAATTTTCGTTTTGTGTTAATTGTTCTTGTACACTTGAATATAACACTTTTAATTATTGATTTTCTTCGGTTGTCTAAACTCGTTCTGTCCTCGTGCAGCTGTAAAACCGATTGTCTCCTCTGAGGATCAATGAAAGATCTTTTATTACTGAACACGAAGCTGCTTCAACAAAGAGACACAGCAACAGAACAACAGCAGAGCAGCAGCCCACAGCTTGCTGAGCTCAACTCAAATGTTCTTCCTTTGAAATACGTTTTAATGTTCACGTCCTTCGTCAGAGTGTTCGAGTTGAGCAGCAAACAGACGTCAGACGCGTTCATGTGGACTGAAGTCATGTTTGTTGTCTCCGCCGTCTGCAGCTGCTGTACTTCCCCCTCTGGCCGCTGGGTGGCGGCGGCGTGTCGCCTTACGTCCAGTCTGCTACGGAACAAGACGCCGAGCGGTGATTGGCTGCTGAGAGGGGCGTGCAGTGTGACGTCGGGCGGTAGCGGCAGCAGAGGGGAAAGATGGCGGCGGTGACCAGAGGCTCCTTCACTGTGTTCAGACGGCTGGTGAGAAAAACACTTCACGTCTCTCAGGTTAAATGTTTAAACTGTGTGTCCGTCTGTGTCTGCTGCTGACGTGCAGGTAACGCTGAGTGACGTCATCTCTCCGTCACCCGGCCAGCTCACTAGCTTAGCCTGTTAGCTGCAGTAACTTCTGCTGCCATGCCAGTCTGATGCTAATGCTAACAGGAAGAAATAAAAACAGAACGAACCTGGCTGCTAACTGACTGACAGCCTCTCAGGTTTAGCTGTTCACTGCCCAATGACAGGTGTGCTAGCATGCAGCCTCAGCTAGCTTTGTTAGCATCCTGCAGGTGAACGAGCTGCTGGGTCACAGAGAGCTGAAGGAGTCAGAGTGCTAACAGCTAACAGGATGCTAATAACAGCAGAGGGTACAGTAGAGAACAGCAGAGGGTACAGTGGAGAACAGGTGAGGGTACAGTGGAGAACAGGTGAGGGTACAGTAGAGAACAGGTGAGGGTACAGTGGAGAACAGGTGAGGGTACAGTAGAGAACAGGTGAGGGTACAGTAGAGACTTTGGTCAGTTTTCCGGTGGATCAGAGGTCTCAGAGTCCAGCTTGTCCCTGCAGATTCTGAAGCGGCATGAAGTTCTGTTGCTTCAGTAAAATATTACATAAATATTACAGTAAAAGTACTGTGAGACAGGTGTTACATGTGAGACAGGTGTTACATGTGAGACAGGTGTTACATGTGAGACAGGTGTGATGAGTTATGTTGTGATATGTGACGATGAACATGAGACTTCAGTTGAGTCAGCAGGACGCACAGATCTGTAGGTCACTGATGATCAATCAGCTGATCAATCCTCTGATCAGCTGATTGATCATTAGTTACAAACTGACGTCTGCTGCTTGTTTCATTCATTAACAGCTGCTCACATGAGTTCATTAATGCATGTTGATAATGTAGAATTACATATGATGTCATGTATGATGTCAGGTTTAGTGCTCTCAGATCGATTAACAAACAGAACATCAAATATTAATAAACTGATGTCACAGAAAAGCTGAAATAAATCTCTCTCTGTGTACCTGTCTCTCTCTCTCTGTACCTGTCTCTCTCTCTCTGTACCTGTCTCTCTCTCTCTGTACCTGTCTCTCTCTCTCTGTGTCTCTCTCTGTCTCTCTCTCTCTCTGTCTCTCTCTCTCTGTACCTGTCTCTCTCTCTCTGACAGCTGAGTCAGCAGTACCGTCGGCGGTGTTTCCGTCTGCAGACCGTCAGGTGTGTCAGGACTGTGCAGCCGCTGTCCTTCAGCTGTGACAGAGACCTGCAGGTGTTCAGCAGCAGGATGCTGCACACTGCTGTCGGTGAGTCCAGACCAGCAGGGACCAGGACCTGGTTCTTGTCTCTGTAATGTCTGATGAGTTTGAACCTCCAGTCAACAGTCAGTGAGTCAGAGTCAGCAGAGATCAGATCCGGTTGGTCCAGTTTCAGGAATCCAGGAAGCAGCCGAGTCTCGAGTTCTGTCGAGGAAATGCAACAGTCTTTATTCAGGTGTTACCACGGCAACCTGCCAGGTCAAAGTTCTGGTGTCCAGACGGAATGCAGTGATCTTAACAAAGGGTTAACATAAAGACAGGAAGTCATGATGATGTCATGATGATGATGTCATGATGTGTTTCCTCCCACAGTGAGTCGAGGACCAATCGTCCAGTTCAAACTGTCCGACATCGGAGAAGGAATCATGGAGGTGACAGTGAAGGAGTGGTAGGTACCGAGACCACATCCACACTGAGACCACATCCACACTGAGTCCACATCCACACTGAGACCACATCCACACTGAGACCACATCCACACTGAGTCCGCATCCACACTGAGATCACATCCACACTCAGTCCACATCCACACTGAGACCGCATCCACACTGAGACCGCATCCACACTGAGTCCGCATCCACACTGAGTCCGCATCCACACTGAGTCCGCATCCACACTGAGACCACATCCACACTGAGTCCACATCCACACTGAGACCGCATCCACACTGAGTCTGCATCCACACCGAGACCGCATCCACACCGAGACCGCATCCACACCAAGACCACATCCACAGTCTGTGGTGTCTCCTGTTTGTCTGATGGACCAGGTGTGCCTGTGTCTCAGGTACGTGAAGGAGGGGGACAAGGTGTCTCAGTTTGACAGTATCTGTGAGGTTCAGAGCGACAAGGCTTCCGTCACCATCACCAGCCGCTATGACGGCGTCATCAAAAAACTCTACTATGACGTGGACGCAACCGCCTTAGTGGGCAAACCGCTGGTGGACATCGAGACAGAGTCCAGCTCAGGTAAGTCACTGGTTTCAGTGAGGACACAGGCGCTCAGTGTGTCCAGGTGTTCTGGTCTGACTTGTTTGTTGTTCAGAGGTGATCCAGGAGGAGGACGTGGTGGAGACGCCGGCGATGGCTCGAGAAGAACACACCCACCAGGAGATCAAAGGTCACAAGACCCAGGCCACGCCCGCTGTCAGACGTCTCGCCATGGAGAACAACGTGAGTCCCCAGTTCTCCCAGTCTGTCCCCAGTTCTCCCATTCTGTCCCCAGTTCTTCCAGTCTGTCCCCAGTTCTCCCATTCTGTCCCCAGTTCTCCCAGTCTGTCCCCAGTTCTCCCATTCTGTCCCCAGTTCTCCCAGTCTGTCCCCAGTTGTCCCAGTCTGTCCCCAGTTCTCCCAGTCTGTCCCCAGTTCTCCAAGTCTGTCCCCAGTTGTCCCAGTCTGTCCCCAGTCCTCCCAGTCTGTTCCCCAGTCTGTCCCCAGTTCTCCCATTCTGTCCCCAGTCCTCCCAGTCTGTCTCCAGTTCTCACAGTCTGTCCCCAGTCCTCCCAGTCTGTCTCCAGTTCTCCCATTCTGTCCCCAGTTCTCCCATTCTGTCCCCAGTTCTCCCATTCTGTCCCCAGTTCTCCCAGTCTGTCCCCAGTTGTCCCAGTCTGTCCCCAGTTCTCCCATTCTGTCCCCAGTTCTCCCAGTCTGTCCCCAGTTCTCCCAGTCTGTCCCCAGTTGTCCCAGTCTGTCTCCAGTTCTCACAGTCTGTCCCCAGTCCTACCAGTCTGTCTCCAGTTCTCACAGTCTGTCCCCAGTCCTCCCAGTCTGTCTCCAGTTCTCCCATTCTGTCCCCAGTGTAACCTGTCACTGGTCTGACTGGTGTCCTCTCAGATTAAGCTCAGTGAGGTGGTGGGGACGGGTAAAGACGGACGGATCCTGAAGGAGGACATCTTGAACTTCCTGGCAAAGCAGACGGGAGCCATCTTACCTCCGGCCCCTCCTCCGGCCCCGCCCCCTGCTACTGCTGCTGCTGCTGCTGCCAGGCCCGTGAGCACCACGTCAGCAGCCAAAGCTCCTCCCACCACACCCAGACCTGCCTTCACTGGGAGAGACGTCACAGAGCCGCTCAAAGGTCAGAGGTCATTAATCATCAGTGATGAAAGGTGAAGGTCGTCAGATTCAAGTCATTAGAACTGTGACTGTGATGTCAGATATGAAGGTACCCGCAGGTCTCTCAGGGTCTCTCAGGTTCTCTCAGGGTCTTTCAGGTCCTGTAGAGTCCGGTCTAACAGCCTGTGGGTGTTTTTGTCTCCAGGGTTCCACAAAGCGATGGTGAAGACGATGACGGCGGCACTGAAGATTCCTCACTTTGGTTACTGTGACGAGGTGGACCTGACCCGTCTGGTGTCTCTGAGATCTGAACTCAGGTCCATCTCTGAGGCTCGGGGGGTCAAGCTGAGCTACATGCCTTTCTTCATCAAGGTCTGATGGACACCTTCACTCTGCTGCTGATTGGCTGGATGTTTTGGCTGGATGTTTGATGTGTGTGTTGACGCTGTGCTCTCATTGGTCAGGCTGCCTCCCTCGGCCTCCTGCACTTCCCCATCCTCAACTCGTCTCTGGACGAAGGCTGCCAGAACATCACGTACAAGGTGACGTCTTTGTTCGTGTTTGTGTTGGTTCTTCTTCTCTGGCGTGTTGACAGATGATTGTGTGTCCTCCAGGCGTCTCACAACATCGGCCTGGCGATGGACACCAGTCAGGGTCTGCTGGTTCCCAACGTGAAGAACGTCCAGCTGCTCAGCGTGTTTGAGATCGCCCAGGAGTTAAACCGTCTGCAGGCGCTCGGAGCAGCCGGACAGCTGGGAACCACCGAGCTGACGGGAGGAACCTTCACCCTGTCCAACATCGGATCAGTGAGTATGTCAGCAACACAACAACACGGCCCCTGACTCTACGACACCATGCACTTGATGGTCAGCAGGCAGCAGCTCTTCAGTCACACATGATACAGAACACCACGACACCGCTGCACAATCCCTTCAGCCTCAAGCAGCTCTGTTGGAGGTATGGTGATTGTACAGTGGGGGAGTCCGGGCCGCTGGGTCAGGACCTCGTATTCTGTGTGCACGACATGTGATGGCTCAGTGAGCCCTTCTGACAACAGACTGCTCATATATGAACTGAAGGGGCTGCAGATTATTATTGTCATTACTGCTATTTGTATAATTTCTACAAGTCACCGTTTCAGTTGAGTGACTGAAATCCCCGTCATCTTATTCAGAGGCTGCAACAGGCGACTCATCGCAGCCAGACGTGATGCAGACAACAGCATTATAGTTAGGCAGCCTAACTTAGGCTATAATACAAGTACCAAATAATTATCCCTTAGATCTTTATTTACTGTCTCTGATTTTACTGTTGACCCCATGTCATGAGAGAATTACTGTGCTTGCTCCATTAACGTTACATTCATTAGGCCCCAGTTGCTAGCTTGCATTAAAAGTTGCTAGCAGTTAGCTTGGTAAACTTGACAGAGCTGTCTGAAGCCCCTCAGACCTGCTGTCCACACTGCGAGGCAAACACTACGTAAACCACCGCGGTGAAGTTAGTTCCAGGTTGGATATTCGGCGGATATTCACTCGGGTCCAGCCGCGACTTTACTGAGGTTCTCCCAGTGTGAGCAGCAGGAGGACGGTTGGCGCTGAATCGCTGATTTAGGGACTGTCATTAAATTACTTAGCATAAATATCTTCATGTAAAATAATTGCAGTTTTTTCGATATCTGCCATGTCATGTGGCCCAGTGACTCCAACCCAGCAGCAGATTGTATTAGTAAACTGGAAAAATGAGACACACCTATCGTTATTGTATTTTAGTGCTTCCTCTATTTTATATGAATATTAATATTTAATTAATTACAGAACAGAAATTATGAACTTTGTTTCTGCGAAGTTCAAGGCACATTAGTGCAATGATCTGGTCTCAGCAGATGCCTTGAATCTGTTGATTGTGATGTCATTTGTAAAAATGACTCTTTTTTTAAGTCTCAATATGTCAGTTTTTTTTCTCACCAGTAGTCTCCATTTAAAGGGTCATTTAGGGCCCTATAAAAATCTGTTTTATTTTTTCCCAAATGCCGTTTTTTCCGTTATAATTTTTGGGAATCCCGATTTTTTCACCTTTTACTCTTATTATACTACCAAAAACAGTGTGTTTTTAATGTAAATGACTAAAATGTACACAAAATAAATAGAAATTAATTATTAATTGAGGTTGACAAACATATTTCCTCAATACTGTACCGCAGAGTACAGTAAAGTGCATCAAAAACATTTTGACTTCATCATGTCCTCATACAGTAGTATATTTTGTGTTTTTATGGGTTTCATTGAATAAAAACGTGGTCAGCTCTCAGGCAGATCCAGGACATGTTTGCATACCAAAATTGTTCTGAAAATTTAAGTTGTAAATTTTTAAAAAATTATCAAAGATGACCAACAAAATGAGAAATTATACTCATAACGTTATGTCAACTTAGCATACTAACCAGCCAGCAGTGAAAACACCCGCTAACCCTCCCGCTGTCCTCTGAGCTCCCAGCCCAGGCAGAGTCAGCTAACAGGGCTGTGGCTAACGGGGCGAACTAGCTAACAGCAGCTACTAACCCTTTGTAGATAGAAAAGGCGGCACATTTGCTCCAAGGTAAGTGCGGCAATGTGCCGGCCTGTCTTTCTAAAACGGAGGCGTAATATTCCTCCTTTTCCAAAAGCCGCCTCTGAGGTAGGCGTAAACATGTGACGTGAGGTGAAGCTCGAGGTTGGGCTGCGAACAGTGACATACAATTTGTCTTCAAAATAAGAGCTTTACATTGCACCCCATTGGAGTTTAGAACTGGGTTCTTAGCGGGGGCTTTTAATTTGAAAGTAGCGACCGTCCTTGCTGCAGAGACCGAGGAGACGCTGCATCTCCTGGATCTCAGCAGCTGTCCAGTTGCTCATCTTAATGTCCACGGATGAATTGATGGACTGACTGCTGTGATCAGCTGTTTCCTGGTTTAAAAACTCCTCGGTTGTGGGTCGCACAGCAGTGCAGGTCATTGACACCTCCGCCCACCTCACCCACGGGCCGGCACATTTCAGCGGACCAAAACAGACCCCCAATTTGCCGGTCTCTGTCTAAAACTGCGGACCGAGCCGCCAAAAGGACGGGCAAATTGGCGGCTTGGTGCTCTGTCTAAAAACGGCTACAGTTAGCAGCAGTTAGCAGTCACTCTGGTATTATATGCCGATAATATGAATCGGACAGGTGGCTAACTCTCAAGCATTACACCTTTTAATTATGATTTCTCAGGTCTGCTTCTTTGCAAAACAACAGTTCACCTGACACATAAAAGTCGTTCGGGAACTGCTCGGCTCTGTACTGAGGGGTTAATGTCAAGTTTCTCAGTTTTTTCACCGACGAAGACGGAGCCGTGGGCAGCCGCTTCGCCATGCTTACAATATTTTGATGGGGAGCTCAATCTGTAGGGACTGAGGGGGGCGGCGGCGGCGACTTGTTGTGCCACCCAGATTTGCTTCCCTCCGTGCAGTTTTCCCCAGACATACGTTCCTCTTCCACATGAAAACAGCATTTCAGTGAAATTATGGTAAATTCCACGATATTCCGTGTTAAAAAGTAGATTCCGTTTTAATCGGCCAATTCCGCAATTCCGTCCGCGATTCCGTGATCGCAGAAATCATAGGGCCCTAGTTATTTGCCCCCGGACCCCCCGAGTGTTGCTAGGTTACCGACTGAGAGCACCGCTGCTACAGAAGCACCTCGGGGAAACACTGTGTGTAGTGTTCTTGTGATGCTCCCTGTGTCTGGCAGCATGGTTCCAGTTCAGAGCAGAACTTGTTTAGAACCAGGGAGTTGTGATACCTGGTTCCAGTCTCAGTGATGGACACAGTGGTTCTCCATTCTCAGCTCTCCCTCCACAGTTCAGTTCGGTGTGTGTTTGTATTGATGTGTGTGTGTCTCCATCAGATCGGAGGGACGTACGCTAAGCCCGTCATTCTTCCCCCTGAAGTCGCTATCGGAGCGCTGGGAAAAATCCAGGTGGGTCCAAACTGTTCCAGACAAACATGAGACTGTTAGACTCCTCCTCCTCCTCCTCCTCCTCCTCCTCCTCACTGCCTGCTCATCAGCTCCTCCTCCTCCATGTGTTTCTCAGATCCTCCCTCGGTTCGACGCCGGCGGTCAGGTGGTCCGCGCTCATATCATGAACGTCAGCTGGTCAGCGGATCACCGCATCATTGACGGAGCCACCATGTGTCGCTTCTCCAACCTGTGGAGGGAGTACCTGGAGAACCCGGCCAGCATGGTGCTGGACCTCAAATAGACAGAGAGAGCAATATTTCCCATCAGCCCCGGAGAGGACGAGACGCCACACGCTCCTCCCACCGCCTTTGCTTCCTCTTTCTGTTCGAGGCCTTCCTGTTCACTGTTTCCTTGTTGCCTTTGAGCAAGACGCCGGGAGGAGGGGGAGGGGTCAGCCTGTCTATCACTCTGTCTCCATGACAACCATAAGAACACACACACACACACACACACACACACACACACACACAGAGGTGGTTGGTTGGTATGATTGTAGATTTCAACACTAACATGATCAGTTTGTTTTAAATGTTTCACAGATCAGTGATCAATAATTATTAGTGATGATTGATTCTCCCTCTCAACAACAACAACCTCTGAAACTAGTCTTTCTTGTGACCCTGGGCTCCGGGGGGCCCTCGGGGGCCTCGTGTGACTGCAGCTTGTACTGATCAATAATCTGTCTCATGAATTTATTATAAATAAGACAGAAATATTTATTTAACCCAAACTGAGTCGCAGATATTCAGCTGTGACTAAATGAATCATAATTATTGATAAGTTTGTCATTGATCATTGATCAATAATCAGTAAGTTTGTATTGATAGACTCCCAACTGCCGTCACACCTGATCTGAATATGTAAATGTTGTCGGCGGAGTTGAACAGGGACCAGGGTCACGTGACCAACAGCAGCTGAATTCTGAATCATGATTGATTGATTGATCAGGGTCTAATCTGATCTGATTGATCAGCTGGTGTTTGAGGCATTATTCACATTCGTGTTACTGATCGACAACAAAATCATCAATGAATCAAATTAAAATATAAGAGAAATTCGATCATCAGATTCATCTTTACTGTAACAAACCTGACGATCAATAATCAGGTTCAGTTATCAGCCTGAGGATTAAGAGTTTGTTGTCTCCTCTGGATCAGATCTCTCCTCCGGATTATAAACCTTAACTGACAAGCATCCAGTCAGACTGAGACCGCAGGGTCCAGGTCTGATCCAGGTCTGGTTCAGTCTGGTTCAGTCTGGTTCCTGCTGGTGTGGAGGAGGTCTGGCTGTAGACCTGGTCCTTGTTCTGGTCTCTTGATGTCAGAGTCTCTGATGTTAGCGGCCACACTGACCCGGGATCAGGTCTTCATGATGCTGATCAGCTGCTTCTCATGAACCTCTGGACCTTTCAGTTCTTCCTCTGGACTTCCTGGTGTCCCGGTGGCTGCTGGGTAAAAAGCACATGGTGTTAGTTTCTTGTTACACAACTGTTTGTTTGTTTCCTGCTTTGTGTTTTTGTTTGTAGCGACAGATTTGATGTAAACGTGTAAAAACGACGCTGGTTTTGTACGATTATGTAGATGTTCTTCTGACGGACGGTTTGAACTGATGAGCTGCTGAGAGACTTTGAATAAAGTTGAAGTGCACAAACTTTAAATCATGTTGATGCTGTTGGTTCTGATACACGTGTCTGTTAAAGTTAATCAGTATGATGAATACTGCATCCAAGACCACGCCTCGCTCACCTGCACCTTCTCCTCCATCCACGCCTCGCTCACCTGCATCTTCACACTCACACACACACACTCATCATTAGTTATCCAATCAGCAGGCTGCATGTCTCAACACTGGACTGGTACCAGCAGCAGAACATGGTGGTGTCACTGAGCTGTTCTGACGTAAAGTCCCCGCCAGAACTATCAGAACTGCGAGTCCAGTTCTGATATTTTGTCTGCTGAAAACATTTGAAAGACGAATCTGAGACGAGATCAGTTGGTTTTCATTTCCGGTGTTTAAATCCGGATCAGTTACACAACAATCAATCAGCATCATCTCTTATGGACCTGAACGTTCAGGAAGAGACGGACTGAAACGGATCAGAGTGAATAATTGTTAAGAGTTAGTTGCAGATACAGAGCACACCCCCACATTTCTGTAAATATTGTATTATATCTTTTCATTGGATGATGGAGTGTACAGTAGTCAGTGTGCAGCTTTTATTACTGTGTAAATTCACTGTCTCCTCAAAATAACTCAACACACAAACATAAATGTCTGAACCGCTGGCAACAACACTGAGTACACCCCCCAGTGATAATGTCCACATTGGGTCCAGTCAGCCATTTTCCCTCTCAGGTGTCATGTGATTCTTTAGTGTTAGGAGGTCTCAGGTGTGAAAGGGGAGCAGGTGTGTTAAATTTGGTGTTATCTTCTCACACGCTCTCATACTGGTCACTGGAAGTTCAACATGGAACCTCATGGCGAAGAACTCTGAAGATCTGAAAGAAAGACTTGTTGCTCCACATAAAGATGGCCGAGGCTGTAAGGAGACTGCTAACACCCTGATACTGAGCTGCAGCACAGAACAGGCCTCGCCATGGTCGACCAAAGAAGGTGAGTGCACGTGCTCAGATCATATCCAGAGGTTTTGGAAAATAGATGTATGAGTGCTGCCAGCATTGCTGCAGAGGTTGAAGGTCAGCCTGTCAGTGCTCAGAACATACGCTGCACACAGATCATCAGATCGGTCTGCATGGCCGTCGTCCCAGAAGGAAGCCTCTTCTAAAGATGATGCACAAGAAAGCCCGCAGACAGTTTGCTGAAGACAAGCAGACTAAGGACATGGATTACTGGAACCATGTCCTGTGGTCTGATGAGACCAAGATAAAGTGATTTGGTTAAGATGGTGTCAAGCGTGCGTGGCGGGTGAGGTGAGGGGTACAAAGACAGGTGTGTCTTGCCTACAGTCGAGCATGGTGGTGGGAGTGTGATGGTCCGGGGCTGCATGAGTTCTGCC
Source organism: Diplodus puntazzo (assembly GCA_963678695.2). Lineage (NCBI taxonomy): Eukaryota > Metazoa > Chordata > Actinopteri > Spariformes > Sparidae > Diplodus > Diplodus puntazzo. The sequence goes on along the minus strand of OZ023163.1, from coordinate 360,846 downwards.
GGCACTGAGGAGCTACATTTCATTGAGGGAACCATGAATGCCAACATGTGCTGTGACATACTGAAGCAGAGCATGATCCCTGATCTTCTGTAAATCGGCCGCAGGACAGTATTCCAACATGATAACGACCCCAAACACACCTCCAAGATGACCAGTGCCTTGCTAAAGAGCCTGGGGGTAAAGGTGATGGACTGGCCGAGCATGTCTCCAGACCTAAACCCTACTGAGCATCTGTGGGCATCCTCAAACGGACGGTTTGCACAAGGTCTCTAACATCCACCAGCTCCGTGATGTCGTCATGGAGGAGTGGAAGAGGATTCCAGTGGCAACCTGAGAAGCTCTGATGAACTCCAGGCCCAAGAGTCATTAGGCAGTGCTGGAGAATAATGGTGGCCACACAAAGTATTGACACTTTGGGCACATTGTGGACATTTTCACTGAGGTTTATACCACCTATAATAATCTTTAACCTCCCAACCATTCACATCTAAACAAAAATTTTTCCATACCAAAACCCCATACCACCCTCATCCCCCCATTCCACCATCCATATACACCCCCATCCTAATACCTTTACCCCCCCCACCCTCACACCACCCAAACCCACCCATCTCATTTTAAAAACACCCCCAATATACACACCCCCCCCCCCCTACCATCACCACTCACTCTATATATAAAACTCCCCACTCACTCACCACCCCCCCACTCTCACTCTCTCCAAGAACACATAGAATCTCACTCCAAAACCAAAATCTCTATCTCACACACCACCACACCCCACCACACACCCACCACCACTCTCACAAATCAAACCAAATACTCCTCTCTCCAACTCCCACTCACATTCCCCACATAAAATATATATTCCCAATCCAAAAACAATCCCCAATCCAACAACCATTCAATATTAGATATAGAGAGATGATACCAAGCTAAACCAAACACTCTCACTCCAAACAACTCAACCTTATCATCTTGTCCCTCCCTAAACATACCCAACAAATCCAACACAAAAACAACAAAACATAACCCCCCCCCCTTAAAAACATCCATCCATCTCCCCCACACTAAAACCTATCTATATACATCAGACCCCCACTACACAGCGCATTAGCTAGATTTTTAATTACATTCCTTCCTCTAAAGATTTAGTCTTACACCCCCTCGTACACCGCTCGCTTGCTGTGATTGCTCGCTGCGCCCCTCGCGCTCACATGAATCTCGCTGCCTTTCCACAGCATCTCCATGTCAATTTACCATATCTTCCTATCATCAATTATCCATTCCAGAACATCTTTCCGGTATCATCTTGTGAGAGACGCCATCCATCGTCCCCGCTCGCGCTGTGCTGCACCAAGGTGAGGACTCACTGCAGTACTAATACCACCAGTACTACTACTGAACACTGCCGCACGACTGAACACTGCTGTACTACTGAACACTGCCGTACTACTGAACACTGCTGTACTACTACTGAACACTGCCGCACTACTGAACACTGCTGTACTACTACTGAACACTGCCGCACTACTGAACACTGCCGTACTACTGAACACTGCCACACTACTGAACACTGCCGCACTACTGAACACTGCCGCACTACTACTGAACACTGCCGCACTACTGAACACTGCCGCACTACTGAACACTGCCACACTACTGAACATTGCTGTACTACTGAACACTGCCGTACTACTACTGAACACTGCCGCACTACTGAACACTGCCGCACTACTGAACACTGCCGTACTACTGAACACTGCCGCACTACTGAACACTGACGCACTACTGAACACTGCTCTACTACTGAACACTGCTGTACTACTACTGAACACTGCTGTACTACTGAACACTGCCGTACTACTACTGAACACTGCCGTACTACTACTGAACACTACTGTACTACTGAACACTGCCGCACTACTGAACACTGCCGTACTACTGAACACTGCCGTACTACTACTGAACACTGCCGCACTACTACTGAACACTGCCGCACTACTGAACACTGCCGCACTACTGAACACTGCCGCACTACTACTGAACACTGCTGTACTACTGAACACTGCCGCACTACTGAACACTGCCGTACTACTGAACACTGCCGTACTGCTACTGAACACTGCTGTACTACTGAACACTGCTGTACTACTGAACACTGCCGCACTACTGAACACTGCCGTACTACTGAACACTGCCGTACTGCTACTGAACACTGCCGCACTACTGAACACTGCCGTACTACTGAACACTGCCGTACTACTACTGAACACTGCTGTACTACTGAACACTGCCGTACTACTGAACACTGCCGCACTGCTACTGAACACTGCCGCACTACTGAACACTGCCGTACTGCTACTGAACACTGCCGCACTACTGAACACTGCCGTACTACTGAACACTGCCATACTACTGCTGTACACAGATACTACAGCTGTACTACTCTGAGTACTGTGGACTGACCAGTGTTGTTTGTGACTTCATGATGACATTTGTGTTATTTCTGGATTCACTGATTACTAATAGGATGGTCAGGGGGAGGATGCTGCTGCAGGTCAGAGGTCAGAGGTTGTGACATCATACAGCTGACAGGAAGTGGTCATCATGGTGGGCGTGGCAGCATGCAGCTCAGTGAGCTCTATCAAAGCTCTGTGGGAGACCAGGATCAGGAGGATCCAGGAGGAGGACGAGGAACAGAGGAAGAGGACGGCGAGGGGCGGGGCCACAGGCAGGTCAGACTCCGCCTCCTTGGCTTGGGTGAAGTTTTGTAGTCCAAAAAAAAAATGTCTGGAGACTTACAGCAAAACAAACAATCAAACAAAACGTTTTTGGGTTCTTGTTCTCTCAGATGTGGTGAGAAAATAGTTAGCTTAGCTTAGCATGGACCAGAAGACTTGAAGAAAAGGTCTGTTTGTTCTCTAATGTCTCACGTGGTTCCTGTTCCATGGTCCAGACTGAGTGTTGGTGTTTGGGAGGACCGGGCGGTTCTGGCTCGGCTGAAACAGAAGCTGCAGACTGAAGACGGGCGCCTCATCCTCCGAATCGAACAGGAGGAGTGGAAGGTAACGTCCCCACACAGGAAGTGAACTTTACAGGTGGATTTACCTGATCTAGGACAACTGGTCTCAGCTGTCATGTGATTTTTCTCCCCCCCTGCCTCCACCAGTCGTTGCCGGGCTGTCTGGTCCAGCTCAGTCAGGTTCAGGAGTGGCAGATTCACCGGACAGGACTGCAGAAGATCCCTCACTTCATCTCCAGCTTTCAGAACCTTTTAGTTCTGGATCTCTCCCGCAACGGGGTTGGTGAGATCCCCAAACAGATAGGTCAGTACCTCCTCTGTTGTAATTCTAACTGTGACTCAGATTCAGGACCCTGTTTTAAGTCCTGTACTGTGTTGAGTCTCCTGGCATCCTGATTCTGGTCTCAGGGAAGCTGACCCGCCTCAGAGAGCTCCTGCTGAGTTACAACAGAGTCCAGTTTGTCCCTGAAGAACTGAGTTGCTGTGAGAGTCTGGAGAGACTAGAGTTGGCCATGAACCGGGACCTGAACCAGCTACCAGACCAGGTACGGACCACAACCTGAAGCAGCCTCCAGTCCTCACCAGGTATAAAGACCTGAACCAGGTTTACAGCAGGAACCAGAACTAGTTTGAAGAAAGACCCCCTTTAAACTCAACATTCACTCCTAGTCAGTTTTAAAGCAGGTGTGAACTTAAACTGACGTTCAGCCCACAGAGGGACTGAAGCCTAAACCATCTTTCGGTAGACCTGAAACTATAGAAGGTTCTGGTCTGAGGTCTGTCCTGTTCTCTGTAGTTGAGGAACTTGACGAAGCTGCAGCATCTGGATCTGTCCATGAATGACTTCAGCTGCATACCGGACTGTGTGGTCCAACTGCCAGCGCTCGAGTGGCTCGACATGGGAGGAAACCGACTGCAGCACTTACCTGAGGACATACACAGGTCAGTAAAACAATGGTCTTAGCCCCGCCCCCTTCTGCCCACCAGCCAATGAACACTGAGCTCCTGTTTGCGTGTCCTTAGGATGGAGAAGCTGCACACTCTGTGGCTGCAGAGGAACCAGCTGGAGAAACTTCCAGACAACATCAGCAGGATGAGAAGTCTGGACACCCTGGTCCTCAGCAGCAACCGGCTGAGAGACATCCCCCCTCTGATGGAGGACATGTCCAACCTCAGGTCAGTCTGTCCAACCTCAGGTCAGTCTGTCAGACATGTCATCATTCAAACAGTTTGGTGTCCATTAAGATGAAGGACATGTCTCCTGATGAGCGCTCACTGAACAGACGTTTGTGTTTCATCCTGTTTGGTTCTGTTGGAGCAGGTTTGTGAACTTCCGGGACAACCCTCTGACTCTGGACGTGACGCTGCCATGTAGGAAGACTCAAACTGAGGATGATGAAGACAACGATGACGAGGACGACAGAGAGATGTTTGGACGAGAGTTCATGCAGATGTACATCCAGGAGGCCAGGAAGAGGGCGTACGCCGTGCTCAACGTGCACTGTGCCCACCGTTAGTAACCGCCGTGACCATTGACGCCACCGGACGTTATGAACACTAACAGTTTTAGCCACGTGTGACTGTGACGACTTTAACCAAAATCGTCTAACTGGGCCGTAAAATTTTAGGTTTATTTTTATTGAGCAGCTTCTAACATCGATTCAGTGTAGGCTGATGACATCACTGTGACATCATCATTTACCCGGTCCTGGTTCTGTTCAGTCGTCCAGGAAACGGACGGACGTTGGAGCGACACATCAGGTTATTAAAGAACATCAAATCTTTCACATTTTAAATTTTTTCACAAAATCAAACTGTTTTTATTAACATGATTCCAAAACTCATCAGTCTGAAGGAAACCAGCCAGGGTTTGACGAGACAAGAAGACAGGAAGTTATTTCTTCTTCTTTGGTTTGTAACCAGTTAATCATCCTGGGACCCTCCGAGGGCCCAGACCCGCAGGTTGAGAAACTACTTTACATCGTCTTCACTTTCTGTCCTCCAGGTCCGATGTTCGTGTTCACCTCCTGTTTGGATTATTAAAAAAACGATGTGATCACAACATCTAACTAACAATGACAATAAGTTTGATTTTTACTAGGGCTGTCAAACGATCAATTTTTTTAATCGCGATTAATCGCATTTTGTCCATAGTTAACTCGCAATTAAAAGCAAATTAATCGCAATTTTTTTGGCACATTTTTTTCTGTTCTAAATGTACCTTAATGTATTTTTTTCATGTTCTTAATACTTTTAACAACATAAGAAAGGTCAAATATGCTTGCATTATGAAAATGTTTATTCAACACTTCAAATCATGCAGGAAAATAAATCCAGGGTTGTCTGCTTTTGGCGAGGGGGGGCGACGGGCTCTCTGCATCTGCCGTCTGTTTGGCTTGCAAGTGGTGTCCACTGACACTGCACGTTTTTCTTCTTCGCCTTTTTCACGCAGTGTGCTGCTTTCTGTCAGTCAGTATCACACTGATGATCGCCATGGCTCCGGTGCAGCAAAACAATAAAAAGTACGACTTGAAATTCAAACTTTCTGTCGTGATATATTCAGAGGAAAACTCAACTCAAGAGAGTGAGAGAAACGGAGCTTCAGCGTCTGTCGGAGGAGGACAGCAGCAGGGCCAGGCTGCCTGCTGGAGGGAGGAAGAAGGCTAGCGAGGAGCCTGAGATAAACATGCGGGGATGAGTTATCAGCAAACGGGCACGCCATGAGAGAGTGTCCCGCAAAATGATCAGGGCGATGGCGAAACAAATGTCCGCCACCGTGAGTGACAGCAGAGATGAGGAGTTTGCAGCGAGTGCTGCTTTTCAGTCGGTTGTGTTTTAACGAACCGCCAGCCCTGCTTCTTCTTCTTCTGAGTCCCTTTCTTATTCTTCTGCCACCCTCTGTATCAAGACTACAGGACGGCCATAAATCATACAATGCGCGTTTTTTTAAAAAAAATTTTTTTATACTGAGCGTTAATTGCGCGTTAAAAAAATTAACGGCGTTAAGAGGACGTTGCGTTAACACGTTATTAACGCGTTAACTTTGACAGCCCTAATTTTTACTAAAATCATTGTAAGTAAAATGAATACATCTCCTGATCAGCATTGATCTGATGAAATGTTTTCTGTTCTGAATGTTTCAGAGCCGATCGACGACTCGTCACAATAAAATACAGTCTGCGTTTCTTCTTCTGGGCTTTTTCCTGCTCAGAGCTCAGCAACACGTGTTCACGTGAGAGGAGAAGAAGAAGATTCTTCTAGTTCACAGACGAACGCTGAAACTTTATAGAAAGTTTGTAGAAAATGATTTCATGTTGTGTGTTTGACGTCTGTCTGTGCTTCATGTTCTTATAAATGTTGACAAGCAGCCAACTAAACACAGGTGAAAATACTTTAATACAAACGTTATAAAACATGTGAACACATACTGATCTGTGCTGATACTCATCAGAATCAATAAAGAGACTTTTGTAGAAACTCTGCTGGAGTCTGTGTGCACGGTGACCTTCAGGAGGACGAGGAGGACGAGGGGACGGCGGTCAGCAGGACGTTCTCCAGGGTCACACGGCTGTTTACGTAACGACTCAGTCTGCTGTCGAACCCTCTCGTCCGCAGGAAGTGAATCCTGCCTTCGTCGATCAGACGTTTACAGAGATGACCGACCTGTTCACGTTCAGCCGCCGACAGAAACCTGCAGAGGACATGGCAGGAAGTGACATCAGAGCTGCTGGTTGTCATAGTAAAAACAACGTTTAATGTCAATCAGTGTTTTGCCCTCAAATATCTCAAAATGTTCAGTTTACTGTCACAGAATTAGTATTTTATTAAACAACGGCTCAAACTGCCGTTTAGCTCAGTTGGTAGAGCAGCGTCCCATGTGCAGAGGCTCTGTCCTCGCTGCGGCTTTAAAAAATTAAAGCTGCAAGCAGCGATGAACGGACCCTCGCAGTCCACGCTTGTCGGGGCATGCTGCCGTCAGGGTGTGCCGCATAGATGTATTCAGGGCAACACCCTCTACATGTTTGAGCAATTTGGAGTAGATGACAAATTGTATGTGCAAGTTATAATGAGTTGATGGTTTTATGGCGAAGCATCAAAATGGACCACGCATGCAGGTGTGACGTAGGTGAAAGCTTTTTATGAGTTTTGTCTGCAAATGGGTCAAATGGCCTAGGAGGAGTAAGAAAAAGTAAATTTATAATTTTTTTCACAGAGCCTCAGTGGCTCATGGGGAAGTCGTCACCTGGGTTTCATGTCATTCGGACAGACCAATGTGGAGATATGCAGGTCACGACCTCATTGGTAACGCCTTTCGTCAGCTATCGTCAGGAGGGCATTGTCAATGATTCTACCAAGTTTCATGTTAATCCGACCAACCGATGTGGAGATGTAAAATACTTCAATTCAAACAGCGCCACCTTGTGGTCATCTGACAAAATTTTGCTCAGGGGCTCATGGGGAAGTATTAACCTGAGTTTCATGTCATTCGGACACACCAAGGTGGAGATATGCAACACTGCAACAATCTGCAGGAAGTTGTTATTTTCGGAATATCAAAATTCTTTTAATAAATTTTCTTCAAAAGGGTCCAAAGATGCTGTGTGCAAAGTTTGGTGGAAATCAGTGAAATTGCCTGGGAGGAGTTCGAAAAACTATGTTTGCAAAGTTTCGCGAATTTGGGGGGAAAAAAAACGGTAGGCGGAAATGGGCGTGGCCTATTTCACGAGATTCAGCGAACGCGTGGATATAAGGTTTTTGTATGTGCGACAAAAGTATATGTGAGTTTTAAGCCAAAACACACTTTCCTTGATTATAGCCCCACCTAGTGGTGGAAATCAAGGATGACAAAAGATTATGAAATTTTGGGGCACGTGTGACATATATTTCAAGTTTGGTGAGTTTTGGGGAATGTTCAGCCAGTGAAAAATGCGATTATTGGTACAAAAAAATCGCCATTCGGAGAACAATAGGGACCTCGCAGGTCTCGACCTGCTCGGGCCCTAAAAACGACTCTAACCCATGAGAACAGTGAGTGAGTGAGTGATGCAGCTCTGGTCAGAACATTTACCCGTTCACAGCGTCCGTCTCCTCTGCTGGTTCGTGCTCTTCGTCGTCTCCTCTGTGATTGGTGGGATCCTGAGGTGGAGGGTCCTGACTCGTGGGTCTGAGTCCACATGTGGCCCAGCTGGACATTCGACAGAAAGCTGAGAACTCTTTAGCTCCAAGTCCTCGTTGCAGGAAGAACTTCTGACCCACATAGTGACGCCACTCACAGCGATGATGACAGCACAGTGCCACAGCCAGGCCCTGGACTGGACCAGGATGAGGACCAGGACCAGGACCAGGCAGTGCTGCAGGTACAGCTGATTCTGGACCAGCTGGTTCTGAAGTTTTGAGCCGTTTTTCGGGTGGTTCAGTCTCCTGTCTGAGTCCTGGTGTTTCCAGCAGACACCGCAGAGCCAGATCTGAGACCAGAGACAGAGACCAGATCTGAGACCAGATCTGAGACCAGGGATGGAGACAGAGAACAGATCTGAGGTGGGACGCTCTCTTACCTGTTGCTGCTCCACAGAGATGTTTCCCGACTCCGACCAATGGGAGCTTCTTCTGTTTGAGCAGAGGGACTTTACCTGCAGACATCCAGAGTCCACATCAATACTAAACCATCAGAGTCCACATCAATACTGAACCATCAGAGTCCACATCAATACTAAACCATCAGAGTCCACATCAATACTGAACCATCAGAGTCCACATCAATACTGAACCATCAGAGTCCACATCAATACTGAACCATCAGAGTTGGATCAGGTGTTTGTCTCTTACTCAGGTCCAGATGTTGGATGTCCACCTGCAGCCTCTCGAACTCAACGCCAACACCCTGATGTTTCCCGTCCACCTGGACCAGAACAGACCAGATTCACATGATAAACCCATCAAACAGAAGCAGTTGTTGAGTCTTACAGGAGAATGTTTTGACTCCGCCCTCACTGATGATGTCATGCTGCAGATTTAAACACACAGTAGGTGATCTCTGCCACCGGGCTCTCTCAGAACCAAACTCAAGATGTTTGCTGTGTGGAAGGGATTCTGACCGGAACCGTACTGACAGGAGGAGAGCTTAGAGAAAACTTTTAACTTTTGGGATTAAAATGTGGATTTATCTTCCCACACCAGTCAAGAGCAGAAGGATCAGGACGGGTTTGGGAGTTTTTGGACAGTTTGGACTTGAGCCTGGTGCACAGGGACTTGGTGTTCTAGAGGAGTTTGAGAGATTTCCTGTGCCTTAAATCGGGTGCTGCAGCGCTCCACCAGCAGCAGCTGCAGGTCGTCCCAGCTCTCCAGGTGGCCCCGGGTCTCTGGATCATCCTGGGTCTTCAGAGCTTCATGGATCCAGTGAGACAGTTTTCCTCGACCTTCTCCGAACTCCACGAAGCACCGCCCTCTTCCCAGCAGCCCCAGCGCCTCCAGGTGACCTAAGATAGAAGACTGGACACACCTGAAAGGTGAGACACAAACACTGAAGGTTTCACCTCCTCGTGGGCGTGGCTTATGAGGACGTATCACCTTTAACTCTGTGTCCTGTGCTGTGACATTTTATTGATCTGTTTTTATTTAATGTAAATATTCTGCAGATATGAAGCTCCTGCCTTAAACAACTCAATTATTCATCCTGTGTTTACCTGCTGCTTCAGGTGTTTGTGGGCAGAGTCTCCGTTCTTTGGGTTGTTGACTTCCTCCTGAAGGGCAGGGTGAGACAGAACCCTGTCCTCCACGTCACACTGCAGTCCTGCAACAACAACAACAACAACAAATAATCAACATGAACAACAACATCTCATAGCTGACAGGTAAACACACCTGTTGGAGTGGACACCCACCTGTGACTGCAGTCTTCAGTTTGTCGAGCAGAGACTCCAGCTGTGCTTGGCTGTGTTCAGACAGGCTCACCTGAAAACACACACACACACACACACACACACACACAAGCTTTAGTTGTTATTGTTCAGTGAGGGTGTAAACAGGTGTCCAGGTGAGCTGTTACCTGTTGGAGCGTGTCGTCTCCGTCAGCTGGTCCAGAGTTTATGTTCTCCACATAATAAACCTGCTTGCAGTAAAACAATAGTAAAATCCTACATTAAAGCCAATACAGCTCTCCTGACAGTGAACGCAGCACTGATATAAAATCAATACACATTGAAGAAATCTAATTATGAATCAATATATTTTGGCGGTGTGTCTCACAGGTCTGGGTTTCTCTCTGGAGTTACACTTCTTCAGGTGTTTGTCCAGTTTGTCTTCACTCACGGTGCTGAAACAGGAAGTCACAAACGGTCCAATCAGACGTTTAGACAGCCTGCCACCATCAGATCAATAAGCGGATTGATTGATTGATTGATTGATTGATTATTGCTGACTCACTGTTTGGGGTCCAGAGGACACACAATCCTCCTGCTGTTTCCTTCCTCCTGAAAACAGGAAACAGGAAGCTGTTAACAGGTGCGTCATGACATCTCCAGGTGAGCTGATGTACATCAGAGTACATGAAGGACAGCAGCACTGACTGTAGTACTCTAAACAGGTAGCGTGTGATAAAAACACATTTATCTATTTAAATAACATTAATTATTATCATAAAGCATCTCTGTTCCAACCATCTTCTGCTGCAGCTCCACATGCTGGCAGCTGATGGAGGCGAAGATTAACCAAACTTTTTTCTTTCTTTGTTAGTTTACTTTTCATTAAAACATGTTGAGAAGCAATCCAGTTTGAAGCTGTTTCAGTCTGAGAGGCGGACATGTTTAATGACGAGCAGAGTCTCATCTCCGTGTTCTTCCTCTCAGGCTGCCTGTGTCCGTGAACTCACCATGGTGGCGTGCTCCCCGCAGAAGCGTCTTCCTCTGCCGACAATCATTTTACAGAAACGTTTCTTTTTCTCCAAGAAGAAGCCACATCTGCCGGGCAGGGCCGCCGCCATGTTGGACAGAGCCGCTCTGTGCTGCATTCAGGTGCTCACACAAGTGTAGGAAACAATAAAAGTATTGGACCTTCTATCAGATTCATAACTCCAGAATAATAAACTGACATCAACAAGTTTTCTGTAGTTGCTACAGTTCATCATGTGAACTAGTATTTTTATTTTATTATCCAATTTTAACTTATACATTAATGTGCTATATTTTGTTAATGTTGCCTGTGACATTAATAAATCATGTTTTGTAACATTGTTGTTTCGTAATAAAAACCAACAATGCTAAAGTGATAAATTAAAGCCATTTATTTAACAGTTGCAAACACATTTTTAATCTTTGTGTAAATTACATGTTCTATTTAAAAATTGCAGTTGAAGTCTTTTGTTTTCTATTTCTGTTGTTTAGTTTTTACTCTGCTGTTTCAATCACACTTTCAGACCAAACGGGAACTTCAGGACACAAAGTATTTCCCAAAATATTTTAATTCAGTCGTTGCTTTGCCAATAAAATCGAAATATTGAAAGTTTGGAAATATTGTTGGGATGTGGAGCTCAAGTAGTTTTCAAAGGAAAATTATCATTAGTAAAGTCTTAACATAATAATATCTATATGTTAACAACCAGAATCACTGCGGGGAAAATACATGTTTGCTGTGTTTTCATTAACAGTCTTTATATTGGATTTAATTTGTTTCCTTCGTTTTTCTGTTCATTTGTTTTGTATATGGTATAAATATAACAAGTGTCAGAAAAAGACACACTAAAAAACAACAAAGAAAATATGAACGAATGTATTAATTATGAAATAACTCAAATACAAGTATCACGTGAAATAGACGTAACAGGAAGTCAATAAATCAAAAAATGACATAATCAATATTTAAAGATAACACAGGTGTAATACATTCGATATGTTGCCATAGTAACACATCATCTTCTGTCATTTTTATTTTTGTTTGTTTTTATTTCCATTGAACGTTTTTAATTATTTTCAGAGCTCGAGCTGTTTTAATAACCTTCGTTACGTCTGTAACGGTGTCGGTGCTCATTTGTCCTCAGCAGCACTTGAATGCATCCCTCTCTCTTGATTGGCCATCCTCTGTCTCCGCTGCTCAGTTCTCCTCTCTGATTGGTCACCTCGTATGTCACTTAATACATTTTCCCGCCTCAGTGAAAATCGAGGCGGGCTCGTGTTGCGTGCGGGTGACGTCATTGGTGGACTGTCCAGACCATGATGGCGGCAGCAGCAGCAGTGGCGGAGCTGGGCGGCGGTCCCGGTTCTTCTCCCTCCGCTCCCTCGCGGCCTGTGGCGGCGGACTACTCGGTGCTGGTCGTGGTGGGAGCGCTGCGGCCCGTCGGGCTGCTGGAGCAGCTGCTGCGGCAGATAGACTCAGGTGAGTTGTTGTGAAGATAACCGGCACCGGAGAACCAAGAACCGAGCTGCAGCCCCGGTACACAGGGCGGGAAGTCAGCGGGCCTTTCACAATAAGATCCGCCGAGAAGAAGCGCTGACGTCGCTGCTGCAGCCACAACAGTCGTCCGTTAAAAACCCGTCCCTCTGTTCGAGGGTTAGGGTTAGGGTCGGTGCTGAACCCAGACAAAAGTGTTCTGATCAGCAGAGTGTGGACCAGACAGTCACGTTAGAACTTTTCCCGGGGTTAAAAAGTGGAAGTAGCATGAAGCTAACTGATAACTAATTAACGTGTTGAGCTAACGGAGCTAACGAACCTGAACCCGTTTCCTCCTTCATCAAATCAACAAGAAAAACATTTTCACCCAAAGCCTCATTTCTTACAGTGTGTTTGGTTCCGTTAAAACGTTTCCTCTCATGTTCACATCAGTATAAACCCACCAGAACTCTGTCGCAGCTGTTTCTGTGTCTTCAGGTTAAATTTAGATGAGTGAGGACACGAGGACGTCCGGTCCGACGGTCCAGTCCGTCTTCTGACTTCATCTTTAGTCAAAGTACAGTTTAGGTCCGTTTTAGATGTGTGAGCTGTTCACGGGCCCACGAGACAGAACCCTGTCTGACACTTTACATGTCCTGGTGTCAGAAGGTTCTGGTGTCAGAAGGTTCTGGTGTCAGAAGGTTCCGTCATGTTTTTAAAGGCTGTAATTTAACTTTTATATGAATGTTATCTTTATCGTCTGTTTCCTTCGGAGGAGGCGTTTATTTTGAAAAGCCCTTCCTACCGGAAGTGTTAATTTGATTTTGTCTCACTTCACTTTTGTGAGCGAAAGTGATCAGAACCAAATCAATAATCAATCACACTGATTGAATTAGTCGAGCTGCAGTGAGAATATACAGTTTTAATGATCGGCCTGTTAATAACTACATGTTTAATAAACCGGCAGGTTGACTTGATCAGATTTACATAATCAGTGTTATTGATCAGACAGCTGAACCATCAGACTGCTGAGCCAGCTCAGACTCGCTGCTCATAATTCATGTATTGCTCATTAAGTGATCTTCAGTGTGAATAACTTAATAACTGTAACCAGTGTGTGACGGATGAACTTTCCCTCGGGTCATTAAAACAGAACAGAACTAATGTGTGCAGCGCCGGAACCAACGACCCGTCTGATGACTGAGAACAACAGAACAGAGTGTTTCCTGTTTACTGTACATCATGTGTTTTAATGCAGCACAGAACTGTTTCTTCACACTGCTCCAGTTCACTGGCAAACTGTTTGCAGCCTGTTTGCAGCCTGTTTGCAGCCTGTTTGCAGCTTGTTTGCAGCTTGTTTGCAGCAGTCATGGTCACGGCCGGAGGCTTTTTGTTCACAGATCGTCAGTCATATTCTTGTGAACACAAAGTCTCAACAACATCTCGAGGGAATCTTTTAAAATTCAGCACAAAAATCCACTTGTGAAGAATGTGGAGGTCACAGACAGACAGTCAGTCAGACACACAGACACTTTCTGTTTGTTCAGGCTGGTTGTGGGCCTGCTGACAGAACAGGAAGTGATGTTTCTAAATATCAGCAGCTTCCTGTTTGCTGAGGAGGAAACAGTTCATCTGACATAGATAGGAGGAAACATGGAGGATGTCTCACTCTGAATGAAAAATGTGACACGAGACAGAATGCTGTGTTAAACCATTTCAGACTGATGTGATCCAGTTGGTCTCCAGTCTGGTTCTGTTTGTGTTGAACATGATGAATAATGCAGCTCAGTGAGTTCAGCCTGGAGTCACAACAACACACACTCTCAGTTGACATCCCATAATAAGGCGCAGCGTCATCTCCAGAAAACAACATAAAAAAACTTTTGACGCCATTTCCGGTGTTTCTGGTGCGTCTGTCCTCACATCGATCAGAGTGAAGCAGGTCTGTGTGTAGCTCCTGATCAGCACTGATGCATCATGGGACATCCCACTGCCCATCCAGCTGGTCATGGCTCTCAGCAGTCCAGGATCCGGGGTCCACTCGTCCAGCCCGATCCCTCCCCTCCATTTCGGCCAGGAGAAACCGCGGCCCGGCGCCACCAACCCGAACCTCAGGCTCCATTCCGCCTCCGCCGCACCTCCAGGCAGCCAGTAGAGCGGCGCACCCCTCTGTGCTGGTTGTCAGGACCTCCATGGTCAGGCACGTTGCAGCGCTCGGTGGCCGGACCTTCTGCCACCCTGGAGCCCGAGTCAAGGAGGTCGCATCTTCGGCCCTCCAGCTGAGTGCACAGCACAACTCGGCCTCCACGCTGGTCCTGGAGGCCGGCATCAACGTCCTCAAAAATCAACAGTCGGAGATTACGCCTCCCTCGTGGATCGCCTGCTGGACACGGGGAAGCGGCTAATTATCGCCGGCCCGCTTCCCCCACCTCGGTTTGGTGACGTCACCACCAGTCGCCTTCGTCAACTGCACCTGTGGCTGAAGGGGTTACTGCCTGACCAAAAGTATCCCGTTCGTTGACAGTTTTGCAGCGTTTTTAAACAGGCCTCACCTTTTTAAACGGGACGGCCTCCACCTAAACCAGGAGGGATCACAGCTTTTATCTGTTAACATTGACCTGACTGTCCGTTCCTGCACCGCACCCTCTTCCTGACTCACTGTAGATACACATGCACACGGACGCTCTGCCTCTCACTCACCTTCACCCTCCCCTTCCTACACAATACACGCCACCGTTCAGTCGCCCCGGAGCCACAGGACAATATCCACACAATCAAAACTAGACTTTCACACAGACGAATTAGACCCAGGACTGTTTTTAGACCAATCTGTGTTTTTAACATTCCTTTGGAAAGACGTGATGAACGCACGTTCAGCACAGACATTAAAATGGCTGTGCTGAACGTGCGCTCTCTTTTAAACAAATCCTTTATCATAAATGATGTAATTTTAGATAACAACTTCGACAGCATTCTCCTTACAGAGACATGGCTTGGCACTGAGGTTTCCCCACCAAATTTTAACTTTTTATTTTATACTAGAGGGGGACAAAAAGGAGGCGGAACTGCGTCAATCACTAAAGACACCATGTTGTCAAATGAAGTCTTTTTTAACAGCTATGTATCATTTGAGTATCATGCCTTTGTTTTTAGCAGCCCACCCATCCTCTGTATGGCAGTCTACAGACCACCCCGCTATTCCACCTCTTTTAACAGTGAATTCTCAGAGCTACTATCAATTACTCATAACAATTATAACAGAACATTAATAACCGGTGATTTTAATTTACACATAGATAACTCCTCAGATCCAATGTCGAGAGAATTTTTAAACCTTTTACATTGCCTAGATTTTAATCAACATGTCACGCAGCCGACCCACAGCAGGAGGCGCACCTTGGACCTGGTCATAACCTATGGCCTGTCCATTGGTGCGCCCTCTATAGAGCTCAACAGTGAGGTTCCGGAAGTGAAAATGCCATTCATATTCTGCATATAGATTTTGATTATTGGCCATAATGTCGTAACCATCCAACGTAGACTGACCACGAGCTATCAGATTGTCAAACGATGATATATGACCCTGTAGAAGCCACAAGTCCGTATAATATCAATCTTGTTTTGAGAAAAACATGTTTTATTCGCGATGTCATGGAAAAGTACGACACTACCCACAATCCTATAGAGCAACAGCGGCATCTCTGATTGGTGGAGCTCGCTGTTACCATGGAAACGTTTACCAAACCCGCGAATTTCATGTTAGCAAGTTACTGCTAACACTGAACTCTACGATCGTTTACCACAGAGCGACCATGATTTCACTTTCTGACCTACTGCGTTCATTTAGTGATGAGGAGAAGAGTTTTTTAAGGGTTCAGCCGAACATGAAATTAGCGGGTTCGGTAAACATTTACATGGT
The DNA here is from genome assembly GCA_963678695.2 of Diplodus puntazzo. Classification (NCBI taxonomy): domain Eukaryota; kingdom Metazoa; phylum Chordata; class Actinopteri; order Spariformes; family Sparidae; genus Diplodus; species Diplodus puntazzo. The sequence goes on along the minus strand of OZ023163.1, from coordinate 344,542 downwards.
GACAGCGAGCTCCACCAATCAGAGACGTCGCTGTTACATTCGCAATGGTTTATGGGATGAGTAGTCGCTTTACTCTTACGATGATTATGTACACAGTCTTGTACCTTTGCTTTTTTCTCTGTTTTCCAACATTTTTTTTGCGCCGAATTAAATGATTTATGGTCACGATTCATCTGCTAGCTGATTGGCTTGGTTCCAGGCCTAAAACTCTTTGTATAAGGATTTTATGAAACGTCAATGGAGTTACTGAATGGCAAATTCACTTCCGGAACCGGAGCCGTTAAAAAAGTGGGCGGTCACTGTTGAGCTCTATTATGGACCTGGCTCTAAAACACCAAGTGACGCCCTTTGCGAGGACTTTGCAGACCACTTCAGAAGTAAAATTAATGACATCAGATAGAGTCTTTTACCTCAACAGATTTTAAATGTTGACACACCTGGATCATTGATTTTACCTGAGGGAACACTGGAGAGTTTTGCCCTGGTTGATGCAAGGACACTTGGTCGAGTCTTCTCCCAAGTAAAGCCCACAACCTGCCAATTAGACCCAATTCCCACACTGTTTTTTAAAACCCTTTGTGGATTCTTTGAGGATCAGCTGTTATACATGGTGGATTGCTCTCTTCAGATGGGTGTCTTCCCCGCCTCCTTTAAAACGGCGGTGGTGAGGCCCCTTCTGAAGAAGAGCAATAATTATCAGCCTGTATCCAGGCATAGACGCCTTTATTAGCAGTACACAGACAAACATGGGAGAGAGAGAGGGATGTGGCATGCAGCAAGGGACCTCCGGCCAGAATCGAACCGGGGTCGGCTGCGTTTGTGGCATGCGCTCTAACCACTCGACCACCTGCGTGCTCCCAACTTACCATTTTTAAGTAAAATTTTGGAAAAACTTGTTTTTAATAAAGTAAATGACTTTTTAATTGCAAACAACATTTTAGAGAAGTATCAGTCTGGTTTCAGGACGAACCACAGTACCGAGACAGCCCTTTCAAAGATTTTAAACGACATCAGGTGCAACTTAGATAACCATAAACTCACAGTCTTGGTACTACTGGATCTAACCGCCGCCTTTGATACAGTAGACCATCACATTTTATTAAATAGACTGAAGAACCTGGTCGGCCTCTCTGGTACTGTTCTTAACTGGTTCATCTCTTACCTCACAGATCGACACTTCTTTGTAAGTATGGATACATGTTCCTCAAAAACCCACAAAATAAAGTGTGGGGTTCCCCAAGGGTCAATTTTAGGTCCAACTCTTTTTAATCTTTACATGCTTCCCCTTGGGGACGTCATCAGGAGGCACGGCATCAGCTTTCATAGTTATGCTGACAATACGCAACTGTACATCGCCGTGTCTCCTGATGACACAGGGCCTATTGATGTCCTTTTTAACTGCATTTTAGATATCAAGACATGGATGGCAGCAAAATTCCAGGACAAAACAGAGGTTTTACTCATTGGTCCTGAAGGCCAGAAAGAGACATTTTTACCAAAGTTATTATGGGCCCCGACTGTGGAACGGCCTGCTGGAGAACCTCAGGGTCGCGGAGACTGTTGAGGTTTTTAAAAAGAGGCTAAAGACCCACCTTTTTAACCAGGCTTTTTGCCTATTATTTTAGTCTGTCCGTTTTTAATCTCCAGTGTTCCCTCATGGGAGCCTGCCAGACTGGGAGTTGTCTCTGGCCTGGCCGCGGGGGTGCTGTCCCATGGACGATTTCGGCCCGGGGGGCTAGAGGGTTAGGCTTAGGGTTAGACATACACAAGCCCCCAACCCTGTCTGCCCGGGTTGGGGTGGTCTCTGTGGCGGCGCTCCCTGCGGCCTCGGACCATGATCTCGCCCCCCAAAGGTAGCTTCCTCCACGCCTCATGTCTCGCTGCCCAGCCATGTCTCTTTAGTGACAGCTAGGCTGTGTCCGAAATCACTCACTACTCCCTATATAGTGACTACATAGTGACTACGCTATTCTGTAGTGCTGTCCGAATGTCTAGTTGGGAATATTATACCCTATATAGTGCACTCAAAGTATCCCACAATGCATCGCGAAAAGTACAGCCGATGGTCACTTACCAAGCAATATTTACCATCATGCATTGCGCTGCGGATGAACGCATGGAGGTTTCAATTCACGTTTCAACTGCGTGATAGTAGTGACGTCATTAACGGCGCCGGAGTAGTGTCCGAAAGTCCGTTTTTCTTTCTGCCGTTGAGCTCACTATATAGTGCACTATGTTGGACTCACTTTGTAGTGACTAGGGAGTAGGGAATCAGTGGGTGATTTCGGACACAGCCCTAGTGTGTGTGTGGGTGTGAGTGTGTGTGTCTGTGTGTCTGCGTGCGTATGAGTGTGTATGTATTTGTGTATGTCTCTGTGCATGTCTGCGGGGGTGGGAGGGTTGAGTTCTTTAGATTTTCTTCTCTTGATTTTCTTTGCTGTTTTTTAATCTCTGTTGTTGTTTTTAATCTCTGTAAGGCACTTTGCGCTACTTTTTTGTATGAAAAGCGCCATACAAATAAAGATTGATTTGATTCGATGTGATGGATAGAAAAACATTAATCTGTGTGTGTGTGTGTGTGTGTGTGTGTGTGTGTGTGTGTGTGTGTGTGTGTGTGGGTGTGTGTTCCAGGTGTGCGGTGCTGGCCTGTGGATCTGGATGTTTCTGCTCTGGATCAGCAGCTAAAACTGTTTGTCTCCAGACACTCAGCCCTCCTGTCAGAACACGTCCCAGGTGAGGCAACACACACACTGACACAGGTGAGGTGTCTGACAGGTGTGTGTTAGCAGACAGGTGTGTGTTAGCAGACAGGTGTGTGTTAGCAGACAGGTGTGTGTTAGCAGACAGGTGTGTGTTAGCAGACAGGTGTTATATGAAAAACGGAGTTGAGAAGTTTGGTCTTGGTTGGGAATGTTGCGCTCAGACTGAACATGAGGAGAATTTTATGCTTTTCTCTGAAGCGACTGACAATAAGAACATTTTTCACAACAAATCACCGGCGATAAAGCACAAATAAAGAAAAATGGAAACAATTTTCACATTACTCAAGTTTGATCTGTGGATGATTAATTTTCTTGGCGTTGCTTCCAGCTCTACCTGAGGCTGACAGGTGTCCAGGTCTCAGTCTGTCCATCTGTCTCCACTAGGTGGCAGCTTCTTAATAGGTGTGTTAAGATCAATAAATAGTAGCTGTGAGCAGCAGGTAGACGTAGACTGGATGAATCCGTCTCACCACATCAATGTGAACCACGAACAAAGTAATCGGACTAGGGATGCACCGATGCATCAACTGAACATCGGTATCGGCCGATGTTTGCCTCGTTAACTGCCATCGGCCATCTGCAAATAAAAATGACATTCGCCGATGGCCGTGGCCGATGATTATATCTTGATTTGCGGCATGAACGCTGTGCTCATGGAGAAACTCTTTTTTTCCCTCTTTTTTTTCTTTGGAGAAATCCGGAAACGCAGCCCTCCCGTTTTCATGTGGACAGCGAATCCGCATACTTTCCAAAACAATGACGCCATCGCCGCATCTGGCTACGTCTCATAACAACAACAATGGCGGACCGCATGCTCGTGTTCGTGCCGCAGAAGATATCGAGCCTTTCTCGCAACTTACCCGCCTTGTAGTTGAGTGTGAGTCTCAGCAGCAGTTCGACCTCATTAACGGTCCACACAAACGATTCCGGTTTCCTTGCACTCGCCATTTTCATCTTCTTCTTCTTGTTGTGTTCGGTTTCTCCGTGTACTGTCTGTTTACAGCACGCAAGTTTACTGCGCATGCTCCGTGTCTTCTTCTCCGTGTTTTGTGAATGTCAAGCGCCACCTAGAGGCCTGGAATATGAACTACAGCGTTTTCGCTCATTTTCAGTGGGTCCGTGTGGACGCAAATATTCTTAAAACGATGACGAGGAAGACGGAGATAAAAAAGATTGTTTTCGCCCGTCTGGACGGCCCCTCAGACTTCAGTTGACACAGCATTTAAGGAAAGCCAAACAGCTGCCTCCAGACAGCGCCAAAGCAAAACAAATAACAAACAAGGTGATGGAGTTCATTGCTTTAGATGACCAGCCTTTCTCTGTAGTGGAGGACGTGGGGTTTCACAGTCTAAAGTTTATGGAGCCACGCTACACGCCGCCGAGTCGACGTCACTTTGGCAAGGTCTGTCTCCCGGAAATCTTGTCATGTGAACTAAGGTTATCTCAAATGTCAACCAGAAAGTGACATTAAAGGTTGTTTTTGTTTCATAAATTGGTCTCATTGGATTTGTGCTCATTCAAGGATAGTGTTATGAAGAGCTGAAAGACTTGTATGTTTCTGTGGCACAAAAAAAGGAATAAATAACAAAAAGAAAGAACATCGGCATCGGCCATCGGCCAAGTTGTTATGTTAAACATCGGTATCGGTATTGGCCCAGAATTTCACAATCGGTGCATCAGATCGGACGCAATAAACGGATCAGAAGAAGTAACAGCAGCATAATGTCGCCTTGTAAAGAGTCTGAACTCGTTCAGAGCTATGCTGTGCTGTGACATATTTCCATGACTGACCAGGTAGTCAGACTTCCTCGCTCACTCTTATTTGTCCCGCCTCAGTAAAGCTGTTGTCTCCCTTCAGCTCTGACTGTTATCGTCCACTGTTGTTCATGAATGTCATGACGTCAGTTTGAACGCCAACGCTGACAGACCTTCACGACACAGCGTCACGAGAAATCTGAACGCTGTGTCATGACACAACAACTGATGTTATTGATGTTACTGCTTCACACAATCGATGCTGTGCTTTTGTTCTGAAAGTCCATGTTTAATGAGACACAAAACTCATTAAACATGGTCTTTCTCATTATTATATATTTATTATCTGGTACACAGTAGAGCTGCACGATATATCGTTTGAGCATCGTTATCGCGATGTACGTGTGTGCAATAGTCACATCTCAGGGCCTGAGATGTAGGAGGCAAATGCACTCATCTAATATCAAGGGTACCTGACACATGCACAGCGATCCACCAATCACATGAGTTCCGAAGCAGACCACGCCCCTGCACATGGAGTGATTCGTTGGTAACAACATTGAAAAATGAGCAACAAGAGAAAATCGCAGAAAACGAAGACTTGGTGCCAAAAAGAAAAGCAACGTCAGTTATCTGGAATTATTTCTGCTACAAGAAGGATGATATTGACCAAACACGTGTTCTGTGTCGACAGTGCCTTGCATCTGTTGCCACAACCAGAGGTAACACAACTAATTAGTTTGACCATTTACGTCGGTACCACACAGCTCAGTACCACAGAAACGGGTGAGATCAGTGCAGGTTAATGTCCACAAGATAGCAGCAGTGCAGCATCACATAAAGTGCTGTTCAGGTCATCTGATGAAAATTCCTGTATTTTTTCATATCGCAATTTATATCGCAGGGTGAAAAAAAATCGCAATGTCAGTTTTTTCCAATATCGTGCTGCCCTACTTCACAGTGATGAACTGACTGGATTGTGTTCGTGTGTGCGTGTCTCAAACACATGAACAGTCAGCTGAGACTCTGCTGAACAGCCTGCAGACACACAGATTATTCATGTTAACGAGGAATCAAATGATCTGATACGCTGGTCAGCAGTCACCATGGTAACCAGTTGACAGGATGGAAGGAGGGACCTCCTGTTGGCTCGAGGTCAAAGGTCAACTGTTGAGTCTGTTGCCTGTTAGAGGGTCAGTGGTGAAGCAGTGAAACCAGCAGGGTAGCAAATGTTTCCAGCTGTTTGAGGAGACATCTGTGATCAGGACGTGTGAAGACTGAAGACAGCGGACTGCTCTGCAGATGTCAGATGATGCTAGCTGCTAGCTGCTAGCATGTGTTCAGCTTCATTCTCCTGTTTGTCCCTAATTAGCTGATTGTCCCCCTGCAGGTCAGAGGACTCTGCAGCACCGCGGAGACGTTCTGGACACTCAGGTTGTTGTGAATCCAGCTCATGACTTCGTCTGCTCAGAGGTGAGAACTGACAGAAAGTAATACACTTTAGAATCAACTAACCCTGACCCGCCAGAACCTGAGATCATTTCATCAATAAACTCTGAACAGTGCAACTCATTCATTCATCACTTGTTGAATTAATTTGTTTGTTTGTGTGTGTGTGTGTGTGTGTGTTCAGGTCCGGCGGCTCATCTGTGATTCGTCGAGACACAAACTGTTGGTTCTGGCCGGTCAGTGTGTTGAAGACAGCGGAGACATCGTGCTACAGAGAGGCTGCTTCTCTCTCAGTCACCTGGTCCACATATTTGAAGATGAGGAGGTGAGAACAGGGCGACACACTGATGCTTACAGACTGTAGTTTACCATGATGTTCTGATGATTTTACATCAACATCACACTCCCCGCTTTACAGTCCGTAACACGCCTTGCTCTGGACACTCTGGATCTGTGCTGCTGTGACATGTGACCTCTCTCTGTTTTAGGTGGGAGAATTGTTGAGCTCTGCAGACCCAGCGATCAAGGCCAGCCTCACCCTCAGCTGTCCAGACTTTGGTCTCTGGAAAGACTCTGTGTTGGAAAAACACAACCTTCAGGACTTCATCAACATCCGGATCAACCCTCCCCTCGTCCTCCCAGAGATGGAGGGTCTGCAGGAGTTCACAGAGTACCTCTCCGAGTCTCTGGAGCCTGAGTCCCCCTTCGACCTGCTCGAGCCCCCGAGCACCGTGGGTTTCCTGAAACTGTCGCGGCCCTGCTGCTACATCTTCCCCGGCGGGAGGGGAGCCTCAGCCTTCTTTGCTGTTAATGGTTTTAACGTCCTGGTTAACGGTGGCTCTGATCCACGATCCTGCTTCTGGAAACTGGTTCGACACCTGGACAGGATTGACTCGGTGCTCTTGACTCACATCGGCGTGGACAATCTGCCTGGGCTGAACAGTCTGCTGCAGAGGAAGGTGGCAGAGCAGGAGGAGGAGCCGACTGGAGCTCATACTGAAGAGGACTGGATGAGGAACCTCATCTCTCCTGAGATCGGGGTGGTCTTCCTCAACGCTCCTGACAGACTGAAGTCCATTCAAGGAGATCCTAGCGAGCTGCGGAGCTGTGACCAGGTGGCACTCACTCTGCAGCTCTTAGAGAGACTAGCGATCAAACCTGAGCCCATCAGCCGGTCCAACGGCGCCGCTATAGAACCCGTCATCCTGTTTCAGAAGATGGGAGTCGGCCGCCTGGAGCTGTACACTCTGAATCCAGTCAGCGGCAGCAAACACCTCGAAGCCTTAATGCAGCTTTGGCCAGATGGCAGATCAGATGTGAAGGGCTCAGATCTTCCACTCCCATGCCTTGTTTCCATTTGTGCTTTGCTGGTCTGGCATCCGTCCAGCCCTCAGGAGAAGATTGTCCGTGTCCTTTTCCCAGGGTGCACGCCGCAGACCAAAATCCTGGAAGGACTTGAAAAACTCAAACATCTTGACTTCCTCAAATATCCTGTGGTCAGTTTGAAGGACCTCGAAACATCCAAATCAGAGAAGCAACCTAAAAGAGCAGAGAGTCGTGAAAGCCTTAAGTCCCAGTCGAAGGACTTCAGACCCAGCAGTGCCTTACAGAAAGACAAGCTTGGACGAGTCGATGTCAGAAAACAGGAGGTGAAAATGAAGCCAAAGTCGGGTGGTGACACTGCACCTAAAGACAGGAAGGATGGTGAAGAAAAGCCGAAACTGAAGGACATAGATCCTAAATCAAAACCACCTAAACCTGCTGAAAAGCTTGTTCCAAAGAAAGAAGTGTCAAAAGAAGAGAAGAGGGACGTGAAGAAGGAGGATAAAGCTCCAGTAGCCGTTGTAAAGAAAGAAGAAAGTGGAGATAAAAAGAAAGAAGTGGTCAAGAAAGAAACTCTCAGTACAAAACCAAAGAAAGACATCAAACCTGAACCAAAAAAAGATGGCAAGAAGGATGTAAAAACAGAGGAGAAGAAAGTAGCAAAACCAGCTGTGAAAGAAGTGAAGAAACCAACAAGTGCAGCATCAACAGGAAGTGCAGAACTGAGAAAAGCTTCAGGGAAGAGTGGAACTCTGAGGAAAGACGGGACTCTTCCAAAGAAAGACACTCTGACAAAAGGGACAAAAGTTAAACCAGGTACGAAGGAGCAGGAAAACCAGAAGGAGGCAGGTCGCTCCAAGGTGTCGACACCGGAGGACATGACGGCTGAGTTAAAACGACTTAGATTGGAAGAGGACAACAGGAACAGGAGTCAGAACTCAAAGGTCACTGCAGTCATGAATGAGGCGAATGGGAACCAGACTGCGACGGTTGAGAGTCCAGAGAAGTTCCGCTGTGAGACAGACCGGGACGTGTCCTCACCTCTCAACACGACTGTGAAGGGTGTTAATTTTGATCTCAGTCCAGCTGCATCCCAGCCAGTCGGAGGCTCGTTGAAAAACAGACCAGATGACATGTCAGACTCTGACTGTGCAAGACGGACCCCTCTGGAGGATTACAACCAGGGAGGCTCCTGTAGGACGTCTGACCTAAACTCCACGTCCTCTCAGGACAAACAGTCAAGTCTTCTGACGCTCAGTCCGTTTAAAGACATCATGCCAGACTCCTCGTCCACTGTGACCTCGATGCCTGCAGAAGTCGGCTCTCCACACTCCACAGAGGTCGATGAATCTTTGTCTTTCTCTTTGGAACAAATGCTGCCGCCCTCTGCAGTCTCACCCAAAGGTCATCTGGGACTATACTCCAATGGACATGTCAGCGATTTGGGCAACAACACTGAGCTGGCCGTAGCTCTGAGGTCAAACCATAACGGCCGCTGTGGAGACGGATCAGAGGAGCACATCCACGGGCTGTCAGAGCTCATCTCAGACGTTCCTCACGACGTCGATCTCTGTTTGGTGTCGCCGTGTGAGTTCCAACACCCGAAGACTGTGGAGAACCATCATCATCATCATCATCATCATCACATCAGCCCTGTCCTCGCCACCAGGACCTCACCTGACCTCTCTGATAACAACAACCACTCGCGGGATCCAAGCAGCAGTGACTGCCCCTCAGCTTACAGCCAGGAGACTCCACCCACATCCGTCAGTGAGTCCCTGCCAACAGCGACAGACTCTGACGTCCCCCCAAACACAGAGGAATGTCCCTCCATCACAGCAGACATGGACTCTGATGACGACTCGAGCAGCCTGTTCCCACACGATCATCCAAGTCAGCTCTACAGCCACACCTCCCACGACCCTCCACCTGCCCCTGTCAAAGATCTGCCCCCATTACCACCACAGCCTGGAGCCTGCACCGTTGACACAGAGGCTGATGGTCCGAACAAGAACCTAAAGGGTTCAACTGCCAAGAAGAAACCGACAGGTACGACACAGAAAGTGACATCCGGGAGCTCAACAGCTCAAAATGGAAAGACCAAGGTGGGCAGCTCCACGGGGTCCCTGAGGACCACCTCCAGCCTCGACACCAAACCATCAACTCGAAGTTCTCTGGGAGGATCCAGGATCGGGACTGCAAAATCATCATCCTCAGGTAGGCAAAGTCCTGAGAACACTGAAAGAGAAGCGAAGCTGAGGAAGCTCGTGGCTTTGTAACAACAGCAGCTCGGTAAAAAATGGGAGCTCTGATTTGTCAGGACTGTCAAACTGATACAGACTTTCTTTTGCTGGTTTTTGGCAAATTTCTGGGCATTGAAGCCTCAAATCCAACAGCAGATAAACACATTCAGTCATAATCAACAGTTTGTTCAGGTTGTCTTCAGGTTGCAGTCTGGTTCTTGAGTTGTTTCAGATGATGCCTCCTTTCATGAAACGACTCGCTGTTTTTGCCTCGTTTGAATTAATTTTTCCAAAGCAAAGACCTGATGTCAATGTTTTTTAAGTTGGTTTTCTGGATCCGGCACCAATAAGACATTCTGTTGTCGATTGTCTTAATTAGGAGTTGACTGATTATAAGTATCAGTGATTTTTGTAAATTCATTATTATATGAATTATATTATTATCCATCCATCGATCCATTATCGTCCGCTTAAGCCAGGGCCGGGTCGCGGGGGCAGCTGCCTGAGCAGGGACACCCAGCCTTCCCTCTCCCGGACACTTCCTCCAGCTCTTCCGGGAGGATCCCAAGGCGTTCCCAGGCCAGCTGGGTGACATAGTCAATCCAGTGTGTCCTGGGTCTTCCTCGGGGTCTCCTCCCGGCGGGACATGCCAGGAACACCTCCCAAGGGAGGCGTCCCGGGGGCATCCGAAACAGATGCCCGAGCCACCTCAACTGGCTCCTCTCGATGTGGAGGAGCAGCGGCTCTACTCCGAGCTCCTCCCGGGTGACAGAGCTCCCTACCCTATCTCAAAGGGAGCGCCCCGCCACCCTGCAGAGGAAACTCATTTCGGCCGCTTGTATCCGGGATCTTATTCTTTCGGTCATGACCCAAAGTTCATGGCCATAGGTGAGGGTAGGAACGTTGATTGACCGGTAAATCGAGAGCTTCGCCTTTCGACTCAGCTCTCTCTTCACCACGACAGACTGATACAACGACCGCATTATTGCGGCCGCTGCACCAATCCAGCTGTCAATCTCACGTTCCATCCTTCCCTCACTCGTGAACAAGACCCCAAGATACTTAAACTCCTCCACTTGAGGCAGGAACTCTCCCCCAACCTGGAGGGAGCAAACCACCTTTTTCCGGTCGAGAACCATGGCCTCGGACTTGGAGGTGCTGATTCTCATCCCAGCCGCTTCACACTCGGCTGCAAACCGCCCCAGAACATGCTGGAGGTCCTGGCTCGAAGGAGCCATCAAGACCACATCATCTGCGAAAAGCAGAGATGAAATCCAGTGGCTCCCGAACCAGACCCCCTCCGGCCCGTGGCTGCGCCTAGAAATATTGTCCATGAAAACAATGAACAGAACTGGTGACAAAGGGCAGCCCTGCCGGAGTCCAACATGCACTGGAAACAGGTCTGACTTACTGCCGGCAATGCGAACTAAGCTCCTGCTCCGGTCGTACAGGGACTGTATAGCCCTTAACAGAGGGCCTCCGACCCCGTACTCCTGGAGCACCTCCCACAGAATGCCACGAGGGACACGGTCGACTGCTTTCTCCAAGTCCTCAAAACACATGTGGACTGGTTGGGCAAACTCCCATGAACCCTCAAGCACCCTGTGGAGGGTATAGAGCTGGTCCAGTGTTCCACGGCCAGGACAAAAACCGCATTGTTCCTCCTGAATCCGAGGTTCGACTATCGGCCGAATTCTCGTCTCCAGTACCCTGGAATAGACTTTCTCAGGGAAGCTGAGGAGTGTGATCCCCCGATAGTTGGAACACCCTCCGGTCGCCCTTTTTGAATAGGGTGACCACCACCCCGGTCTGCCAGTCCAAAGGCACTGTCCCCGACTGCCACGTGATGCTGCAGAGACGTGTCAACCAAGACAGCCCCTCAACATCCAGAGACTTGAGGTACTCAGGGCGGATCTCATCCACCCTCGGTGCTTTGCCACTGAGGAGCTTCCCAACTACCTCAGTGACTTCGGCTTGGGTGATGAATGAGCCCACCTCTGAGTCCCCAGCCTCTGCTTCCTCTATGGAAGGCGTGTCAGTGGGATTGAGGAGATCCTCGAAGTATTCCTTCCACCGCCCGACAATGTCCCCAGTCGGTTGTTGGTGGAGGACTGCTTCCCCCTCCTGAGGCGCCGGATGGTTTGCCAGAATTTCCTCGAGGCCGACCGGTAGTCCTCCTCCATGGCCTCCCCAAACTTTTCCCAGACCCGAGTTTTTGCTTCCGCGACTGTCCGTGCTGCAGCACGCTTGGCCTGTTGGTACCTGTCAGCTGCCTCAGGAGTCCCCCGGGCCAACCAGGCCCGATAGCACTCCTTCTTCAGCTTGACAGCATCCCTTACTTCCGGAGTCCACCACCGGGTTCGGGGATTGCCGCCACGACAGGCACCGGAGACCTTACGGCCACAGCTCCGGACAGCCGCGTCAACAATGGAAGTGGAGAACATGGTCCATTCGGACTCGATGTCCCCAGCCTCCCTCGGGATCTGGTCAACGCTCTCCCGGAGGTGGGAGTTAAAGACCTCCCTGACAGAGTGTTCCGCCAGACGTTCCCAGCAGACCCTCACAATACGTTTGGGCCTGCCAGGTCTGTCCAGCTTCCTCCCTTGCCAGCGGATCCAACTCACCACCAGGTGGTGATCAGTTGACAGCTCAGCCCCTCTCTTCACCCGAGTGTCCAAGACATACGGCCGGAGGTCAGATGATGCGACCACACAGTCGATCATTGACCTCTGGCCTAGGGTGTCCTGGTGCCACGTGCACATATGGACGTCCTTATGCTTGAACATGGTGTTCGTTTTGGACAAGCTGTGACTAGCACAGAAGTCCAGTAACAAAACACCACTCGGGTTCAGATCGGGGAGGCCGTTCCTCCCAATCACACCCCTCCAGGTAACACTGTCGCTGCCCACATGAGCGTTGAAGTCCCCCAGTAGAATGACTGAGTCCCCGGTTGGAGCACTTTTCAGTACCCCTCCCAGGGACTCCAAGAAGGCCGGGTACTCTGCACTGCTGGTTGGCCCATAAGTCAGGACAACAGTGAGAGACGTGAGAGACCTGCGAGTGGTGAGCTCACTGGAGGGCGGGCCCACGTCGCTCTTTCAGGCTGGGCCCGGCCGGGTCCCGTGGGCAAAGACCCGGCCACCAGGCGCTCGCCTGCGAGCCCCAACCCCAGGCCTGGCTCCAGGGTGGGGCCCCGGTGACGCCAATCCGGGCAACGTAAACGTCCTTGGTCTTATATCAGTAATTAAGGGCTTTTGGACCGATCTTAGTCTGACCTGTCACCTAGGACCTGTTTGCCTTGGGAGACCCTACCAGAGGCATTAAGCCCCGGACAACATAGCTCCTAGGATCATTCAGGTGCTCAAACCCCTCCACCACGATAAGGTGCCGGTTCAAGGAGGAGCATATATATTATTATATAAATTCATTTTAACATTTCAAAAATTCTAACAGAGCCAAAGTAGCACATTTTAAAATGAAATTATTATATAAATTCATTTTAAAATGTGCTACTTTGGCTCTGTTGCAGCTTCCTCTCACTCAATGTCCCGCCCACAACACCATCTGATTGGTTACACGACATGTCAATGATATATAAACACTGAGTAATCTGAATCTGCAAAGTAACTAGTAACTACATGTATCAAATAAATGTAGTAGAGAGGAATAAAGTAGCTCAACTCAGACGGACAGACAGATTTGGATCAAGACGGGTGTCCTCCTCTCAGCGGGTCCAAAGAGGGTCAGGTTCTAGATTCAAACTGAGGACTGAAGACAAAGCGAGGAAAATATCTTACCAGTACTTTTCCAGGCTCCGATTGTAACGGATGTTAAGATCGATTTGAATCAGGAAATCAATTTTTCAGACGCAGCCCTGTTAGGTACGCTGTCTGAAGCATTGCCCCACTTTTATTCAGACTCTTCATCAGTTTTCATCTCATTCTTCACCTCCAGCTTCCAGAGCTACTGGTTCTGCTGCTTCTGAAAGTTCTGCGGTGTACGTGGACCTTGCCTACTTGCCCTCGGGCGGTGCCTCCTCCACCGTGGACCTGGAGTTCTTCAGACGCCTTCGCTCGTCTCATTACATCGTGAACGGGGATGATCCCGTGAAGGAGGAGTCGATGAGGAGCATCCTGGATGCTCTGCTGGAGGGGAAGAGCAGCTGGCCAGAGGTTCAGGTCGGCAACAACACCGAGTGTTTGTTTTCTTCTGTCATCTGTTATCTGATTGGTCCATTTCTCTGATGCGTCCTCAGGTGACTCTGATCCCGACGTTTGATTCACTGGCGATGCACGAGTGGTACCAGGAGACCCACGACAGGCAGAGGGACCTGTCAGTCACCGTGCTGGGCAGCAACAGCACCGTGGCCATGCAGGAGGAGACCTTTCCTGCGTGCAAGGTGGAGTTCTGAGGCCCCGCCCACCTCGGACCTCCTCACAGGTGGGCCAGGAGGGCAGAGGAGACTGTTGCCATGGTTGCACTCAGACCAGACCAATGTCGGGGCCTGCAGTGTCCCCGCCCCCTTCAGTTGAGTCATATCAGTGAGCACCCTCAGTTAGCCCCCACACAGAGGAGACAGGAAGTCCAGATGAAACGCGTTCCTTTAGACTTCCTGCTCCTGTGTGACGTTACTGCACGGTTAACCCTGGCACTTCCTGTCAGTTCGTCTCTGCTGGATGAGGAGCTTCAGCTAACAGATGTTAGCCTGTTAGCTGCAGGCTAAATATCAACACTAACATCTCAGTTTGATTTGATTAGAATATTTAATGATATCACAGAAATATATTTAGATTCTTCCTTCAGTCAGCTTTTTAAAATGAGCAGACGTGTTAGTGAGACCAAGTACAGATAGCTAATGTTAGCTACTGTTAGCTACTGTTATCTCATGTTAGCTACTGTTAGCTACTGTTATCTAATGTTAGCTACTGTTAGCTACTGTTATCTAATGCTAGCTACTGTTAGCTACTGTTAGCTACTGTTATCTAATGTTAGCTACTGTTAGCTACTGTTAGCTACTATCAGCTCTATATATCCAGTTTCTGTTTTAGACTGATTTAGTTTTGTAGTGTTAATGATAAACAGGGGATGACATCACACGATGACATCACACATTGACATCACATGATAACATCACAGTAGGTAGCAGTAACGCACTTTGGCACTGATGAACAAACAGACAGACGGTGCTTTAACTATCTAACAGCGTCCAGTGTGTCGTCACTTCAGTCACAGAATCCCGTCTGAGACGACACTCGACCCCCAGCAATCATCCAAAACGTCTTCATCATCAGATCTTCAGTCACGTGATCGTGTCCTGAAGATCTGATGTGGTGAAGATCTCATGTGATGAAGATCTCATGTGGTGACGCTCACCTTGTTCCCAGAATAACAATGAAACTCAAGATGTTTTCTTGTTACTACGACTTCTTTAAAAATCCGAGTCACGATGATGGAAGGATCTGTTTCTTTATTTTTTATTAATGCCTCACTGTTCCTTTAACTGAGATCTTTGACTTTTATCATTTGATGACACAATCAAATAATTTTAGTCTTTGTTTCACTGTCGTGAATTTTAATGTTGAATCTGGATTTCATTATTATGAAATCTTTTAAATGTTTTGTTTTGTAATTCAGCTTATTTGATGTTTGAGTAAAGCTCATCAAAACAATTTTATCTATAAATTTAAAGAGATATTTTCATAAAGGTACAGACACATAATTACGAGAAAACATCTTCAATATTGATTGATTGATTGAAGAGGCTGTAGTTCCTGATCCAGCAGTTGTTGTGACTCGTTAGTCTTCACTCAGTTTAATGATATTTGGGACCGTCTGTTGCCTTTCAGCAGATCTCTGATCAGTTTCACACAGTGAAGGTCTGAACACGCATGCATGTAGCACAGGTCTCAGGTCAGATCTCACCTGTCTGTGTTAATCCACTTTGATTCATATACTTTGAGTTTTGATTGATTATTCTGGTCTGACTGAAGGTCTGCAGCTCACTTCTGTCTGGCTCTGAATACTACATTACCCATGAGCCTCAGCTGCTGAACCGATCCAAGATCTAAAGGTTAATCGATTTATCGAACGAGCCCGGCAACAGAGTGTGGAGCTCTCTGATTGGACGGTTCTGACAACAGTGCATTCTGGGACTTAAAGTTCTCCTCACATGTTTAAAGCAGTCAGTTTTATCTGTGGGATAAAAATCAATATATCGATATCCCATCAGAATGTTCCTTTTTATTCAGTTGTTTCTGTTTTTTTCATGTTTTTCTGTTTCTCAGTTTAGAAACGTCGCCTGAAACCATGAAGATAAAAAACTTGATCATCCTTTTAAATTTAACGTCAGAAACATTTCAACCTTTAACTTATTTATTTATTTCCTTTTTTAATCAAATTGTCCTTTCTTTGAATCCACGTCTGAACTTTGGTACGAGCTCCTCACAGATCAGCTGAACTTTAATCATTATTGATCGTTAAATGTTTCACGTCCAATTTGATTCAAACAGAAAATCTTGGTGTAAATGAATTAATGTGTGAAACTTTAAGGACTAAAACATTCTGATGTCAAAGTTCAGGACTTCAATTTTCTTGCCAAAGTTTTATTGATGTGTATCTGAAGGTTTTATTTTTGTTATTGGGTGATACAATGCTGATTTAAAGGAGCAGATGACTGTTTTATTATTGTTAACAACTTATCCTGTTATTGTAGAATAAAACCAGATCTGAACCATAAAGTCAAAACACACAGAAGTTGTAATATTATTGAACTAAAGTCGTGACTTGGAGAAAAAAGTGAGGTTTTATGATAAACAGGAGAAAAGTGACTTTGAGTTTTAATGTCCTGATGATGATAATATTAATAACTAACAACAGCAATAATATTTTGTATTATTATTATTGTTATAGTAATTATAATAATTGCTAATATAATTGTAATAATAATATAATAATGATGATAATAATAATCATGATTATTATTAGACTTTTTTTGTAAATTAAAGTTTGTCAAATTTTTACTAAAACTGCAACAATTCAGTTTCTATATTTTATTCAAAACTATAAATTAATTATTAACCCAACTCTTTTGATAATTGGACTGTGGAGCATGAAAGATAAGTCGTCTCTGACAGAATCGACACATTAATCTTAATTTTAATCTTTAATCAAATACATAAGTTGCGACAGAAAGACATCAGTTTCTCTCCAAATATCGACTTTGTTTGATAATATTCTTCTTCTCTTCCTCCGAATTCTGCAGACGACCTTCTATTCAGTTTTGTGTCATTTTATTTTGAAAATGCTTTCTCCACTTCCCTCTCCCCACACACACACACACACACACACAGATGTAATGTGTGTATTGAAACACTAATTTTTGAAGTATTCTTTCAAAATAAAAGTAGCCCTTCAACAGCGTCTGTGGTGTTTTATTCTGAAAATCTGTGAATAATCAACATGATTGAAAAAGTTTTACATGAAGAAGAAAAACAATAAATTGATCAAACATTCACAGTTTTCATTGGTGATCGATCCGCACGACAGCAGTTTCATTTTTGGCAAATTCTGGAAGTAAAATTTGTCAAAGTTCAGATAAAATCTGTCATCGACTCAGCTACCTCGTCAATACATGTGATTGATTAGTTTGAAGTGTGTCCAGGATGTGCCGCAGGGCGTCACTGCCCCCTGCTGGACTCAAGCACAACCTTCACTGTGATCAATTGGAGGATCGTTCACACTGATCGATCATTTATCAATAAGATATCAATGTGTGTGATATTTATATGTCTCAAGGATATGAGGACACTGATGGTGAATACAGGTTGACCCCTGATGGACCCAACAGGTCTGTGCAGGTCCCCCTTAAACCAGTCCAGTAGGCCAGAGGAGCCGGACCGAAGACCAGAGGAGACGCCTCTCTCTCCCTCTTCTGGTGCGTCCACACCTATCTGTTTCTCGTCTCTCCACCTGTCTGTCCCTCGGTGGGCGGGCCCCCCTCTCCCCCCCCCCATGGGCGGGGCCTTCCTCCATCTCCCTCCCCAGATGGGCGGGGCCCCCTCCCTCCCCCCGGTGGGCGGGGCCCTCCTCCCTCCTCCGGCTCTCAGTCTGATGCTCGTGGCTGCAGCGGACTGATCATCATGGAGTGAGTACACTTTGATTTCTTCTTCTTCTCTTCATTCACGTTTCTCTCTTCTACTTCTGCTGTTAAATTCTGTTTGTTGATGAAGGACAGTTGAAGTTGACGTGAGCGCGCGCTGTCTCGCGTGTCGTCATTGTGCGGCATCAGACCGCTGAGTCAGGGTCTTCCCGCTGCCGGGAAACTGCGGGAGGAGAAGCTGCGCACCAAACTCCGTTCAGAAATCTGCAGAATTAAGAGGAGCGGTGAAGAGTGCGAGTCACTGCGGCCGACATCACAGGTCCACTGAGTTTGGACCGGGCGGGGTGACGCGCGCCCTCTCTGCTCTACTTTCCTGTGCGGAAGCAGACCAGACACAGCTGACCACTCGTCAATGAGCCGCACGAGCCCTGATAATTACATATCGATCAGTTTTTACTCATGAAAGACCCGATTCATGATCAGTAGCTCAAGTTAGACACGATAGGACAGGGCGACTTCCGGTCGCCTTTTCAAAGTAAAAGCACGGACTCGCTCATATGAATATTAATCATCATCAACTTTAAACTGCAGCTCAGAGTGATCAGCGTTACGTCAGCACTTTAGTTATTATTAGTTTAATTATACAGAGACAAACATGAGGATTCAACCACAGGGTCGAGATTTAAAATCACTTCACATGATTTTAATGACTTAAAGGGAGTATATGAAGATGTTTCCAAGATGTTTCATGTTGGATATTTTTCTTCTCTGGCTTCTCATCATAAAAAACAAAGTATAGATGATTTAGATGATTCTGATGTCTGTTCTCGTGAGTATTTGATTTAATCCACATCATTCTGCTGAGTTAACTCAGAGATCACACTTCCTGTTGTGTTCACACAATGTGTCTCACATCAGATGAAAAAAACATGACTTGTGTTTTATGTTAATGAGCTCTGTGCTGTTCAATGAATCAATCAAATCAACGGATTAATTCCTCAGAACGCTTCAGGTTTAAACATCTGTGAGGAAATTTAGTGAGACTGAATCATTTCTGTGTGTTTGATGCAGAACAGAACTCAGATATTATCCTGAAGAAGAAACTGGTGGAATCACAATGATAAAAGACTGATGATGATGATGATGATGATGATGGTCATTATAATAATGATAGTAGCCTAATCATTGATGACTGCTCTGTTTTCTGAAACTGTTTGCGGATCAAACCAAACTTTTCATTGATATTATATTCAAACACTCAATATGACGTATGTACAGCTCCTGTAGTTTTATTTTGAAGGTAAGTGTGGCTGACTTCTGCGGTGCAGTGTGTGCTGCAGCGGGGGGCGGGGCCTCGAGGGGCGGGGCCTCAGGGAGCAGATTTCATGACAAGGACACAGAAGAGTTCAGTGAGACTGAACTGATTAAACACAAGGAAAAATTTCACATCTTTAATCAATAATAATCGATCAGCACTGCAGCTTTGTGTCTTAATGTGAAAGACACAACAGGAAGTTGCTCTGAGAGGAAAATCTACAGCTCCTGTTTGTCCCAAAGATTCTTTTTCTAAATTAATCAATAAAGTCTCCAAAATCATCATCCACTCTGTCAGTGGTAAATATTGATTTCCAATCAGTGATTGATTTATCAGTTCATTGTTTCTTTGACCGTTTTCAACAACATGTGACGTTAACCACATCCAATAGTTTCATAATGACAATTAAGCCCATTGTTTACTGTCTGAAATCTACAGGAAGTCCTAACAGATCCTGGTTTAATCTGATCCTCATCCGTCTGTCTTCATCCGTCTGTCCTCACCTGTCCTCACCTGTCCTCATCTGTCTTCATCCGTCTGTCCTCACCTGTTCTCATCTATCTTCATCTGTCTTCATCTGTCTGTCCTCACCTGTCCTCACCTGTCTTCATCTGTCTGTCCTCTGTGTCTCAGCTTCAGCTTTTCAAATTTAAAGTCAAAGATAAACCAGAGACAAACTGCTGACTCACTTTGCATTATTAATCAGTTTCCTCTTACGAGAACTGACCAATCAGAGCTCCTGTCTCATTACCCATCATGCCTCATTTCTTATAATTAACCTGGTTTCTCTCATCAATTATTGATCGACCAGAATCAGCTGACCCTGCTGGAAAAACCAGCATAGACCAGCACCAAAACATAACATATGCTGGTCTTGCTGGTGACTGGTCATGTAGGTTTTTCCAGCAGGGGATCTGAAGTAGGGCAACACGATATTGGAAAAAACTGACATTTTTTCACCCTGCGATATGAATTGCCATATGAAAAATACAGGAATTTTCATCAGATGACCTGAACAGCGCTTTATGTGATGCTGCACTGCTGCTATCTTGTGGACATTAACCTGCACTGATCTCACCTGTTTCTGTGGTACTGAGCTGTGTGGTACCGACATAAACGGTCAAACTAATTAGTTGTGTTACCTCTGGTTGTGGCAAAGGAGCAAGACACTGTCGACACTGAACACGTGTTTGGTCAATATCATCCTTCTTGTAGCCCAAATAATTCCAGATAACTGACGTTGCATTTCTTTTTGGCACAAAGTCTTCATTTTCTGCTATTTTCTCTTGTTGCTCATTTTTCAATGTTGTTACCAGCGACTCACTCCATGTGCAGGGTGGTCTGCTTCGCCCACTGAATAAGAACTAATGTGATTGGTGGATCGCTGCGTATGCAGAGTCTGCATGCACAGTGTGTGTCAGGTACATTGAAATTAGAGGAGTTCATTTGCCTCCTACATCACAGGCCCTGCGATGTGACTATTGCACACACGCTGCGCTCAAACGATATATCGTGCAGCTCTAATCTGAAGTTCTTCTGAATATGTACTGACACACATACTGCTGTGGTCTGGACTGGACTGGAATGGTCTGGTCTGGTCTGGTGCAGGCTGGTAGCTGCTGATCTGTGTCTGGGAATGAACAGAATACCAAGAACAGAAAGACCAGACACACTCAGGTCCAGTTTGCTGAAATCAAAAACAAGAAGCGAGTCCAAACAGAACAGCCAATTAGAGACACAGTCACACTGAACTGGACGATGAGAGAGCAATCAGGGACGAGCTGCAGGTAAGGAAGTGGGTGGGGGAACCACCGGTGATGGAGGAAGAGGAAGAGATGTTTTCTTTGTTGTTTATTGTTTGCTTGTTGTTTGTAGCTTTTGTTTGTAGTTTTGTGGCTGAGCGAGCGTCCTGCATGTCCAGTCCTGCTGCTCTGCAGTCTGAACTGGTCTCCAGTGGACCCAGTACACACTGTTCTCTCTCTGCAGCTCAGATAGTCTGTTGTCAAGTCCGGTCTCCGTGGAAACAGATCCTTTGAGTTCAGCCTCAGTAAAACAAAACCAATTGAACATTGCTGAGCTCAGCACACCTCAACTTGTTCCCAGTTTAGCTGTAGAGCAGCAGAGACTGTGAACGCATTACAGACCAGACTAAAACTGTGTTAATGTACATCCTGACGGATGTTTCCCGCACACAGGTGGTGTTCCTGACGGTCTTACATCACGGTGTCAGACCTGCAGGTGGAGATCCTGGACTGACGGAGGCTGACAGGTTCAGACTTTAACTAGCACATTAGCAGAGAGCTCAGAACCATCCTGACACCGTTCGCACCTCAAATGTACAGAACTTTAAGTGAGTCTGAAGAGCAGAGTGAAGACAGGAAACTGTTCAACCACACCAGAGTCTGTTCACATGAATCTCCATCATCATCATCATCATCATCATCATCATCAGTCAGCTGACTGCGCCATGTTAAACAAAGGAGGTTCAGTAAGAGCGAGCTAACAGCTAATGGCTAACTGTCATGTGACAGGCTGCACATAAACAGAAGCTCTGTGAGACGCAACACCCAGAAATGTGCAGTGTTTGTTAGCTGCTCATGTCAGAGAGAAATCTGACTTCTGTTCCAACCTGTAATATTCAGGAAGTGCTCCAGTCACCGCTTCATATTTTATTTAGTGTGTTTCTATTGTCTGGTACTTCCTGTCCAGATAAATGAATTATCGATTGGCACGCTGTGGCCCCGCCCACACCACTGACCTCATGGGTGAAGCCACCCCGCCCCCATTCTGCTGTGGTGACGGAACTGAAAAACTGTGTACTGTGCCTTTAAAGACTGAACGTGTGTTTTTGTTAGATATAAAATATTATAAACATGTTCTAATCTGTGTGTGTGTGTGTGTGTGTGTGTGTGTGTTTGTGTCTCAGGGTCAGTGAAGCTCTCTGTCAGCAGGATCGACTGCAGCTCCTCTCAGTGAGTCTAGTTTACACACCATCAGTGAACACACCACACACACACATATTAATAAGCACACATATGATCACGTGTGTGCGTGTGTGTGTTTGTGTGTGAGATCTATAACCTCTGACAGCAGCAGATATTTGAAACCTCACACAGACACGCCCTGCAGCCTGTCAGCTGTTCTGAGCTCTGTTCACTAATGCACTTATTGATCCACACACACACACACACACACACACACACACACACACACACACACACATATCCACTTCCTGTGTAGCTGTTTCATGCTGCAGTGTGTCAGACATCAGCAGTAACTGTAGTATGTTCCTCTGTGTTCTGTGTGTTTAAACTGTAAAATATGTTTGAATGAAGTACTGCTGACCTGTCAGAATACTGCAATACCCACTGCAATACACACTGTAGGGGTGTGCATTGGCACTGCCCTCACGATTTGATTCAATTCGATTCTACGATGCATTGCAATGCATTGCGATGCATCAAAATTTTACTGCACACAACAAGGCAAATTTTTCATCAGTCATGAGGCAATACAAGCAGTCAGATATTGAACAACAGATTTTATTGGCTGCTATGTGTGTATTATCACTCTCCTGTTCCCCCAGGTGTTCCCCAGGTGTTCCCCTTTTAATCCAAACCCGCGGACAGTTTATAATCATATGGATACTGTTATAATGTGTAGTGATTGAGATCCTGACCCACCAAACATCCTGGAAAGTAGCTTAAGTTTGTTAAGTTTTTCGCGCTAAACTACATAAGTATACATAATCACCATCAGTAAACAGGACGCTGTCTTACTCTGTCACTCGCGGGGACGGAGGCTGTTTTCTGGGGGAAAGTTCCCTGAAGTCTCCGTCGGGAGAGCTGACGGTCGCGGTGATTTATTTTCATCACAAACACTCAGTGAGTTAAAAATTTTTGCCGGTGACAGACGCTGTTTTTTGAGCAGAAATGTGAGGAAGAGGCGGGAGGACAGACACTTCTCGACATACAGCTGCGGTATTTGTTTTCCTCATATAAGTTGCCAAAGACAGTTACAGTTACTACGTTACTTTTGTTCGGTCCTGTAACGTTGCTTTGTGGGACATTTCTCTGTATTTAGTTGAGTGAAGGACCTGTGTAGTTATCAGACTGTCAGACCGACACGCCCTCGCTCCGCGCCTCCGGATTATCCGTTCACACTGGGACGACTCACCAATAATGCGGCCCTGATACCTCCAGAGGCGGATCAGAGCCGCAGCGAAATTTCCCCCCTCTCCGCATCTGAAACTTTCACACAGGAGGAGGCGGAGAACTGGCGCAAGATCCCCGCATGCAAAGGGCAGTGTGAAAGGGGCTACTGTTGTTGTTATGCTAGCTAGTGCTGCCGCTTAGCATGTAGCTACAGGGTGCGCATGTCATTGCAACGTTGCTCCAGAAATGCCCCCAGAAGTAATTCAAACTACACAACTTTATTGTCCACTCAAGGCCAGAAAATAAACAGTGGCATAATCGATTATGGCACGTTGCCGTATCGATGCTGAATCGTGCATGCCCCGCATTGCAATGCATCGCCGGATCGATTATTGTTAACACCACTAACACTCTGCAACACACACTGCAATTCACACTGCTATACACACTGCAATACACACTGCATTACACACTGCTATACACACTGCAGTACACACTGCAATACACACTGCAATACACACTGCTATACACACTGCAATACACACTGTTATACACACTGCAATACACACTGCAACACACACTGCAATACACACTGCAATACACACTGTTATACACACTGTTATAAACACTGCTATACACACTGCTATAAACACTGCAATATACCCTGCAACAAACACTGCAATACACACTGCAATACACACTGCTATAAACACTGCAATAACACTGCAACACACACTGCAATACACAACGCAATACACACTGTTATACACACTGTTATAAACACTGCAATACACACTGCAACACACACTGCAATACACACTGCAATACACACTGTTATACACACTGTTATAAACACTGCAATACACACTGCTATACACACTGCTATACACACTGCAATACACACTGTTATAAACACTGCAATACACACTGCTATACACACTGCTATACACACTGCAGTACACACTGTTATAAACACTGCAATACACACTGCTATACACACTGCTATACACAATGCAATACACACTGTTATAAACACTGCAATACACACTGCATTACACACTGCAATACACACTGTTATAAACACTGCAATACACACTGCTATACACACTGCAATACACACTGTTATAAACACTGCAATACACACTGCATTACACACTGCAATACACACTGCAATACACATTGCTATACACACTGCAATACACATTGCATTACACACTGCAGTACACACTGCAATACACACTGCAATACACACTGCAATACACACTGCAATAAACACTGCAATAAACACAGTAATACACACAGTTATACACACTGCAATACCCACTGCATTACACACTGCTATACACACTGCATTAAACACAGTAATACACAGTTATACACACTGCAATACACACTGCAATACACACCGCTATGCACACTGCTATACACACTGCAATACACACTGTTATAAACACTGCAATACACACTGTTATAAACACTGCAATATACACTGCATTACACACTGCAATAAACACAGTAATACACACAGTTATACACACTGCAATAATATACACACTGCATTAAACACTGCAATACACACTGCAATGCACACTGCAATGCACACTGCTATACACACTGTTATACACACTGCAGTACACACTGTAGTACACACAGTTTCTGCTCTCTGACTATTTCCCATCATGCCTCAGGATAAGAGGAAATGGCAGACTGAGATTGAGAACAAGAAACGTCAACTGGAGGACGACAGGAGAGCACTTCAGCACCTCAAGGTGAGACGGACAGACAGGCAGACAGACAGACAGGCAGACAGACAGACAGGCAGATGGACAGACAGGCAGACGGACAAACAGGGCTCCTCTTGTTTTATATTGTATTCAACTTTCTGTGTGAACTCTGTTTTCCTGTCTTCTTGGTGATGATGTCATATTTCTGTCCATCACTGATTGGCTGTTCAGGTTGTTTTGACCAATCAGCAGACATCCTTATTGGACCCTCATGTATTGATTCAAACTGTGAAATATTAAAGATATTAAAGCACATTGATGAGATGAGCTGAGTCACCCGGTGTGACGCAGCAGCTTCCTCTCAGCCTCCTGCTGTCTGTTGACTTGTTGCAGCGAGCTGGTCTTTGTCCTTCTGGACCGTCAGGTGACTGTTACAGTGCAGATCCAGAGGTGTAGTGACTCTGAGCTGTAAGGCTGCAGACTGAGAGCAGCTGCAGTGTAAAAATATCTGCAGCTGATCTCAGATCAGCCCAGTTTAACGCAGGAACGTCAAAAACGCTGTGACTGCATTCACTGGCAGACTCACCGCCGCCGCCACTTCAAAATAACTCTGTGTATTTTTACCACAGCTGCTTACATCTGATCACATGACACATTCAGGCGGGCAGCTTCACATGTCATCTGATCTGGAGTCAGTGATGAAGTGATGCTGCAGAGCCACAGAGAATCTGGACTGCATGAACGCTCGGAGTCTGTCCTCTTACACCATCAGACCATAGTTATGGAAGTTTAAGATAAATGATACACAATCTGTTAATTAAATCCAAATTAAGACACAATTGACATACAAATGAAATGTCAGTAATTATTAATCGCTGCTCTGACAGTAACTCTTATTAACAGTTTAAAACCTACACTGTCAACTGCAGCCTGAACGTTTACGTCCTGATTCTGGTTTGGTTGAAATGAACATTTGCAGGATTCTTGTGAAACGTTCATGAATGAGCCTGTTTCCATCAGATCTCATCACAATAAAAACATTTAGTTACAATAAATATTGTCAGCCTCAGACTGTATAATTATTGAACCATGTCACTGATTTTTTTAGTACCTTAACAACGCTGAACGCACTTGGTTGTGTTTCCTATCTGCATCCAGTCCAAGGCACTGAGGGAGCGCTGGTTGCTGGACGGAGCTCCAACTGCCGGACCAGAACAAGATGAGGTTAAGAGGCAGCTGGAGCAGGATGAGGCCAAAACCAGGACCCTGGAGGAGACCATCAACAGGTCTGAGACAATCTGGTTCAATCCAGGTGTCTGAAGCAGTGGATAACATGTGAACACACATTTTGATGTGATCCAGTGAGTGATGACATCATCGTGGTAAACATCCTGTCTGTGTGCTGCAGGTTGGAGCAGGAGCTGGTCAGTCTGGAAACCGGAGGTGTGTGTGAGACTGTAACACACACTACTGTGAGTACACACACACACACACACACACACACACACACACACATTACAGTAGTTAGATTACAGTCATGATGTTGCTTGTTGATGTTGTGTCTGTAATGATCAGAGCAGCCTGTAGATGACGCCATTAGGACTTCTGGGGGTATTCCAGAAAGCGGGTTTTGTGAAAACTCTTGAGTTTGTTAACCCTGAGATGAGAGAAACTCTGAGTTTTCAGTTCCAGAAAGAGAGGTAGCTTAAACTCTGGGTATGTTACTGCAGTAACTTACTCTGTGAACCTAACCTGCTCACTGGCAAGCCCGGATCCCGAACCGGGCCGTCTGGGCCGCCGCTCGGGGGGCCTCGAGCTCCCAGAGGCCTCCGTCACTTAGTATTTTTTTTTTTTCTTGTGTGTAGACCTCATTAAGTGTGTGATGAATTACAAAGTTATAGCCTACCTGTTTTAGTTGCAAATAAAAATATTACTGATTGTTTGTTTTGCTGTCTGTGTCTGGGCGATGATGGAGGAAAGGAAAAACATGGGAAAAAAATTAAAGCGGTGGGTTAGGGTTGGGCCTCTAAATTAAAATCAAAACAGGAGAGGGATAAAAGACATTCGCAACTCCAGCAGGGCATTCCGAACATCTCAGGCTTTTTCACCGCATCAAACTTTACCGGCATCAGCGACAGTGAAGAGCAGGACCGCTACCCGGCAGATGCCTCCACTTCACCAGCTCATCCACAGCGGGGTGCCTCGCCCTCGACTGAGACAGTGACAGTCACCTGTTCATCGGCGGCCCCACCCACATATTTGACCAGCCTGGATGGCCCGCCTGACGGCCGCGGTGAGGCCAATAATACCGCGGATGATCCTGTGAGTGATCCCGCGGACAATGCTGCGGATGATGCCACGGATGACAGCAGAGACCTGCCAGTGACAACGCCGCTGGGACCGGCGGCCCCCGAAGCTGAAACAGAAATGCAGGAGTGGTACGAGACGACTACGGATCCGGCATTGTGGAAAGACACAAGCAGTGATAGGATAAAGACCATTCTTATTCAGAGAGGTGCTGCAGAATTTCATAATTGCAGGTTGACCTACCCAGCTTCTGCCAGGGACAGAACTATTGGAGGTAAAAATAATAATACACACATACACTGTATGTGCTTAGAGTCTTGAATTGAATTTATCTACAGTTGTAGATTTTTTTCTAGGAGAAAGGCCAGGAAAAAGGTCCTTACATAAGGTAGCTACTCTAATGTGTGTGTGTATTCTTGTCTCCCAAGTGTTGTTAATGTGCATTGTTTTTTTATGACTTGGAAAACATTTGTCGTTGGGATGTTTGATATTGTGGCGATTCTAAAAACAGGTTGTTTGCTATTCTTTGAAGTGTTTCTGCATATCTGAGTGTAGACTGTTTTGATAATACACACATACACTGCATGTGCTGAGAGTCTTGTGTTGAATTTATCAGTCAGTGTGAATCCTGTGCAAGTACAGGAGTTTCCAACAACTACTACATCCACACTTGTGCACTAGTAAAGTAGTTGTCTGTTGGTGTTGGTGCACATACAAGTGTGTGTGTGTGTGTGTGTGTGTGTGTGTGTGTGTGTGTGTGTGTGTGTGTGTGTGTGCGCGTGTGCGTGTAAGGGCCTCCAAGAGTCTGGCCCAAGGCCCTCTGAATTCTTAATCCAGCCTTGCTCACTGGCAGGTTTACCTGAAGAAACCCTGAGTCTGACAGCGACTGTCCTTTCCTTCTCAGTCTGATCATGTTGAAGCAGAAATAATTCACATAGTTTTACACCAGGAGGAGAATTTAGATTCATTTAGATGAGCTCTCACTCCCTGACGAGGACTGAACCGAACAGCAGACGCTGCTCATCAGTCCGTCATTTATATTCTCCGGCTGCACAGCGAATATCAGGCGACACATCATCGCTGACGTGCTCTCAGATCTGAACAATCCTCTTTGTTATTTTTGTTTTTTTTTTAATCACTTCGCAGGTTAATCAATCACCTTCCAGCAGCCAGAAAAAGAAAAATAACTCGTATTTAACTTGGCTTTCTTTATTTCCCACAGATAACTACAAAAGTAACCATCAGTATAGCCTATTCTATTTTTTCCAACAATGTAATTTCAAAGTCTGTGTTTCTAGTTTGCTGCCGCATTGAGTATAAGATTAAATGACTTCTAGTTCAATCTGTAGACAGTAAGTGTGTGTCTGCCTCTAATGTTGGATCCTGGGGGTGAGTGACGCCCTCAGCCTCTGGTCACCCAGCGACCTGACTCGGGACCAGCTCCTCTGGTCACCCAGCGACCTGACTCGGGACCAGCTCCTCTGGTCACCCAGCGACCTGACTCGGGACCAGCTCCTCTGGTCACCCAGCGACCTGACTCGGGACCAGCCCTGGTCACCCAGGACCTGACTCGGGACCAGCTCCTCTGGTCACCCAGAGACCTGACTCGGGACCAGCTCCTCTGGTCACCCAGAGACCTGACTCTGGACCAGCTCCTCTGGTCACCCAGAGACCTGACTCGGGACCAGCTCCTCTGGTCACCCAGCGACCTGACTCGGGACCAGCTCCTCTGGTCACCCAGAGACCTGACTCGGGACCAGCTCCTCTGGTCACCCAGCGACCTGACTCAGGACCAGCTCCTCTGGTCACCCAGCGACCAGGCTCAGGATCAGCTGCTCTGCCTCTGTCGGACGTGGTGGAGGTGGAGGTGAGCACCACTTCATGTTCAACTACTCAGCAGGATGTTAGGACACAGATGTGTGTTAAACAGCATCTGTTGATGGTAAAAGCTGCTACAAATTAAAATATCCACTGAATAAACTTTTACTTTGTTTAATATGTGAAATAAAACCAAAGTGAGGAGCCATCGTGAGACTGTTCTTATATTTCATTTTCAGCTGATTTAAACTAAATAAAATAGCCTAAAATAAAATAAAATAAAACATTGAACAACATTCAACCATTTCCTCAAAGGCTAATATAAAAGAAAGTGATTCAAAATGAAAAGACGACCGCATCTAAAACTCTGTCAGTGATTTTTATTACGGCCGCAGCCGTGTTACTTTTTTTCCACAGAAAATATCTGCTTCCTGTTTTCTCCCCTGTTGCCATGTTGAATCACAGTATCGGAGCTCCATTGATGATGGCTGTTTACTAGTCGTCAGGCACGAGCTCAGCTCAGAGTTACATACTCAGAGTCGACTTACCTAACTCAGATCAGCTGTTCTGAAACTGAAAACTCAGAGTTTCACTTCACAGGGTAAGTCAACTCAGAGTTCAGGTTTAGGCTCAGAGTTCGTTGAACCTCCTTTCTGGAATACGCCCCAGGTCGACTGATTGTAGTTTATTTTCTATATTTCTGTTTCCTGTTGGACTACAGTGATTTTTATTGTGAAATTGAACTTCCTGTTTCTGTTTCTTTGTGCCGACAGGTGTCATCTGGACCAGATGAAGGTAAGTTGTTTTTGTTGTCGCTGTTGTTGTTTTTGCTGCTGTTGTTTTTGTTGTTGTTGTCATTTTTGCTGCTGTTGTTTTTGCTGTTGTTGTTGTTTTTGCTACTGTTGTTGTTTTTGCTGTTGTTGTTGTTTTTGCTGCTTTTTTTTCTGTTGTTGTTTTTGCTGTTGTTTTTGCTGTTGTTGTTGTTTTTGCTACTATTGTTGTTTTTGCTGTTGTTGTTTTTGCTGTTGTTGTTTTTGCTGCTGTTTTTGCTGTTGTTGTTGTTTTTGCTGCTGTTGTTTTTGCTGTTGTTGTTTTTGCTGCTGTTGTTTTTGCTGCTGTTGTTTTTGCTGTTGTTGTTTTTGCTGCTGTTGTTTTTGCTGCTGTTGTTTTTGTTGTTTTTGCTGTTGTTGTTTTTGCTACTGTTGTTGTTTTTACTCCCGTTGTTGTTGTTTTTGCTGTTGTTGTTTTTGCTCCTGTTGTTGTTTTTGCTGTTGTTGTTTTTACTCCCGTTGTTGTTGTTTTTGCTGTTGTTGTTTTTACTCCCGTTGTTGTTGTTTTTGCTGTTGTTGTTTTTACTCCTGTTGTTGTTTTTGCTGTTGATGTTATTGTTTTTGCTGCCGTTGTTGTTGTTTTTGCTTTTGCTGTTGTTGTTTTTGCTGTTGTTGTTTTTGCTGTTGTTGCCGCTGCTGTTGTTGTTGTTTTTGCTGTTTTTGCTGTTGCTGACGTCTCTCTCACTGTGTCTCTGTGATCAGCTGTACAGGTCAAAGGTCACAGCAGCCGTCAGCAGGAAAGACCTGCAGCTTCACCTCAGATAGTTCAAGGTGAGACTACTCTGTTCTACATGTAATCAGATTACAGTAATCAGATTAAATCGTATCGTAGACATTTAGACATTACATTACATTCACGTTCACATTCAGGGGCTTTTGCAGACGCTTTTGTCCGAAGCACAACATGTCACCGTCAACCTATTTTTTTAGGGGATGGGAGGGAGTCGTGCTTTGCAGGGTCGAGGTGGAGTAGTCATGGTAACCAGGGTAAAGTAATCCTGTTACATTGGTCACACTACAGTAGTCAGATTACTTTAATTGGATTATCATGAGGTTATTGTTATCAGATTACAGTGAGTCTCAATGAGTAAAGTGTTGTGATGTCCTCACACTCAGAGCTTCAGTCTTTGCTGTGTCTCTGTTCCCATGAGCCTTTGCAGAGGTCAAAGGGCATAAAACCCCTCGAATGAACAAAGCGAGAGAGGCGACGGACGAGATGAAAAGAGGTGAGTCTCTGAAGTCAGTGGAGAGCTCTGATTGGCTGGCTCACAGCAGCTATAGGAATCTGCTGAGCCAAAATGTCCGTCTGCTGGACAAAAGACAAAATCACTTCCTGTCTACCTGAGGACTGTTTCCTGTGTGGTGTAAACAGAGGACAACACACCACTGTCTGTCTGTCTGTTCCTGATGTTTCATCACATCCAGGTCATAAGTCACACCTGTAACACACACTCACCTGTGACACACACTCACCTGTGACACTCACTCAATATAAAGGGATTGAGAGCCAAACAAACATGGCTGTCAGAGGTCAGAGGTCACAGCATGCAGACAGGTGATAGGAAGAGCTCAGGTTCAAGAGTGATGTTTAACCTCCTGTCTGTCTCTAACAACTGTCTGTGTGTGTGTGTGTGTGTGTGTGTGTGTGTGTGTGTATCTGTGTGTTGACCCTGTGTGACCTCCTCTGTCCTCCAGCGATGTACTCTGTGGAGATTAAAGTAGAGCGGGACAGAGTGACGGGGGAGACACGGGTTCTTTCCACTAACACCAGACTTCCTGTTGACCTCTCTCACCAAGGGGTCAAAGTGTACGAGGACGAGCAGAAAGGTGATGATGTCAGCAAATAAATATCAAACATGAGCTGCTTTTAGAGAGAAGAGACGAGTTTAAGTCCAGAAGAACCAGATGTTCACGTCACCATCACATTAAACATCCACACATCAGCTCTGAAGTAAAACCTGACAAGCTGCTCCTCTTCCTCCTCTTCCTTTTCCTCCTGGTCTTCCTCGTTCTCCTCCTTTTCCTCTTCCTCATCCTCTTGCTCCTCCTACTCAGTTATGTACAGGTGTGCTCTGGTAGACTGTGACATCATTCAGAATAATGTGTTTCTATTGGTCCGTCAGGTGTGTGACAGCCAGGTGTGTCTGTCTCTGTCACTCAGTTGTCCATGAGATGAACGGTGAAGATGGCGTCCAACTGCTCAGCCTCGACGAGGTCGAGGAGCTAATCCACAAAGCTGACGAGGCCTCGATGATGTCACAGACTGTTGCCACAGTGACCTCTCTTCCGACAGCAAAGGTCCAGGAGGAGGAGGCGGGTCCCAAACAGCCTCTGGTCGCCGCGGAGATCACAGGATTGGAGGCCAAGATGGGCGGTGAGGTGGACATGGAGGAGGCGAGTGCAGAGAAGCCCCTCACCATGGTGTTCATGGGATACCAGAGCGTGGAGGACGAGGACGAGACGAGGAAGGTGCTCGGGCTGCAGGGGACGGTGAAGGCCGAGCTGGTGCTCATCGACGATGGGAAAACTTCACCTGGAGAAGTGAAGGAGGAGCCAGTAGCTCCACCTCCGCCTGTCTCAATTGTCCCTCCCCCCTCCACCAAACCTGCGGAGGCGGCGGTGGCGGCGAGTAACGGGGAGACAGCGGGTGAGGCAGAGGAGGTGAAGGCAGGAGCGGTGGAGATGAAGAAGGAGAAGTATCCGTGTAAGTGCTGCAGTGTCATGTGATGCTACGTCATGTGATGCTGCAGGGGGCGCTGCTCTGAATATAATCATCTGAAAACACACAGACGGAGACTTTCAGGACAAAAGCTACAGGAACTAAACTCCACCCACTGCCTCAGCCCCGCCTCTAACAACATGACATCATTTCCTGTTTCTCATCTCCTCTGTTTTATAAAACTTTACTTTTTCTATTTTCTTGAAGCCTTTTTACTTTTGTACTCCTCATGTGTCCAGCCTCTGGTTAGCATTAGCTTTAGCATTAGCACTAGCATAAGCCCGGCAGTCCTGACCTGTGTAACACGAGGCTCCTCTGATAGAAACACTGAATTAATGTCCTATTTATTTGGTTTTGTAAGTTCCTCCTGCTGCAGATTCTGTCGGAGTCTTTTTAGCTTCTTTTGGTTTTATAAAAGAAAATAAACTTGAGCCGACGGCTCAACTCAGCAAACCGATTTTGTATTTTTGTGACATCACAGACGCCATTGACATCATCACATCATCACATGACATCACTGCACCCTAAACCAGCAGATTTCATCCATTCAGTCAGCAATGTGATATGACTGACGAGCTGATCACTAAGCCCCGCCCCCTCAGTTCCTGTTGCGAACCTGTCTAGGTAGCAGTGATGACAGGTGAGCTCCAGCAGGGGTCTGATGATCCTCTTTCATGGTGACATGTAATCCGATCGCATATCAAACATCAGTGCAACAAAAACAATCTACACATTTTATTAAACTAAACATATATAAACATTTATTATATCATAAAAAAGCAGGGAAGAAGTCCATTCTGAACAGAGACAGACAGACGGACGATCCGGTCCAGCTCATCACCTGTTCCTCGCTCAGGGATCTGCTCTCAGGGCGGCCATGTCTTCGTTGTTGTTGTTTGAATCCTTTTTGCAGCTGATCAGTCAGTGAACACAGCATGACATCATCTTAATGATCAGATCAGCAGCTCTTGCGTCTCTGATGTGCAGCTGTGAGACGTCCTCAGAGACAGACATACGTCAGGTTTAAATTGCTTCATGTCTTCCATCGACAGAACTGAAGTGATCTGCTGACGGATGGTCATCAACACAACGCAGGTGGCCGACAGAAGAAATGGACAAGCTGGACCTGGTTTAGTTCAAAAGAAGAGACATCTTGTCCTCTGAGGAGCAGGAACGTGATGATAGACTGTGGACATCCAAAGGTGAAAACATCAGAAACCAAAAAACATCTCAGCTTCATGTTTAATGAACCCAGTCGCATGTTCATGTCTCATCAGGACACCCTGTGACACCTGAAGTCTCCATGGAGATGGACTGGGCCTGTAGCGGCTGTGTTCATGGTCTCTCAGCAGGATGAGTTCAGCTGCAGCCAGGAGTCAGCATGCTCACACGTCTGTATGATATCAGAAGACTAGGTGTGCTAGGACGGTGGTGGGACAGGTGGTGGGACAGGTGGTCCACAAACACAACAGATAAAGGCTGTTTGTGTGTAAGATCTAATGACAGGACTGTTGTAAATCATTGTTTATGCTCATTAGATGCGACCTACTCATGTTTGTTATTATTTAGCTATATGAAGTGTTAAAGTTAGCTGAGGTAACCATGGTTACCAGCTCCTGTCTCTCAGTTTGTCCTCATCTTGTTGAACTAACAACCTCATCTGAACTCTTCTCCTGCAGAACATGAAAACTCACTGTATCAATAAATGTGGACGAGAAAAGTATTATTATTATGTGACATCATTGCTGCTTTGCTGACTTCTGATTCTGAACAAACAATGTTCAACAGGAAGAAGTAGAAGCTAACATCACCTTTAACTGAGGTTCAAGTTTCAGGAACAGTTAAAGTTTCAGGAGGAGGTTAAAGTTTCAGGCGGAGGTTAAAGTTTCAGCCTGAGGTTAAAGTTTCAGGCGGAGGTTAAAGTTTCAGGCTGAGGTTAAAGTTTCATGCGGAGGTTAAAGTTTCAGGCTGAGGTTAAAGTTTCAGGCGGAGGTTAAAGTTTCAGGCGGAGGTTAAAGTTTCAGGAGGAGGTTAAAGTTTCAGGAAGAGGTTAAAGTTTCAGGCTGAGGTTAAAGTTTCAGGCTGAGGTTAAAGTTTCAGGCTGAGGTTAAAGTTTCAGGCTGAGGTTAAAGTTTCAGGAGGAGGTTAAAGTTTCAGGTGTAACTTTTCACCCAAGTCCTTTGTGTGAACACGTTCAAACAGCTGGATGAAACTAAACTTCTTTAGTTTTGAGTCTTAAAAACAAAGCCCTGGTTGAATGATTTGTCAGCAGGTGAGGACAGATATGAGCAGGTGGGACGAGGTGAGACGAGGTCAGATGAGGGGGATGAGGGGGACGCTGCCCCCCCTGGTTGTGTTCGTTTCTCCTTTTTTTTTCCAGCTGTAGTTTTCTAGTAAACACACTGACCTCTTCAGTCTCTCTGCTTGCCTTCTGCTGCTTCTGTGGGGGTCGCTCGTCCTCTGCGTCCAACCTCTGACACCGTCTACAGTCTCATATCACCAGACCAGATCAGCAGTAGTGTTAAAGGTTTCTAAACTTGAGTTTTGAAGGAGGAGCTTCTTAAAGGAGCTCTGTGTGGTTTTGTAGAGGCAATTCAAACTGACAACTTTATTTATATTTACAATATTAATGAGGTGAGGATACAAACTGTCTCCACCCGCGAATAACAAGCTGTTCTCAGAGGAAAATGAGGTCCCAGAACATTGTAACCTGAACATTGTAACTCTAAACAGAGTATACCAATATAAATGTTGTTGTCCTCTGAGGTCAGTTTCTTTATTCAGTTCTTTGAG
Organism: Diplodus puntazzo; assembly: GCA_963678695.2. Lineage (NCBI taxonomy): Eukaryota > Metazoa > Chordata > Actinopteri > Spariformes > Sparidae > Diplodus > Diplodus puntazzo. The sequence goes on along the minus strand of OZ023163.1, from coordinate 309,252 downwards.
GCAGAAATGAACTGCTCATTAACACTTCGTCAGCAGAACTACAGACTGCTTCTTTAAAGGAACCCCCTCTGATCAGAGATGGAACATCCTGTCCGAGTTAAAGGTCCGTAATGTTCACAGACAGTCTGTGACCTTTGTCCTTTCTCACAGCATTTGATCTCTCATCAGTGTGAAGCTTCAGGTCTGCTGAGCTTCATAAAGATCTCAGCGGGTTCAGAAGCTTCACGCTGATTTAAACGACCAGTTCTGACTGAAGCTGGCTGGCCTCATAAATCACTTCCTGTTTGTGTAGAACTTTAATTCAGTCCAAAGAGACCAAAACCATCTTCTCCCTACTCCTCTTCCTCCTTCTCCTCTTCCACCTATTCCTCTTCCCACTCCTCTTCCTCTTTCTTCATCCTCTTCATGAAAGAAAACTGAGATTTAAAGTTGAAGCTTTACCCGACTGCGACAGGAAGTGATGTCACATGGCATAAAGATGATGTCACTAAGACAATTAAATTTAAAAAATACAGAAAGTAATGTGACCTCACACACTGACACTGTTTGTGTTTGTGTGTGTGTGTGTGTGTGTGTGTGTGTGTGTGTATGTGTGTGTGTGTGTGTGTGTGTTTGTGTGTGTAGTTGTGTGTGTGTGTGTTTGTGTGTGTGTGTGTGGTTGTGTGTGTGTGTGTTTGGTGGGTGTGGTCAGTCATTGTGTGTGTTTCTGTTGGTCAGCAGAATTCCTGACAAATTCTACTGCTCAGCAACACTCTCACACACACACACACACTGACACACACAGAGGGGTGGTGTGGTCAGTCGGATGGAGGCGGTGTGGTCAGTCGGGTGGAGGCGGTGTCTGAACCTGCAGGTGAGTCGATCTTCTGTTTGTTGTTTTTACCTTTGTGACATCATGATGACATCACTGGCCAATCTGTGCTTGTTTCCTCTCTGATCAGTGGATTGATTTATTCACTGACCAGTTTGATAGAATGTAAAGAAATGCAAACGGTAAAACGGTATGTTAGCCTACCTGAGGCAGTCGGACGATGTGATTGGACGCTGCTGACAGTAAACAACTTAAAGTGATGTTTGTTTACATGGTGGATGAAGGACAAACAAACAAACAGACTTTAGTTTGTTTCAGCTTCAATATTTTAATATTTCATCTCAGACAGAAACAAAAACATTTTAAAAATAAAGTTTAGCTGAAAAATGTTGATCCATACGGAGGAATTAATACATTTGCCATTAGAATAAACGTAAACAAATTATTTCTGTTTTAATTTGCCTCTTTTTGACCTTTACATTAATTCAGCTATTTATTAGTGGGCTGTACTCGCCAGCCCACTATGGACACCTCTATACACAAATCCGGCGAAACACGGAAGTAAAGCAGCGCCGCCATTACTGCGGTGCTTTGCTGCTAAGGAAGTAGCGTGTTGGTCCCGTAGTGATTGTTGAAGACGTTAGCTGTAGATGCGAAAATGTTCTTCTATTTCTTTTTTTTTAGTACGTATGCTGTTCAATAATGCCGGGAAGAACATGTTGTGAGACCAGGCGGTAATTGGGAAATGCGATTAATTCCTCCCTCTCAAAAATCCGGGATGAAAATGTCACAAACTTACCCAGCTTCTCGGTGAATTCTCTGGCATCCTTCTGGGAAATATAGTTGTCTTCTGCAGGTGAAGTTGTTGCGGCGGAGGAAACGATTCAGCCCACCAGCACTGCTGCAAACTCCTCATCTCTGACCTTGATCATTTTGGGGGACACTCTCTCCTGGCGTGCCCGTTTGCTGATAACTCATCCCCGCATGTTTATTTCAGGCTCCTCACTAGCCTTCTTCCTCCCACCTGCAGGCAGCCTGGTCCTGCTGCTGTCCTCCTCGGACAGACGCTGAAGCTCCGTTTCTCTCATTCTCTTCTGGTCGACAGAGAAACGTCTAGCGGCTGCTTCTCCCGAGTTTTCCTCTGCATATTTTACGACTGAAAGTTTGAATTTGAAGTTGTACTCTTTATTTTTTTGCTGGACCGGAGCCATGGCAATCATCAGTGTGATACTGACAGAAAGCAGCACAACACGTGAAAAAGGTGAAGAAATAATGTGCAGTGTCAATGGTCACGTCTCCTTCTTTAATTAAAAAAAAAAAAAATAAATTAGACCCGACATTTATTTGGAACCGGCGGTTATTTATCAAAATATACACTTGAATCTGGCGTTTAAAGTCACCTGACATTTTCACGAGCAGGGTGCTTCCATTGAAAATCCATTAGAGGGCACCGGCATGTCACAGTCCGCAGCCACACAGTAATGGCGGCAGGCAAGATGGCGGCGCCCATGGATTTCGCGCCGGATTTGTGTATAGCAGAGCTATAGGTGTCCATAGTGGGCTGTGTGGAGCACAGATCACCGCGCCTCTTCTTAATATTATTATTCTCCTTCCTCAGCATTTCTGTCGCTAACTCGTCCCACACCGTTTGTCGCACACAAACAAAAAATATATCAAAACGTGCAGCTCGATCTGACTCGGTGAGCTATTATTCAGTTTTCCATAATATTAATTTTTCGCGACGTAAGGAATGAATGGAATGAATGGGACGAGGTAAATCGCTATTTTTCGATTGGAAAAAAATCGCTAAACGATTGGACGTCACAACCACACACGTTCACATGACTCATTCATTCTGTCTGTCTCAGGGTTGATGGTAATTGGTTCCTGCTGGCTGAGGGTCTGACTGACATCATCATCATCATTATCATCATCATCATCATCACCAGACCAGAACCAGTAGGAACCAGTTCAGATCCAGAATGTTCAGGTACACTCCACCATGGCAGGTCCTCTGTCACAGCCTGGACCACAACAAGGTGAGACCTCACAGGCAGACAGACAAGTTTAGTTTAATTTCTATCCCCTGTCAGAGATTAAAGGAAATGTACTCATAACATAATAATAATAATAAAATAGCTCAGTGGGCCCCCCCGTGCGACTCGGACCCTGCGCACCGCAGAGCCCACGAAAGTTGGCCCCAAAGGATGACGGACTCAGGGGAAAAGTGAGGACACAGGCCAACGTCTGAGCCGTGGTATTCACTGTAATGGGAAGTGCACCGGAAGTGCAAAAGGCTGAATGTGTGCCGATTTGGATTTGTTGTACTAAATCATGCCCACTTTGTTCAGGGCAGCTGTGGCTCAGTGGGTAGAGCGGGTCGTCTTGTGATTGGAAGGTCACCGGTTCGAATCCCGGCACCCCCTAGCTGCATGTCAAAGTGTCCTTGAGCAAGATACTGAACCCCAAATTGCTCCTGATGAGCAGTTGGCGCCTTGCATGGCAGCCTTCGTCATCAGTGTATGAATGGGTGAATGTGGCAAAGCCCTATAAAAATGCAGAACATTTACCATTTTACCAATTCTTTAAAATGTGGAAGCTAAAGGCAAAAACGCATTTACATCCGTTATAGTGCCAATTTGCACCAAATTTGGCACAGAGCCTCTGGATGACTGCAGGAACAATTGACTTAAGTTTGATGTTGAAAGCATTTAGTTTGACAGAAATATGAAACAATATGTGTTTTTTAGCTAGCAAAAAAAATTGTTGGGTTATAACTAGCAGATTTTTTGGAGTGCCAAAATTCTTTTGATAACTTTTCATCAGACACATCTGGAGATTCTATGTGCAAAGTTTCAGGCAGATGGCACTTAAACTGTAGAAGGAGTTCGAAAAGGTAGGTTTTGCATATGTGGCAATTTAGCGAAGGAAATGTGCAGCAGAAGTGGGCGTGTCCTATGTCAGAAAACCCAGCTCTATTCAGGGAACATATGGATATAAGGTTTACGAATGTGTTATTTTAAATGTGGAAGTTACACGCAAAAAGTGATTGCATCCATTATAGCACTACCTAGTGAAGTACTTGTGCAATTTTTGGTATGGAAGAGCTGTGTCCTATTCTATATGTACCATATAAATTTCAAAGCTCTCAGCATAATAGTTTGGCTGAAATTAATGTTTGTTGTTTATCTTGTAATAAGCCACGCCCACATTGACCAGTCATGACCACCTTCAAGATATGGCCTCAGGATTGGCCTTACATCATAGCGCCCAAATTTCGTAAAAATCGGTGTAGCCGCTCAAGAGATATAAACTTCCCATATTTTCAGTGCCCCCTAGTGGCCAAAATTCACCAAATTCGGCTCATCCCTTCCCAGTGTCATGGCAACCAAGGATCTCAAATTTGGTGTTAATAGCATTTAGTTTGACCGAGATATAAAACAGTTTACATTTTTATAGCTAGCTCCAGAAATTTGTTTGTCAATAATTTGAGAATTTTTTGACCGAGCAAAATTGTTTTGATAACTTTAGATCAGGTCCAGCTGAAGAGTGTACGTTCCAAGTTTCAAGCAGATTGGACAAAATCCCAAGGAGGCGTTCGAAAAAGTAGGTTTTCCAGTTTTTGCGATTTTGCGTATGACGTATGCAAGCAGACGCGTTTCCTAGGAACAGCGTTGTTAGGAACCCTAGGCACCTCGGGCTTGGCCCCCTAATGATAATATGTAACGACTCAGAGCTCACACATTTCCTCGACTCTGTGAGGACACTCCCATACTATGTAAGGACACTCTCACATCTATAAGGACACTCCCATACTCTATAAGGACACCCCCACACTATGTAAGGACACTCCCATACTATGTAAGGACACTCCCACACTCTATAAGGACACTCCCATACTCTGTAAGGACACCCCCACACTATCTAAGGACACTCCCACACTATGCACGGACACTCCCACACCATATAAGGACACCCCCACACTCTATAAGGACACTCCCACACTCTATAAGGACACCCCCACACTATGTAAGGACACTCCCATACTATATAAGAACACTCCCATACTCTATAAGGACACCCCCACACTATGAAAGGACACTCCCATACTATGTAAGGACACTCCCATACTCTATAAGGATGCTCCCACACTCTATAAGGACATCCCCACACTATGTAAGGGCACTCCCATACTCTATAAGGGCACCCCCACACTCTATAAGGACACCCCCACACTATGTAAGGACACTCCCATGCTATGTAAGGACACTCCCATACTATGTAAGGACACTCACACACTCTGTAAGGACACTCCCATGCTCTGTAAGGACACTCCCACACCATGTAGAGACATTCCCACACCATGTAAGGACACTCCCACACATAGTTTAAAATCCTGCAGCTCCTATACTTTGATGATTCTTCAGTGCAGACAGATACACAGTCAGCATGGTTTTTGTTTTTACTGATATATACGCTATGTAAGGGATAATGCCCGACGAGGTGTCCTTAATCAGGAATTAATGGATGACGTGGAGGCCTTAGAACTGATTAATTTAATGCATTACCCCGCTTATACCATGGTCACTTGCCAAAGAAAAGAAATTAAGACCATTAATTTATATTTTCATGCGTTTTGCAATTAAAATATAAAGTTTTTCGCAAACCATAATTTAATTTCCCTGGTAACGCCTGCGGGTTTGACTAATACCAGGAACAATCATTACCCTCCCGTAAGGTTTTTATGCAATGGAAACGTTGTTCACTCCTCCAGTAAATAGAACGGACCTTAGATACGACTTGGCAACGCGAGATATTCTAGTCCGCTCAGTGATGAGCCAGAAAGCTAACACTATGCTAGCAAGATTCAAAGTCAATAACATTGCGTACTGTTGACAAACAGTAAATATAATTTGACAGTATGTTTAACAACAAGACTAGCTAGCTAACCAGTCATGTCATTGTCCCCAAATCAATATCAAGATTTTCACAAACAAATGATCGGCTGTGTGTAATGTTACTGTGGCCGCAGCCTGAAGTAGAGAGCGGAACAGCGAACGGGATGTGAGAATATTCGTGTATCAGTAAGTTTAGAGGGAAAGTGTACTTTCTGCTGCTTGTGTGTTACAGTCGCCATCTTGTGGTGTTCAGAGGATAAGGCACAAGTTTCAAAGTTTATTATGACAGGGAGCGTCCTCACAAGTATACAAGTACTGTGTGTGTGTGTGTGTGTGTGTGTGTGTGTGTGTGTGTGTGTGTGTGTGTGTGTGGGCGGAGACTCTGATTGGCTGATAGAAGCTGAACTTTGTCTCTCAGTCATTTATTCTTCAGTCTGAGTTTCTGCTGACAGGAAACTGAGCTCAGGTAAGAAAAACTGCTTTGAATTAATGAAAACTATATTTCTGCAACAAAAATCTTTAATAACAAAAAATGTCTAATAACAAAAACATCTTTAATAACAATGACTTTAAAATAATCTCAACAACAAAAACCTGAAGAAAAGCAGCTGCGAGATCAAAGAGTTCACGTCTGATCTCTGTGATCAATACTTAATCAATATGTCATGATGACGTCACGGAGCTGCATCGATTACACACGAAGAAAGAGTTGTTCAGGTTTGAAACAGAAGCTTTAATAAAGTTTTATTTTGATCAGTCAGACTGTGAGCAGCTGCAGCACCTCCCACAGGCTGCACACGTCATTACACTCAGAGACAGCCTGACCTGATGGAGGTGCAGCCGCACACATCGTTAATGTTATTTAGTGTTCTGAGAGACTGTCTGTCTGTCCGCCTCTCTCTGTCTGTCTGCCTCTCTGTGTCTGTCTGTCTCTCTCTCTGTCTGTCTGTCTCTCTGTCTCTCTCTGTCTGTCTCTCTGTCTGCCTCTCTCTTTCTGTCTGCCTCTCTCTATCTCTCTGTCTGTCTGTCTCTCTGTCTCTCTCTGTCTGTCTCTCTGTCTGCCTCTCTCTATCTGTCTGTCTGTCTGTCTGTCTGCCTCTCTCTGTCTGTCTGCCTGTCTGTCTGTCTCTGTTTGCCTCTCTCTGTCTGTCTGTCTGTCTGCCTCTCTCTGTCTGTCTGTCTGTCTGCCTCTCTCTGTCTGTCTGTCTGTCTGTCTGTCTCTGTTTGCCTCTCTCTGTCTGTCTGTCTGCCTCTCTGTCTGCCTCTCTCTGTCTGTGTGTGTCTCTGTCTGTTATCAGCTGAAAGCAGCAGTCAGACTGAGGGCGGGGCTTATCTCTGACACACAGACACGGTGAACTGATGCTAAGATGCTAATGTAACATTAACTCCTCTGACGTCTCTTTTTGTCAGAATGGAGCCATCTTCACTCTCGCCTGATGACATCATGTCAATGTTATGATTAATTATATTAAATAATATCAGTTTGGTAAAAAGTACTCAACAGACATACTTGAGTAAAAGTAAAGATATGGTGTTAGAATATTACATTGGTCAAAAGTCACTCAGATGACTTCATGATAAAATACGTTTAAAAATATTAAAATAATAATAAGAACAACTTTGGCTCTGATGCAGCATCTAATCTGTAAAGTAACTACTAACTAAAGTTATCAGATGCATGTAGTGAAGTAAAAGTACAACATTTGCCTCCCAAATGTAGTGGAGTGGAGTATAAAGTAAAGAAAATGGAAATACTTAAGTAAACAAGAGTACTTGAGTAAATGTAGTTAAATTCAATCACTGTTGCTATCAGTCTGTGATGTCATCGTCTCCTCTTCCTCTTCTGTCTGATATCTTCGTTGTGTTCAGTGACTCATCGTGTTTCTTTGATAAAACTGAAGGAGAGAAGTCGAAGTGTTCTGTGTCGCTCACTAACTAAAGGTGCAGCTACTGAGTTCAACCTTAGTAACCATGACAACGACCTCCTCCAACAGCAGCTGAGACGTTCATGGGTATTGTTGTATTTAGTGACAGAAACACCTGATGAGAAACAAAGTGAAGTTCAGAAGATAAAGGGGTGTGACGGTGACATCACCCAGGAGCTTTTGTGTTCAGTCACATTCAGAAGGTATGGACGACGTCAACCACTGAACCATAAAACTTTACTCTGATCTTTGAACTCTGACCTCACTGTCATCGTTCAAACTGGAGGAGGAAGTAGTTCAGCTTGGATTTTAACCTTTGACCTCATTCAGACTCACATAGTTGTTATATGATCAGATTACAAAACTCCCTGATCAACATGAACTTATGATTATCTTAAAATTTTATAGATTCTCCTGATCAATATGTTATTCCATTTCATGCTTCCACTGCACCACATCTCAGAGCAAAATATTGTTCTTCTAATTTCATTACATTTATTTCAAAGCTTTAGTTACTGTTCAGATTCAGATTAAACAAAGAGGGAAATTTATAAAATATTTCAAACTGATTCAGAACTCATTATTAAATGAACCAGTTCTGTCTGCTGCTGTAGGTTCAGCTGGTTTCTACACACTGAAACATTTCATTTAATTTGACCAGCTTCGATCTGACATACTCTCAATCCCACAATGCTTTGCAGGACTGCTCCCAAAATGCATTCAAGTCAAGAATTGACTTCATGTCATTTTGTAGTTTTTAATATCGTCCCTGAACCGACTCATCTGCAGCACCGCAGAGCACAACCTGGTGCTGCTGTTTCCATAGCAACAAACCAGTGTTCTCTGGTGTCTCCATAGTAACCATCCTCTCTGGCGTCTCCATAGTAACTGTCCTCTCTGTTGTTGCCACAGTAATGTCGTCTCCAAAGTAACTGTTGTCTCTATTGTTTCAGAGACTCTCTGCGGACAACTCTCAGGATGTTGTGACTCCTCAGAGTTTCCAAACGTTGTGCTCTGTTCAACGTCTTCCTCTATCCGAACCTCCATCCTCTGCTGGTCCATCAACGACCCCTGCAGACATGGATAGCACCCCCAGGAAGTGGGTTCTGAAGCCTTTGTCGCCCCTACTACAGCCGTCAGACCTGCGCACCATCGATAGCCCCGTCAGGAGCGATGGCCTAGACGATCCGTTCTTCAGCTCCAACAGTATCTCTGTAGCTTGCAGTCAGTCCTCGGTGGTGGTGTCCTCGCAGCGGGGCGAATGGTCCAGGGATGTGGTGGTTCAGTCCCGGCAGGTCGCAATGTCACAGGACAGAGGGAGCACCAGTGACGAGTGGCTTCCCAGCAGCCCCAGCAACCCCAGCAGTCCCAGCAGCAGCTCAGGATCTCAGTGCGGTTTCTATTCCTTTGTTGAGGATCCAATGAGTCCCGAGGCCGAGTTGAACGAAGCCTGGATGGTCTCACCGCAGCGGCAGACTCAGCTGGCTACCCTGAAGGAGGAGAAAGGATTCAAATTACAGACCTATGCCAGCAACAGGAAGCCAGAGAGTCTGTTCTCTGAGAGCAACGGAGACTTGCAGTACAAGGTTGATCTGAACAATGGCGTGAGAGTGGTCCAGGAGGAGGAGGCCAACCACATCCGGAAGGAGATCATTCGCAGCCAAGCACCGAAGAAGAACCCAACATTCAGAGAAGAGCTGAGTGTGCTGGAGAACCTGGATCTGAGCAAAACCACAAAACAACTGATCAAAGGTTTCAGTGTGAGCTACAGCCCTGTGCGCTCGAAACCAGAACCTCTCCGCACTGCTGAACCTGCCAACATCGACAAGGAGCAGATAAACTTCAGCGCTGCCCGACAACAGTTCCTGAAGATGGAGCAAGACCAACAGACTGCTCTCCTCAACCCTCTGAGGTCCTCGAAAACACAGCTGAACACGTCTCTGCAGTCTGATCCTGATGCGTCCTCGTTAAAGCAGGTGGAGACACACCACAGCATCCAGGAGAGCGAAGACATGACACTGTCTACACCAGCAGAGGAAGATGAGACCGGCCCAGAGAGGAAGGTGACGGTGACTGAGCAGAGTCTCAGCCGGCAGAGCAGTGTGTTTGATGACCTGGACTCAGGCCTGGAGGAGCTGTGTGTGGAGGTGGGTGGTGGCTACACCAGTGATGAAGGGATGTTCAACGACAACATTCAAGAGAACAGGAGCAGCAAGTCCACCAGCGACTATGAAACCCCGATTGAGAGGGAGATCCGGTTAGTTCAGGAACGTGAGGAGAACCTAAGACGCACTAGAGGGCTGAAGCACAGTGACAGCAGAGGAGAAATGGTCGAGATCAAAACCAAACGTTTACAGTCACCGCTGACACCGATCAGAACCAAAGAGAGGAACCGAGTGAGCTTCATCATCCAGAGAGAGATCCAGAAGGAGAACCAGAGGAAGGAGGAGCCTCAGCAGCAAGGAGGGGTCCTAAGACCATACAGTCTGGATACTCAGGAGTTTGATCAACAACACGAGGGCAAGAGGGTAGAAGACAGACCTCTGTCTGAATCTGGAGACGCTGAAGTCTTCCTGTCACCTTGCTGTCCTCATCGACACCCTGAAGAGACGGAGTCTTTTTTCAGCTACATGAGGTCATCTTCCTTCTCTGCCAGGGACTCAGAGGTCCAGGACATGAGAGGTTTGCTCAAAGACCGAATGACTTCTTCATCTTCACACTCCTCCTCTCCCTCCTCCCCTAAACCGACTCATCTTCGTGACTTGACCTCGACCATGCCTCGGTCCTGGAGGGAGAACCGGGAGTCCGCTAGCCTGCATTCCAGGGGACAATGCCCTCTGGACTTCATAGAGAAGGAGATCGAGGAGGACCTGAGACGGGAGCAGGAGCTGAAGCAGCTGAGGGCGTCCAGGGAGAAAACTGACGGACAGATCTTCTCTCCAGCTCCTCTGGTGGAACAGGCAACCAAGATGGCTGTCAGCCAGTTCTACCCACCTGAAAACACAGGTACGTGGTCTTGATGGTGAATGGTACGTTAGAGCGGGCCATACTTATGTGAAAACTTGAATATAAAGGAAATCCTAACATGAGGGGTGTCTAAATTATGTATTTTTTAATGAGGAATTCAAATATGAGTTTATTTTTTTAATTGGATAACTCTAACCTACATCAATTTTGTATTTAAATAACTAATTCTACCCTTTCAAAACCCTTTGTAAGATATAAGAAGATGTTAGGGAAATTAATGGACAAACCCATTTCAAATTTCCATATTTATTAACAGGTTAATGCATGAACATTGTCAGGTTGCACAAGTCCTGCTCTGATTCATTTTTGGACATCAGTCTCCTGCTGGTCTCTTGAGCCCTGATCCCTCCATCTCTCTTTTCCTGTGAGAAGTATTTGGCAGAAGCCTCAGTCACCATTTTCACAACCCTCTCAATGCTCTGTGTGTGGCAAGGCCAGTTGGGCACCTTCATGGGGGTGTTGATGAAGTTCTTCACCTCTGAAGTGCTTAGAGAGCAGGTGAGTGGTGGTTCTGATACACCCTCTGACCAGCTGATCAAGTCACCGATGGTGGAAGCATCACAGTTGATGTCCGGTGTCCTTCTGGTCCTGACAGAGGAGTCCCCCAACTGAGTGTCTGGGTCCCCATCTCCCCTGATAGCCAGGATTCTCTCCACCCCCTCAATCCTCTCCTTCTGATCCTCAGAGCGCAACAGTGTCTGGATGAGGGCTTCACTGTGGGCATACCAAGCAGATCTTTTCACAGTTGGAATCACAATGTCCAGCACCTCCTTCCTCTGGGATTTGAGGCAGTCCAGCTGAAACAGGATGTGCCTAGGCCCTTCAATCCTGGAGTGATTGACCTTCACTTTGAACCAACATGGATAGTACACTCCAATGATAAATTCCACAATGAATCGCAGATTCTTCAGGTTCTTTCCTTTAAGTCCGTGCTTTGACACCCAGAGCCTGAGAAGTCTGTTCGCTGTGGTGAGCCAACGGCTGTGGTTCACTGGTCCTATCTCCAACAGAGCTATCCTTGCAGGAAGCACTCCATCCCTGACTGCACAGACAATTTTATACCCATAGTGTTGATCAGTTGAGAGATCTTGAATGACCTTGTCAGACAGCTTGATCAGTGGTGGGCCAACAGAGATCCGGGGGAAGTTTGGATTGATATCCAATTCTGTAACAGAATCAAGGAGTTTTCCTATTGTCCCAGATAATTTGTTGTCTGACAGAGTAGGGCCATCAAGGGCAACAATGAGATGGCGTAGAGGAAGTTCACCAGTGTGCAGGTTGCACACCAACCAGACCAGCTTTCTCCCAATGTGCAGCTCCAGCTTGCGCATGACTCCAGCTTTCACACCAGTGTTGACATTCGTTGAGTCTCCTCCAATGGCCCACAAGGTCTTATCGAAACCCCGCTCTTTCAGCCAGGCAAACAGGACCTTAGTCAATCCGCCCATCAAAGAGGATACAGGAGATCCCACCTTCCTCCCTGCACTTTTCCTCAAACTCTTCTCCCAGCTCTCTCATCAACTTCTCCTGTGCTCTCTTGACCTTGTTCTTATCAATCACTTTACTTGTGTCGTCTTCTGTGATGATTCCCGCATCAATCAGGGCTGCAGTTTCTATGGCTGCAATTGGCCTCAGCCCTATGCCATACCTTACACTAGCAAGGGCTATGTTTGGAATCTCATCATAGTTTTTCTGTACCTTAACTGAAGCTGCAGGTTCAGGGTCAGTTTCAGGGACAAACTCATCTTCAGCACCACTTCTCTCCACTTCCAGATCCTCATCACCATCTGCTAAAAATCTCTCGATGTCCTTTCTTGGCTGCCTTCTCTGCTGCTGCAGAACTTTCCCCCTTGCTCCTTCTCCTTTCCTCTCCCTTCTTCTCCATCCCCTGTCTTTCCAATTTCTTCACCTGTCTCTTGTGCTCTGGCAGATCAGGGCCCCCCATTTGGTGGGGACCTTTACTTCCAACCTTCTCTTTCTGGCCCTTGATGTAGGCAAACTCCTTAACAGGAATCTTTTTCTCTCTGCTGCAGGAACAGTTAATGTGGGCTTGGTTCACACAGCCCTCACAGCCTTCTTCCTCACAATTGGTTATCTGACACTTGCAAGTCAAAATATCAAATAACTTGTCTAACTTGAGCATGAACCTCTCTTTTGCATCAAGTTTGCCCTTCCCAAGAGAAAACTTCACTGCCTGATTCCAGACGTCCTTGAGCTTGGACATGATGGTCACCTTTTCATTAATAACAGGTGGCTTGAAAAGAGCATTAGCTTTTCTCCACTGACCAATCAGAGCAGGGTAGATGTCACCCACCAGCTGATCCACTGGGTAGTTCCTCCGGTCATCTTCACATTGTTCCCTCAAGTAGATGCCATACCTCAGGATATCCCTCACAGTTGGCAGTTCAGACACCAACAGCTCCTGGCTGTTGCCGACAAAAATACTCAAATGAGAGCTTGATTTTGTCCTTGTCTTAACATGAGCCATTTTACTACTGCATAACTCAACACAATATGAATTTAAACCCGGACCCGTCTGCGCAAAGCTCATTTTTTACGACTGCACGGACTCCGCGTACTCAGTGTCACGCAATAGACTGCTCGGTGACACTGTACGCTCGACTATGAAACCTCAAACTTCCGTGGACAGTGCATGTGGAGTCCACGTGGCTCACAGTACGCGCACAGTCCGCCCGACTATGTGGGAGCCTTAACTATCAGGTGGCTCTTATGAGGTAGAAGACTTTTTCCCTCCAGAATTTCCTCTAATCATATAAAATTTAATGTTTCACTTGATAAACCTCCTCAAAATAGTAATTTTCTTACCATTTCTGAGCTAGATGGTATCACAGTTACAATTCAAATCATTCCAGAAGAATAGCAAAATAACCCGAAATTTAAAAATAATCAACTGCAAATTGATTTAGAATTAAAAATTAAATTCAGATTTGTCTTCTACACACTAAAATACATGATTTGAACACCCCTCTTAATTGATTAAAATTTTTTTTTGAGTATGGCCCGCCCTGCTGGTACGTGGTCTGAAACGTGACTGATACATGGTCTTGATCGTCACTGGTACGTGGTCTGGATTGTGGCTGGTACGTGGTCTTGATCGTGGCTGGTACGTGGTCTTGATCGTGGCTGGTACGTGGTCTTGATCGTGGCTGGTACCTGGTCAGATGAATGACGCAGTATTAAAATGAAGACATGTAGAAGAACAAATATTAGAAATATAAAATGGTGTGAAATGAACTCAGGTACTGAAAATATTTCAGGTGTTTAACGTACAGGGGTTCTTTTTTTCATTTAGATGTGATGTAATAAATCACACCTAATTTCATCAATCATTACTAAACTTTATTGATGGGCTGAGTCATGACAGGAC
>OZ023163.1:267703-290203 GCA_963678695.2 Diplodus puntazzo | reverse complement strand
CGTGTGGTCTGACCGGGGTTTGGAGGCAGACGGTGCAGTTCTGTTGACGGCCTTGAAGGTCAGCACCATCATCTGGAATCAGATGTGGGCCGTAACAGGAAGCCAGTGGAGGTCACGGAGGAGGCGGGTCACATGAGAGAATTTGGGTAGATTGTAAACGAGGCACGCTGCAACAGTTTAGTCACAGAGGCTGAGAGTCCAGCCAAGACGGAGTTACTGTAGTCCAGGCGGGAGATGACCAGCGCTTTGACCAGGAGTTGCGTCGCATCCTTTGTGAGGAAAGACTGCATCCTGCAGATTTGCCCTCTACAACATCTGCAGGATCCGGTCTTTCCTCACAAAGGATGCGCCACAGCAGTGATGTTGGGGGTGCAGGACAGTCTGTTGTCCAGGAATACACCCAGGTTCCTCACCGTCGATGAAGGTGATACCGTGACGTCCTGGACAGTGACTGACAGGTCCATGTGAGGGCAGTCTGTCCCGGGATGAAGAGGAGTTCAGGTTTACTCTGGTTGAGTTTGAGGTGATGAGCAGCTGTCCAAGCAGAGATGATGCAGACAATCAGAGATGTGGTCCTGAAGCTTGACTGATTTGGGTCAAGGACGTCGTTTTGAGAAAGATAGGAGGACAGTTGGTTGTAGACGGCACGTTCCAGAGTTTTAGAGAGGAATGAAAGAAGAGATAGTCTGTAGTTTTGGATGTCAGCTGAGTCCAGGATGGGTTTCTGTAGGAGTGGCTAATGACAAGATTCAGCTAATATTTCAGCTAACTTTCCTCACAGAATGCCTAACACTAGATCTACAATTCCCTCTTACTCACCAGCAGTAGTTTCACAGCTTCTCTTCCCTGGACACATGTTACGTTCATGAAGTAAAGTACATTTCCCCTCCAGCTCCAGTCAGCAGTCTATATTACAGAACCTGGATCTTCACCCGCTCTCCTCCTGAGCTGGAGGCTCCGCCGCCTCCTCCTCAGTAAAGCTTCAGGCAAACGCAAAGTTTTCTCTGAACGTTCAACATTTTCAACTCAGGAGAAAATGTGAACTTTCATATATTCCTTCATCAAAAACATAGACTCACATTAATCCGTGTCTTTGTTTATAACCTTAACACATAGAAAAAACTCTCTTCATGTTTGGTCTAAACATCATAAAAGAGTGAAGATCAGCTGGAGGAGACCGAAGACCCATCAGGTTTCTTCTGGAAAGATCGAAAAATGACTCAGTCACAGGAACCATCAGACTGAACTGACTGCTAGCTTTATATCTACAGCAGTGTGCTCGGGCCATCCGGTCGGAGCTCGGCTCTTTACTGGACCCCGACTGTAAAAGCTGGTTCAGTTAACAGTGAGGGTTTTTCTCGGTGTGTCCTCTGGAGGCTGAGAGGGAAATCTCCCACAGTCCGTCTGAATGTGAACGCCTCACAGCCTTTAATCTTTCAGCACTAATTGATCAGTTTAACAGACGTCCTGCGGGAGGACAACTCATGGAGCTCATATTATGAGAGGAAGTGAGAGGAGGAAGAGAGACGACTGAGTTCAGCTGCAGCTCGTCTGTTTCTATGAATTCACTCCTTCAGTTATTTTATACCAAAACCTTCAAGGACACAATGATAAAGAAAGTCTCCTGTAAACACTGATAGATCTAGATGAACTTTTAATTAGTAACTTCCATGATAAAGAGCACAGAGCATGCAGCGTCCATCCCTCAGTGTTTTTATAGCAGCAGCTTTTCTTTTTACTGTTTCAGTCACAAAATGTCACATTCAAGAGAAATGAAGCTTTTTACATTCAGATGGAGGCGATGAGGTCGTCAGTCCTTTAAATTCCCTCATTAGGGTTAAAAACAGCTCGTTATCTCCGAGACGAACAGGAAGTCTGTCTGATTGAAATCAAACTGGACACATGCAACAACACACGGACACGTTAACATCATCATCAGACCCGATACCGGCTCATCAGTACTTCACATTTACAGATTCACTCTTTGATTCGGCTTCAATCAACTGACAGGAAGTCTGTCGTCAGTGGTTGAGATGCGCAAGGAGAAAATCATCAGAGGAAAAAAGTATTTTTGATCCGTTTTCTACTACAGAAGAAAAATACTTAACAGCTTTACTCTCCTTGCGGAGGCCTGAACACTTTAATATACATTTAAACTTAACGTTTATTTAAAGTCACTTCTTTAAACGTGTATCGTCTTTGTTTCTGATTATTGAAGATTTGTGTCGGCAAACAATCAATGAGTGAATCTTTAAATTCTGCATATGTCAATAAAAATGTAATCTCACATCAGTCCATCCTTAATAAATACACACATCCGCATTCACACACACAACTCTGAACAGTCTCAACCAATCAGAAAGCAGCACACAAACAAACATGCTGAGAATCACTATAGCAACCAAGCCATCACAACATAAAGGCAACAACACACCTGTCCAGATAATATACAGTCAGTGTGGACCTCTGACATCCACAGTCCGTATGTCTCACTGCACTGTGATAGGCCACGCCTGTCAGAGGGGGTGGGGCCTGCAGCAGGAAGCAGCTGCTGGTTGGTGGTAACGTCCGGAGGATCCACTTCAGGGTTCAGCTTGGTTGCATGTTTGTGCTTCTAGATGAA
Organism: Diplodus puntazzo; assembly: GCA_963678695.2. NCBI lineage: Eukaryota > Metazoa > Chordata > Actinopteri > Spariformes > Sparidae > Diplodus > Diplodus puntazzo. The sequence continues at coordinate 287,580 of OZ023163.1, read as the reverse complement.
TCTTTAAAATCGTCTCTGAGTTTTTGTTTCTTCGTCTTTATCCACAAAACACGTTGCCATGGAAACACTCCATCTTCCTGCTCAGTGGCTCAACACTGTGGACAAAGGTAATCTATTACTCTTGGATGGTCCTAAATAAAAAAAAGAGTGATTAATAACTGGTCACAACATCATGTTTGAGATGAAGTATTTGAGGGAAAATGAACTGTATTCTGGTGATGTCACTTCCTGATTTATGTCCCTGGATCAGTGAAACAAGTCACATGAAGTCCAGACAGACGTCCGGAGAGAGACGTCGTCCCTCCCCTTCCAGTGTCTCCACAGAAACAACCTGTGGGACGACGAGGAGAAAAATACTTCTTGATCCTGTTTGAATTGTTTAATGAGTCACACATGATGTTCTACTTAAAAGATCATTTCGCAGTTTGTCTCAGTTTGTTTTAAAGGTCCCATATTATACTGTTTTTCATCAATTTCACACAGCTGTCAGAAGTCCAAAAACGCTGTATACGATATGCATTGCCCCAAACCATCCGTGGTCCTGAATTCCAGCTGTCTAAAGTCACTCTACAGAGCTCTATTCAGAGCAGTCTGTTTCTGTGCCTGCACCTTTAAATGCTAATGAGCTCCGTCTGTCAACGCCTACTTGGAGAGCCCTTCCTGCTCCCTCACTCTCAGGGAGAGGATTCCCCCTGCGTTAGCAGTAGCATGCGCTAATGTTTACGGTGGATGTATCGCTATGGCTCGCGGAGATTTTTTCGTTCAACTGAACCAGTTTGACCCAGAATCAGACCCAGAAGGAGAGGCTCCTGAAGAGTACCGACTCTGTGGCTGCAGCAGGACGTTTCAGAATGGTTAGTGTGTCTGAATAATGTTAGTTTGTTTGTATGTGTTGTTACAGTTACTGCCAGGTAGCTAATGGCTAACAGTTAGCGAAAGCTGTGTTTGTCTCCAACACAGTTTCCAAACTCTTGGACACTGTTCGCATCGTCTCTGTCTCCAGTCTGCACATGTTTCCAGACTTTGTACTGTGACAACCAAGCTCCCTCCTAATATTATTAACATTAGGCTCGCTTCAAACGCCATTGCATAGCGGACCGAAGCGGAGCTAACTAGTTAGCCAGTTTCCAGCGGACTTCTCCAGACTCGTAGGCAACTGTAAATACTATCAAACCGTGGCGACACTTATCGGTGGCTCGGGTGCAGCTGCTGGGTCCGGTATGGGTGGGACTGATTCTTTTACGAGGGTCAGTGTCGAAGCAAAGCCAGCTTTGTACTGACCCTCGTTACTGAAGCAGTCCGATGTGATGTGGTTAGCACACAAACACAAGCTAACACGAACCGCAGCCGACACGTTGTTGTTAAAATATGAAACGCGACCACTGTCTCTTCTGTTGTTCTGTAGCTGGGACAGAATATAACACTGATGTTGATTTTTACAACCAACAACAGAGCAACTTGCGTGTCCAGCTTTGAGCGACGACATTGCGATACGCTGCTGTCTCACTGCTGGACACATCGAACTTCACCTCGGGGATGAACGCCCCCCTCTCAGATATCTCCTATCACCGCGCAGAGGGGGTCGGCCTATGATAATGACTCCTTTCGTTATGTAACAAAAGAAGCAGAATCTGAACAGCCTGTAGGAGCGCCGTGTTACCAGAGGGTGGGCTGCAGAGACCATGCAGGAATCACTTGTTTTCATCATTCTGGGAGTTGGCAGGCTCAGGGAGGATCAGCTTATATATGTAGAGACCAGAGAAAATGTGTTTTTCATGATATGGGACCTTTAAAGAAAATAAAATATTAAAGAATATAAAAAATGTCAGTAAACAATGGTGTCTCAACAAACGTCACCAACAGCAACATGCCCGCCGGCCGGCACAGTTAGCTGACATGCAGGAAAACTCCATGAGTTTTCAAAAAGATGACGTCACTTAACGAACGCCATCTTTATAATTACATATTCTGATATTTTATGGCAAACTGAGACTTTTTGGAGTTTAAAGATTAAACTGAAATTAAAATTAAAATTCATCGAGTGTGACTCGATCAAAAATGACAGCATCAGTGTGTCTTTTGACGGAGTGACAAAGTGTTGAGCCGCTGACCAGTCGTCTCCGTCCTGGATGACAAACTTTGTTTCCTGTGAGTCCAGTTTTCCATCATATGAAGAAATGCATAGCAACTGCAGTCAGGTACTGTGATGTTAGTGACCAGAGTAAGGCTTTTATATTGAAAGGTAAAGAGACTAGTCCTTGAACCTTCTTCCCTGCAGACTCTTGTAATAGTTCTCCTGCTCAGTCTTGTTACGACTCTCTCGATCCAACAGAACCAGTGCCGTCTTGCGTCTCATGGCCATCTCCCTGCGCTGAGCGTCCACTGACAGCTCCACCTGCGGGTTGGGTGGAGGTTGGGCCAGATCGGAGTCGACTGTGGCACGTGGTGAGGCAGAGCGATGTGGCCTGAAGCTGCTGCCATGGGCTGCAGAGTCGCCCCGGTTCTGGCTGTTTAAGTCGTAGGTGTCTCGTGGGTCGCCCCCATTGGACGCCCCCGCCCACTCCCAAGGGTTACCGTTACTGGCGAGCGCTGGGGCTTGAGGATGCGGTGGGGCTTGGACAACAGGATGGTGAGGGGCGTGGGCGTCCACGGTGATGATACCCGACCCCTCTCGCTGCTCATACGGAGGGCGATAGTGGGGGGAGTCGGTTGTGGAGGAGGTGCCGGAGCAGGTGGAGGTGGTCTCAGAGGATTTCTCCCCCGAGGAGGAGGATGGAAGAAGGCCCTGCTGCTTTGACATGGCGATGACCTGCATGAGTCGTGGCTGATTGGCGGCGCCACGGACTGACCCCTCCCCGCTTGTCTTCTCTCGGATGGCGAGCCACTTGGCCCGGGTCAAGGCACTCTTTGGGGACACTGGTGGGGGTCCTGCTTCAGGAATTTGTGGTGGTCTGGGAGTCGCCACAGCTTTGGCACCACCTGGAGGTGGGGTGGGGTTGCGGCTGGAGGCTGTCCTCCCAGACTGCACTGCAGGCTGGTAGATGGGGACCTGAGACCCCCCCTCATCGGTCCCCACAGACCCCACCTCGGATCCCTCCTCACTGGCCTCGCACTCTGCCTCGTCCCGGACGCTCAGCCCTCTCATCTCCATCGACTTTTGCTTCCACTCTGACACCAGCTGCTGCGAACGCATCGGGTCCATGGGAACCTGCACTGCCTTCAGACGCCGCTGCACTGGCTGCACTGGCTGCACTGGCTGCACCTGCTGAACCAGGTCCTCCGGGCCGATGTTGGCCCCCAGCACACCGTTAACATTCATGCTGGCTCTCGGCAGCGTGTTACTGAAGGTCAGCATGGTCTCCTTGCCCATGGGGCTGCGAGGAGCCAGCAACTCCACGTCCACGCTGGCCCTCTTCAGGCTCCCCATGGAGTCCTTCTCCCTCTGCAGGGGCCCAAGGCCCTCAAGCCGGTCCATGGGGGCCGGAGCCGCTGCTATCTCATCATTACTCTCTGAGGCGGAGGCAGGGCCCTTATTGTAGACGGACTCATGTCCTCGTTCAGTCAGTGCTCGCAAAGGGTCCTCTTTCGGCGGTGGGGGAAGAGGGGCCGGAACGATGTCATCGGAGGACTTGAAGTTGGCGACAGCGTGAAAAGCCTGACGAAGAAAAACAATCATTTCTAAATGTCTGAAGACGGAAAATTGTCTGAAATCAAACTGTGAGAAAGAAAACTAAAAAGTGAAAGTCAAACATATCAATGAGATCTGCAACACACACACGACTCTGACGTCAACACTGTGCCTTCACTCTGTGATGTCAGCTCATTACTTAAATCTGTATATGTAATATATATACTGTACGTTTACAGTGCCTATAAAAAGGATTCACCCTCATTCCACTTTTGTGACTTTTGTCAATATAGTCAATTAAAATTACAAAAAAACCTCTTTAATGTCAAAGTGAAAACAGATTTCTACAAAGAAATGTCAATGAATTAAAAATATATAAAGTAACATATGTGACTGCATAAGTTTTCTCCCCCTTCAAGTCAGTATTTAGTAGTTACACCTTTGGCCTCGATCACAGCACTGAGTCTGTGTGGATTGTTCTCAATCAGGCTTCAACATCTAGATGCTGCAATTTTACTCAATTCTTCTTTGTAGAACTGCTCCAGCTCTGTCAGGTTGACGGGGATCAGGCGAGGTCTGGACTTTGACTCAGCCACTCCAGAACAATCACCTTGTTGTCTCTAAACCATTTCCACATAGCTTCTTTTGTCTGCTTTGGGTCATTGTCTTATTGGAAAATAGATCTTCTCCTAAGTCATAGTTCTCTGCAGACTGAATCAGGTTGTCCTCCAGGAGTTCACCATATTTTGCTGCATTCATTTTACCCTCTACTTTAGAAGCCTAACAGGGCCTGTAGCTGAGAAGCATCTCCACAGCATGATGCTGCTACCACATTGCTTCATGGTGGGGATGGTGTGTTGTTGGTGATGTGCAGTGTTTAGTGTTCGCCAAACATAGCATTTAGTCTGATGGACAAAAACCTCCGTTTTGGTTTCATCAGACCAGAGAACCTTCTTCCACTGGACCCTGAAGTCTCTAGTGGAGATTTATTGAGTCTTCTTTAACAGTGGCTGGTCTTTGCCACTCTCCCATAAAGCTTTGCCTGGTGAAGAATCCAGGCAACAGTTGTTGCATGCAGAGTCTCTCCCATCTCAGCCGCTGAAGCTTTAACTCCTTCAGAGTACTTATAGGTGTCTTGGTGGCCTCCCCCACTAGTCTCCTTCTGGCAGGGTCACTCAGTTTGTGAGGAAAAGGACCTTTTCACAGAGGTGCGTGGAGTGTTTTTTTGTCTTCATGGTGTAATTGTAGCCATGAATACTGATTAACAGTGACTGAACCTTCAGACACATGTGTCTTTATACTACAATCACTTGAGACACCTTCACTACACTCAGGTGATCTCAAGTTCACTAACTGTGAGACTGCTAGTGTAACGGAGTTAAGGAGTGTGATTCCACTTGCCACAAAAACTCATCACACAACACAGAAACTTGTTTGTCCTATGGTAATTAAATGCAGCACCCCTGTGGATTAGGGTCGTGCACCCCGAGGGGGCAGCACTAGTTGAACCTCGCTGTCTTCCTGGTAGGTGCATGAGCCTTGAGCTCCGCATTGTTTCACATTAATTACTTTAATTTTAATGCTAAGGGGTGGTTTAAGTTGTATTTTAAAGCATATAGCTCCCAAACGGCCGACCACGTCCTTTTCCATGAAAAGTTTACGGTGTTTTTCTCTTATTTGTGTTTACAAAATGGCTAGTGCTACACATGTTAGCTAACCTGCACTTTCTTTTCATTGTACATTTTTCAGACGTGTATGTGTGTGTGTGAGAGGAATCGCGACTGACTGTATTATTAATTCCTCTGCCACGTACGCTTTGTATGTCATTTTATGTTCATTTTGAAACTAGTTGAGCAGTAGTTGAACCTCACTGTCTTCCTGACGTGTATGTGTCTGTGTGAGAGGAACCGGGACTGACGGTATTATTAATTCCTCTGCCAGGTATGCTTTGCGAGCCCATGTCCAAAATAAATGGCGTGATTGCCAACTGTGAAGATCTTCTTCGTCTCTTAAACTACACAACGCAGTGAGAGAGTACAACGCCGCTACACTAGCACCAACCAGCTGGACCTCTGTTGAATTAACTTATCATATATTTCAATTAATCAACATTTCTTTGTAGAAATCTGTTTTCAGCTTGACATTTCTGAGTTTCATTGTAAATTCTTCTCAAAAAAATGCAAATTATATTGACCGTGAGTCCACTTATTAAAGTTATAAAAGGGGAAAACATCCAGATGTTTCACATCTCACCAAATAAGCAGCGACGAAAGCGCCGATGAGGAAGCCCACGTACACGTCGATGGGATGGCTGCGATGCTGAGTGATCTGAGTCAGACCTGTTAACGCTGCCGCGATGGCGAAGGCAAACACCAGGACGGGTTTGAGCAGCTTGGTGCTGTCAGAGATGGTCGAGTTAAAATACATCTGGAAGGAAACAGATGATCAACTTCATCATCTCACAGATTGTAAAACTAATTTAATGTCATGAATAACGTTTGATGAAGCTGATCTGTGACATAAACTGATGACAGGAAGGTTTTCTTACAGAAACATAAACAGCTGCGAAGGCAGACAGAGTTGCATGCTGGGAAGGGAAAGTTTTCCTGTCAGGACAGAAAAAGATCAGAAAATGTTATCAATCATCACTTTAATGCGGCCAACACGTTTATCCTGACCAACAGAAAGCATGAACAGGAAAGAGAGACTCACCTGGCGGCCATGATGGCATGCTGGTCGTGTCCCGCACAGATGTCTTTAGTGACGTAAGCGTTTCTGTCGCAGGAGCCGCCGGCCAGAGTGTAGTTGGGTTTACAGACAGTGAGGAAGAACGGAGCGTGGTAACCTGTCGACAGCTGGATGATGTCAGTGACCAGCGCCGTTGCACACAGACCGAACACGTGCACACCTGCAGAGACATAAACAGGTGTAGAGGCCGAACACATGCACACCTGGAGCACCTGGTGGTTGTATGTGTTGTGTGCATAGTCGTAGTGTGTCGTACCGACAAAACGCACCGTCCTCCTCAGGAAGGAGTTGAAGTTGCAACCACCTGCGTTGATGCTCCCTTCAGGTCTGCGGAGCTTCAGTCTGGACTGCAGACAGTAGATGAGACCTTCGACCAGCATGATCTAACACACAAAACAAACGCACCCTCAACATGATATAACACACAAAACAAACGCACCCTCAACATGATATAACACACAAAACAAACGTACCCTCAACATGATCTAACACACAAAACAAACGCACTTTGTGTGTGTCTGTGTGTGTCAGTGTCTGTGTGTGTGCGTGTGTTTGTGTCTGTGTCAGTGTGTGTGTCAGTGTCAGTGTGTGTGTGTGTGTGTGTGTGTTACTGAGGCGGCAGGCCCGGCGAAGGCGAGGCTCAGCAGCATCAGCAGCGGGATCAGCTCGTCTCCTCCGTCCACATACGGCATGCTGAGCTCTCGGTCGTGGCAGCGGAACCCCACCTGAGCCGGCTGCACCACGTCGGTCAGCTCCAGGAAGTACAGAGACACCATAGAAGAAGCCACAATGGGCAGCTGTGTGGGGTGAACACAGGGGTCAGTGACCTGGTGTCTGATTGTACCTGAACACAGCCCAGCTGATTGTGAGCTGGTAAACACAGCGACCTCTTCAGCTGTCTAAGCTGCAGAGTCTCTGAGAGGGACAGCAGAGCAGCCTTCAATCGACAGACGGTGGTGTCGGATGGTGAGTGATGCTGAGTGGAGCAGCAGCAGAGCAGGAGAGGCAGAAGAGGTCGGAGTGTTTACCAGGAAATTGTGACTTCACAGTTTGAAATCAGAAACAAACGAAACGAACACCAACGAAGCCAAACAATCAGAGGTGGAGAAGGTCTGGTCTTCAGTGGATCTATAATAGCGCTTGAATACACATAAGAGCCCAACTGCTGTTCCTTCATCACCGTGAACACACACTGGACTTCATTTACACAAGGTCTCTAGTTTGTTTGATGAAATCTACAGCGAGCTGTAAAAGCTATTGGCAGTCAGCCTGTTACCCTCTGGTCTCTCTGTCAAACACTGGACTGCAAGTCAAGTCAATCAATGTGCGGGCCGGTGGTTGGTGGGGGGGGGGTTCGTCAGTCTCGGAGTCTGTGAGTAAAAATAAGGGAAGTTGTGTGTTGCTGAGAGCTGAGAATGTGATCGTGTATTTCATGTTCGTGAGGCTGAATAAAATAAAGTGTCTACTTAAGAGTTATTCCTCGTCTCGGACGCTTCTGTGAAACGTTACACTGGTGTCAGAAGTGACTTCGGACAGAAGACGGCATCCTGTCAGGCTGGTTCGGCATCGCTATCGAGTCAGCCTGTTAGCCGGCGCTAGCTGACGCGAGACATGAATGGCAGAGGAGGAAAGAAAGTGATGGACGAGGGGGCTGGCGGTGCTTGCGGGTGGTCAAAGGACATGACCAGTGAATTCACGAGAGCTGCTGACGGAGCAAGAGATCGTCTGAGAGATGCTGCGGTGAAAATGGCTAAAGAGGCCGGCCTGACCCCTTCATCGGCGATTCGTGCCACTCCTCGCCGCACCGGAAGTGACCAACAGGCGGAGGTTGATGGCAGACGTGATGGTGCTCTACACCCAGTTGTTGTCTCAGCCGTCAAGACCTCCAAGTACTCCGGTAGGTCAGATTGGGAGGCTTTTCTGGCCCAGTTTGAACTGTTAGCACATGCAGAAGAATGGTCAATGGACAATAAGGCGCTGCAGCTGGCTCTGTGCCTCACGGATGATGCACTGTCTTGTCTTCTGCTGCTGAGCTCTAAGGATAGACAAGACTATGGAGCTTTAGTGGGAGCTTTACAGAGGCGGTTTGGACAGTGTTTACAGCCTGAGCTCCTGCCAAATGAAGTCAGTAACTGGGGCAGAAAGGCTAGGGAGCTGCTGCGGGTGTTGGCCAACGACATAGAGAGCCTGACGCGGCGGGCATAGGCTCAAATGCCCCCAGGAGTACAGAGTGAGCAGAGTGGGCCCAGGGTCTGCTGGGGGTGTGGCCAACCTGGACAATTGGTCAGAGTGCCCCAACTCACACCAGGCTCAGGGAAACGGCTCAGTGCCCGCATAGAGGGGGATATGCGGACCCAAACATCAGCCCCATCTGTAACACGGCCGCCACATCCCTCAGTCTGGAGGTGCACAACATCACAGCCGGGGGAGCCAGACACCACTTCCCCCAGAAACAAATGACTGTAACAACTCAGGCTGGGAGCCAGTTGTCACGGTGGTGCGAGCCTCTGCAGGTGACTCTTGTTACATTCCCATCACAGTGGAGGGAGTGCCCTGCTTGGTGCTATTGGATACAGGGTCAACAGTGACTGTGATGAGACCAGATGTGGTACCAGAGGGGACACAGCTCGAGCCCACCTTGGTGCGACTGCGCACAGTCACAGGTGAGCTTGCTCCTGTGAAGGGCAGGGGAATGCTGTCTGTAACTGTGGGGGGAAGAACGCTGCATCACCCAGCATGGATAGCTGCAGTGCAGGACCCATGTATTCTGGGTCTTGACTTCTTAAGGGCCGCAGGCTACCAGCTGGATCTCCTAAGAGGGACAGTGAGTTTTCAAAAGGGGCCAGTTGTCACCTTGTCCCCCAGGCTTCTCCCTGACATGCCCCCTGGCCATCATGCAGCTAATGCAGTAGAGACTGTTGTTGTCCATTCTTTTCCCAGGGCCCTGACTCCTGTGTCTCACCCCCAAAGTGAGAATCGTTCCATTAGCCCAAGCAGGGATCTCTCCGCGGCAGCCCCACCCTCGTTACCACAGATGGAGGAGAAGAGGGTGTTGGCTGCAGTGAGAGAGATATGGGAGAGGAACTGTAGCAGCCTGGACCCACAGCAGCAGGAACAGCTGTGGCAGGTGCTGTTGGAGTTTCGAGACTGTTTTGCTCTGAGTGATGAAGAGGTGGGGAGAACTCATCTTTTGCAGCATGAGGTTGACACAGGGGATGCACAGCCTATCAAGTGTCGCCCTCGACGCCTCCCCCTGGCTTGTCAGCAGGCTTGTGATGAAGCTGTGGCAAAGATGCAGCGGGCAGACCTCATTGAGCCTTCAGATAGCCCGTGGGCAGCAGCCATTGTCATGGTCCCCAAGAAAGTCGGCTGGCGGCTCTGCTCAGATTACAGACCAGTGAATGGAGTAACCAAGAAGGATTCATACCCCCTGCCTCGCATTGATGAGTCACTGGACCTGGTCTCAGGGTCCTCCTGGTTCTCATCCCTGGACCTCTGCAGTGGATATTACCAGGTCCCCATCGCGGCTGAGTCCAGACCCAAGTCCGCCTTCTGCACCGGACGAGGGCTGTGGCAGTGGCAGTTCAAGTTTCTCTGTTTAGGACTGTGTAACGCTCCTGCCACCTTTGCCAGGTTGATGGACAAGGTGCTGGCTGGTGCACCCCGTCAGCAGTGCCTGGTCTATCTTGATGACATCCTGGTGCATGACAGCTCCTTCGAGGCTGCCCTGGGTTCCCTGCAGCTGGTGTTGACAAAAATCAGAGCAGCTGGCCTGAGGCTGCACCCAGACAAGTGTCACTGCATGCAGTGGGAGGTGTACTTTCTGGGGCACAAGGTGGGAGGGGAGGGCATCGGCACCATGAAAGAAAAGGTGCAGGCTGTCACTGATTGGCCCACCCCATCAACCAGAAGCAGCTGAAAAGTTTCTTGGGCTTGGCATCGTACTTTTGGAGGTTTGTACGGGGTTTTGCCTGCACTGCCGCACCCCTGTTCCAGCTCCTGCAAAAGGACAGAGACTTTGTATGGACTGAGAAATGTCGGGAGACATTCAGCAGTCTCCAGTGTGCCCTGTGCGAGGCTCCAGTGCTGGCTCCAGCTGACCCCACCTTGCCTGTCATCCTGGCTACAGACGCGAGCGGTGTGGGTGTGGAAGGTGTGCTGTCCCAGGTGGGACAGGAGGGAGAGCGGGTGGTCGCTTACTTCAGCCGAGCATTCAACAAGCATGAGAGGCAATACTGCATCACCTGCAGGGAGCTCTTGGTGGTGGTACTGTCAATCACTTCAAATATTCAGGGTCTAGGCATTTTGGAGTTACAAAAACTCTCCGCTGCCTCCGCCAGGGTTTCTACTGGGGTCAATGCAGGAGAGACGTGGAGGATTTTTGCCGCTGCTGTGACCCCTGCACAGCCCGCAAGGGTCCCTCTGGCCATTTTCATGCACCACTGCAACAGTTTCTAGTGGGGGGCCTGATGGAGAGAGTGGCGGTGGACGTAGTGGGCCCTTTACCCCGCTCAGACAAAGGGAACCGCTACGTTCTCTCTGCCATAGACTACTTCACAAAGTGGCCCGAGGCCTACGTTCTGCCAGATCAGGAGGCGGAGACCGTGGTGGATGCCCTGGTGGAGGGCATGTTCAGCCATTTTGGAGTGCCTGAGACCATACACTCCGACCAGGGGAGAAATTTTGAGTCTTGGGTGTTTGCCACCATGTGTGAACATCTGGGGGCACACAAGACCCGAACCACTCCTTTGCGGCCCCAGAGTGACAGGTTAGTGGAAAGGGTTCACCACACTTTGGCACCGTAACTGGCTATTCTCACTGCACAACACCAGCAGGACTGGGATGACCATCTGCCCCTGGTACTCATGGCGTGTCGTTGTGCAGTTCAAGAGACCACATCCTGCACCCCTGCTCTCTTCATGCTGGGGAGAGAGCTCTGCACCCCGGCAGTGGTGCCATTTGGCTGACCCCCAGATTTTGTGGACACACCCTCCGGTCCTGAGTATGCCAGGAAGCTTCAGGACCGCCTGGAGTCAGCACACAGTTTTGTACGGGAGCAGCAGCAGAGTGCTGGTGTGAGACAAAAACAGAACTATGATGTGAGGGCTCAAGGGGGACACTTTCTGCCTGGAGAGCTGGTTTGGGTCTACAGCCCTCAGCGTAAGAAGGGCCGGTGTCCTAAGCTGGACAGCCAGTGGGTGTGCCCATGTAGAGTGCTGGAGCGCCTGGGGGAAGTTGTCTACAGGGTGCAGTTGCCTGCTAAGCGAAGAAAGGTGGCACTTCATAGAGACAGACTGGCTCCCTATAGAGGGGGCTCTTCCTCACCTGCACAGTGGACATCAGAAGCCCCTGAGCAGCCTGCTCCCATACGCTCACACCAGTCTCCTCTCCCCATCTGCCAGTGGCAGAGCCACCAGTTCCTGTATCCCCAGCTCCCCAGGCAGCTTGGTCACAAAGGCAGAGGAGAGCTCCCAACCGGTTCAGAGACTGGTCCCCTGAGTGGGGGAAGTAGTTAGGAGTGAGACCACACGTTCCTGAGAGGGCTAGAATGCGCCCTGGTCTCACTGGAGGGTCTGGTAGTCTACCCGGACCTTCCTAGAGTTAGAAAGTCTCTGAGTCTGTGAGTAAAAATAAGGGAAGTTGTATGTTGCTGAGAGCTGAGAATGTGATCGTGTATTTCGTGTTCGTGAGGCTGAATAAAGCGTCTACTTCAGAGTTATTCCTCCTCTCGGACGCTTCTGTGAAACGTTACAATACTAAATTAAAATTGTTGCTAATATGAAACAATGACATCAATGAGTCATACGTCAGCCTCCAGCAGGATTACAGAAGCAGGGCAGTTTGCAGTTTGTGAGTGGTCGAGCAAGAGAAGGAGAGAGAGCTCAGGTAAGTGTGTTCAGAGCAGACAGGGTTTGAAAATTCACATTTCCTAGTGTTCAACTCCTGGTCAAAGCGCTGGTCAACTCCCACCTGGACTACAGTAACTCCCTCTTGGCTGGACTCTAAGCCTCTGTGACTGAACCATTGCAGCAGAACGCTGCCGCGCTTCGTTTACAATCTACCTGTAATATTTACTTCTTGCCGCTGATGACAGTCTCTGCGATGCCATGCCGGGCAAACGCAGACTTCAGTTTGCTGATTACTGCAGAGGATGTGCAGCTTCGGAGCTTCTCCATTTCGAAGAATCTACTGTAGTAATCTACAATGATGATGAAGTCCTGTGCATTCCATGTGAAGAGATCTGTACCTACCACCTGCCATGGTCTCTTTGGTATGTTGTGTGATGACAGGGGCTCTTTTGTGTTTGCCCTGCGTCTTTCTTGGCATATGTTGCATTGTTCTATTTCTGCGTCCATCTGTTTCTCCATTCCAGGCCAGAAGAGGAGATCTCGAGCTCTGTGTTTACTCTTCTCAATACCCATGTGTCCTGTGTGTATGCGCTGGATCATGTTTTTTCTGAGTCTTTGAGGGACTATGATTTTCTCACCTTTGAAAAGAATTCCTTCAATTTCAGAGATTTCATCTCTGTGGTTCCAGTATTCCTGGATATTGAGTGGGCATTTCCTCCTTTCGTCAGGCCATCCAACCTTTATGGCTCTATTGAGTGCAATGAGCTGTGTGTCTTGTGCTGTCGCCTCTTTGATCTCCAGCAGTTTGTTATCGCTCACTGGGACGCTGCTGATGAGCGTGTGTACCTGTGCTTCCATGCTTGCTTTCAGGCTGTTGTCCTGGTGCTCAATGGACTTACGGGACAGGGTGTCGGCCACTGGTATATCTTTCCCCGGGCTGTGGATGATGTCAATGTTGTACTTTTGGAGCTGCAGAATCATCCGCTGTAGCCGTGGTGGTGCTGCGGCTAGGGGTTTTCTGAGGATTGCTTCTAAGGGCTTGTGATCAGATTCTACAGTCACTTTGCGCCCGTACATGTACTCATGGAAATGCTTGCACCCAAAAAGTACTGCGTACAATTCTTTTTCAATCTGCGCGTAACTTTCTTCGGTGCTGTTGAGCGACTTGGATGCATATGCGATGGGCTGTCCCTCCTGGAGCATGACAGCACCCAGGCTGTGTTTCGAGGCATCCACTTGAAGTCTCAGCTCTTTTTGAGGGTCGAAGTAGGCGAGTACGGGATGATGTGTTATCAGTTCTTTCATCTGCATGAACACTTTGTCATGGTTGCTGTCCCATACGAACTCACTGTCTTGCTTTAAGAGGTGTCGCTGGGGTGCAGGGCTGCAAACCGGGCCAGGTAACTGATCATCCTGAGGATGGTTTCGAGCTCCCCTTTGCTTGTGGGTGGCTGCATTTCCTGGATTGCCTTTATTTTTTGTGGGTCTGGTTTGACACCTTCACGTGAGAGCGTGTTACCAAAATAGCTGACCTCTGAAACACATATGTGACGCACATAACCAGCAGCAAGTCCGCTGGGAGAAATTCACAGAAACGAAGAAACTATTGTTTTTTTTCTAAATTAGTGATTTTCGTTTTTTTTGCAGAATGTGCAAGTTGAGATCATGAAGAACTTATGCAGCCCCCCGCATAAGTTCTGCCACTTCTAGAAGCTGCATGTGATTTCATCATTGAATGAAGATGGACCGGGAAAAATGCATTGCAGAAGAGCTAAATTGTGGGTGTTAGAGCGCAAATCTATGGCAGTACTTTTGCGAGACGCCGGATGCTTCTGGTTATTCCGACGCCGACTTCACTTCTGATTCTGATGAGTGCACTGACGATGAAAGCGACTGTATTACACTGGAGAACATCCCTAAACTACAGCTGACTTTAGCCGAAGATGAAGACGAGGAAGAATCTCTCGGCCTCGCAGCAGAGGAGCTGGAGCATGAGATATCAGATGCTATATTTACGGTAACATGTGAAGGGCATAAAGACAGCGAAATGGAGAAAATCCGTAACTTTGACTGCAAATGCTACGTAAGAATAAAGGAGAACTCTCTCACTGGGACACATTCGTCTAACTTAGCGACAAGCTTTCTCCAGAGCTTATGTACAGCATACGGTTGGATTCTCTAGCTACCGAAAGAGAGTGGCAGGACAAGCGAATAAATCTCGAGGCAAACAGATGCACAGTGGTTACTTCGGACATGACTACATCCACCAAAAAGCCCCAGACGAAGAGAAACAACTTATTCCATCAGAGGCAATGACGTCTGCAGGAATACTTTTCTGTTTCTTATGGGGTGAGTTTCCATTAACATCCAAGTCATCTACTTTGCGTTATGTGTTCATTCGAAGTCGCAGTCAAAGTCACAGGAATTACAAACTGTTATCTCATGTTTTTTGTTTTCATGTTTATACCTTTAGCCTTAGCCTACATTGTTATTAGCTAGCTCAGTACTGTCGTTTTAAAACTATTTGCACATCGAAACTAAGCTGTAATGGGAGGTTTTGTCTAGTAATGTGAGCATCTGCTATTAATTTGAATAATGCTTAAATTGCTTAAATTGACTGATGCTCAATATTTAGCACCTAGTTTACTGGAGGATAGTTTGGATGAATACACCAGAGTCAGGTGACAATGTAATTGTAATAAAGCATTTCCATTTCGATAAAGTACCTTCTAATTCTGATCAGTCCACTAAAGTGCTTAAGGAAAATAACACTACATCAACATTAACAACATGTTCAAACAACTAAAATACTTTCTGCACTGCAGGCTAACAGATACCAGATGTCACTGAATGAATGTAGGGGGAGGGCTTATCTAAATGAGATGCAAATGAGCACCATTGTGTTGACTAGCCAGGGGGTGAGAATTTCCTGCTGTGAGAATTGCAAATGTCTTAGGGCTGTTTTCTCCCTAAAGGCTTTTGAGATGTGCATACATTCAAATGGCCACAACTTCTTCAAATATTATCAGATTTCCATTTGTTAGACATCATTGGAAAGCTTAGAAACTACACTTTCAGAGTTTGTAAATAACTCAAAATGCCTCTCGGGAGACTTGTTGCTGGTTTTCTCATGGCTGGTCACATATTTGGCATTTGTCGGGATTAAGCCTCACCCCTCTCTCTCTTGTGCGTCTCAGCATAGCCTTGAGATTGTCGTCGTGTTCCTGCTTTGATCTCCCGAAGACCAGGATGTCATCGACTATGGCAGCTACGCCACTGAGGCCTTGGTATGTTTCGTCGACCCGCCTCTGGAACTCATCCTGGGCCGAGTTGATCCTGAAGGGCAGCCTCAGGAACCTATACCTGCCGAAAGGGGTGTTGAACGTTGTTAACAGGGACGACTCGGTGTTCAGGTTTATGGCCCAATAGCCAGACCTGGCGTCGAGGACGCTGAAGTAGCGTGCTCCGGCCAGCTTGGTGGTGACGTCTTCTAAGGTCGGTAACGGGTAATGTGGTCTTTGTATTGCCTTGTTGAGGTCCCTCGGGTCCAGGCAGACTCTCAGCTTTCCTGTCTGGGGCTTTTCCACAACTACAAGGGCGTTGACCCATTTTGTGGGTTCTGTTACTCCACAGATGATGTTGCTTGCCTCCATTTTGTCGAGTTCCTGTTTCAGTCTATCTCGAAGTGCAATGGGAACTCTGCGCGGTGGATATACCACCGGTGTGGCGCTTGGGTCGACATGGAGGTTGCACTCCCCTGGGAACTCTCCTATGCCCTGGAAAACATCAGCGTATTCCTTGAGAAAGCTCTGTGAATCTGTGTCGGGCTCTTTGTCCTCCCCAGTTACTGCCAGTATCAGTTTTATTAGGCTCAAGTCCAGACTGGCTCTCATCCCTAAGATGGGGGGTGCTTTTGTGTCAACTATGTAGAATTTGAGCATCATGGAACTGTCTTTGTGCTTACATAACAGGCTACAGGTGCCCTTCACTGCCAGTAGTTCCCCTCCATAAGTGGTGAGTTTTTGTGTGGCTGGCTTCACTGTGACGTCTTTAAACAGTCTTTTGAACATGTGTTCCGGCATGGCATTAATTTGTGCGCCAGTGTCTATTTTGAATTTCACAGTCTGGGCTCCAATTTCAATTTCAGTGTATGCCTGTTCATTGCTTTCTCCTGTGTGTTCGGTCGTGAGCCCATCAGTGAACAATTCTACCTGCTCGTCTGTTGCATCCTCATCTAGTGTGTGTGTATACCTTTTGTGCTTTTGTGTGAGTGAGTCTTTGTGTGTGTGTACTGCTTTGACCTGCAGACTTTGGCGAAGTGGTTAAGCTTCTCTCATTTTAAACACTGTTTCCCTTTAGCTGGGCAGGCGTTGTCCGTGGTGCTGTGTGTGCCTCCGCAGCGATGACACTCCTTGCTCGCGGCAGCGGGCTCTCTTGCCCTGGCTTTGAAGCTGGATGGACGCCTGTTGTCATGTATTCTCCCTACGGCATGTACGGCGTTGCCGCTGGGGCCGCCACCTCCAACCATGTCTTTGAGCTGGGCTTGCGCTAGCTCGTGGGAGCGTGCAATATCTATGGCTCTGTCTACGTAAGGTCTGCACCGTGGCTAAGTAGTTTCTCACGCACCCGCGGGGAATTAGTAGCGAAAACAATGCGATCCCTCACCATCTCGTCGCTGTTTGGGTATCCACAGTCTTTGACGAGGAGTTTCAGCTCCGTGACGAAATGCTCGAAGGTCTCGCCGTCCCCTTGCATCTTCTCGTGGAAGCGGTATCTCGCGTTTATTGGGTTAGACTTGGGCGTGAGGTAGTCTGTGTACTTGTTATAGTACGTGCTTGGCTTCTTAGCGTCGTCCGCCCCCAGTGTCCAGGTAATGTAAATGTCCCGTCCTTTCTCCCTGATCCACAGAAGGAGGTAACTACATTTTTCCTCTTCGGTTTTACCTTTCAGGGGTCCCGAAAACATCAGCTCGGCATGTTGTTTGAAGCGGCGCCATGCTTCCGGTAGGTTCGGAGAGTCCCAGTTCATGCTGGGTGCTGGAACGCCGTAAGTATCCATTTTCGATCGGAAGGTGAGTCTTTGAGCCTCTGACACCATGTAATATTTACTTCTTGCCGCTGGCTGAATTATGTTTACAATAAAACTATACAGGACGCAAGTATCAGTTTGTGTCGTTTATTCCGCCATCTTGAACACACACTGTAATCTCGCGGGAGTCTGTGACGTTACATGAGACTATGGTGTCCCGTAAGGGGCTGTCAGAATGTTACACTACCCAAATTCTCCCATGTGACCCGCCTCTTCCATGACCTCCACTGGCTTCCTGTTGCGGCTCACATCCAGTTCCAGACGATGGTGCTGGTCTTCAAGGCCGTCAACAGAACATCACCCGTCTACCTCCAAACACTGGTCAGCCCACACGCCCCAGAGAGAGCACTTCACTCTTCTACATTAGCGGGCCGGCTGGTACCGCCATCGCTGAGAGCAAACAAAGCTGCTCAGAGAAGTCGCAACTCTTTTCTGTTCTGGAGCCTCAGTGGTGGAATGAACTCCCGATCAACGTCAGGACATCAGAGTCACTCTCTGTCTTCTGCAAAAGACTCAAGACTCATTTGTTCAGAGTTCACCTCGACGCCACAGAGCAAGACTCGCTCCCAACCCCAATTTTTTTTTAAATAAATAGATTTTAAAACGTATGTGCACTTGTATGTTCTTATTCTCAGCACTTATGTACTTAAAGTATCTTTGATAAATATGAGGGCTTGACAATTGTATTTTTACTCAGCGCTGATGTGTCGCAGTTTCCTTCTTGTGACAAATGTACTTATGTAAGTCACTTTGGACAAAAGCGTCTAAATGTAAATGTAAATTAGCATCTCTCTGGTTCCTCTCAGATTATTAAAGTAGATTCTGGATCATTACAGAAAATAATCTGAAGGTTCTGAGCCTTCCAGGTTCTGTTGATCCTGATAATCTCCACAGATGAACTCCACTCTGTGATGTTTGAAGCTAAATTAAATGTGTAGCAGTAAGAAGCTAATGTTAGGCTACAAACAGACGACATCATGGTCACATGACTGAAACGTCACCACCACTAAAGCCTGATTTATGCTTCTGCGTCGCGGTGACGGCGTAGCTACGTCGTCGACGCAGACCACGCGTCATGCGTCACGTCGACGCGTCGAGACGCGAACGGCAAGGACTGTGATGGTCGGACAGACCACCTCCGCAAATGTCTTCTGCGTCGCCTGCGCTTCAACATTTGTAATAACAGCATTTGTTGTTCAATATCCACGAGCTCCATCTCAGTTGCCATTGTTTACTGTCTGACCGGAAGAAAACCAAGGAATCCGATATGAACCCCCCAAAACCAAACAAAGACACAGCCACACCGGTGAATTGGCGGTGAATTGCAGAACAACGTGTTCCCTCGACGCAGAACTTCGAATGCTCAATGACGGCGTAGGGTCGACGACGTAGCTACGCCGTCGCCGCGACGCAGAAGCATAAACCAGGCGTCTTACTGCACAATTACTATCCAGGTTTTCTGTAAACTGATCAATGTACAAGTTTTAAAGTCAGAGTTAGAACAGTGTGTAACGAAAGTGGGCCTGTAAAGACGGACTAGCGAGCAGATGAGTCTCCGTGTTCGCTGTGAGGACATTTAATGTCCCCCACAACCTCTATAGTCTCATTCAGACACTCGTTAGCAACCGCTAACTGTTTCTACACATGAAGAGCTTCAGAATTAAACTGTGGGACATTTAATGATGATTTTAAGTTGGAGAACAAAATGTGTAAATATCATGAATATAATTCACGTATCGCGGAAATAGTAATTAATTAGTTTATTAATCTCTTAGACTAACTAAGTGAAGAGCGATGGGCTCTGAAGACAGTTCTCGTAGTGACCAGACTGTGTGATGACATCATCACGTGCACTGAGGCCCAAAAACATTCGTTCCCATCAGCTGACATAGTGAAAAAATATGAAAAACATAGTAAAATGCTGGATACAGTTTTTTGACACGCGACTCGTTTACTGTCAGAACTGGAGCCGTTCGGTCCGAGAACATTGAGAACGTCTAGAAGAGCCGCGTTTAAGATAGCCGGCTGGGCTGGTGGAAGCCTCTAGTGCGCCTGCTTCAAATGGACGTCCAGGCATGTCATATGTCTGCAGATGATTGACGATAGGCGCGCTCAAGTTGAACTTCTGCTGACTGACTGCATCAGCGAGATCTGCGGGCGACTGCAGGGGCGAGGCTACAAACGCTGCTATGAAGTCGGACACTCTCTCTCCCCTAGATGTGATGTGACGTGGCTGAGCTTGCGGTGTTTGCCTTCCTTGTCTGGGAAGGAGTGGAGGAAATTGAAGTTCCATTAATGTTTGAGGAAAATCAACAACGACTGCCATCAGTTTTCTTACCTGATGCTATGGGAACTTTGCTGGCCTTTTTCTCATATTAGTCCCCTTCGGAAATTATTCAATCTGAGATGTTCAAAATAGTAGTCAACCAAAACATGTAGGCTGAGGGAACAGAGCAGTGGAACTGCTGCCATGTTGCATGCAGACGACCGGGAATCAAGACCCGTGTCAAGCCTGTCTTTTGCAGAGGATGTATTCATCTGATTAGTTTTATATATTTATTTAT
>OZ023163.1:250203-265203 GCA_963678695.2 Diplodus puntazzo | reverse complement strand
GAGAGACAGAGACACAGACAGAGAGACAGAGACACAGACAGAGAGAGAGACAGGCAGACACAGACAGAAGAGACAGACAGACAGAGACACAGACAGAGAGACAGAGACACAGACAGAGAGACAGAGACACAGACAGAGAGACAGAGACACAGACAGAGAGAGAGAGACACAGACACAGACAGAGAGACACAGACACAGACAGAGAGACAGAGAGGCAGGTTCTACTACCTCAAGGACCGCAGTCATTATCAGAGACACACACTGCAGCCTGGCACAGTGTGACAGGATGTACCGGGTCTGTACCGGGTCTGTTCCATTGTCTCGCGGCTCTGCTGAATAAATGGGTCGGAAGCTGCTGCGCACAACACACACACACACACACACACACACACACACACACACACACACACACACACACACACACACACACACACACACACACACACACACAGTAGAAGCCATCAGACGTCAGTAGACCCAGTAGAGTCGGTCTCACCTCCTCAGACCATCGATCTGCTTTGATTCTGGTCACGTTTCCTGTCCCCGCAGCAGAACCGGACCTCTGGCGGATCCGTCACACCGGACACACCAGTCTAGCTCTGGTTCCGCTTCTGGTTCTGGTTCTGTTTGTTCCTGAAAGAGCGCAGATCTGCGTCCGTTTTTTCTTTCTGACGGAGACTCGGTGCTGCTGCTGCTGCTGCACGGTGTGTGTGTGTGCGTCTGTGTGTGTGCGCGCGCGTGTGTGTGAGAGAGGCTGTGAAACATGGAGGTGTTTAAAGCCTGTTCCTGTCAGTGTGTATGGCAGGTGATCAGTGCCCCTTCATCAGCTCTCTGAGGAGGAAACACACACACCTCTGTTGTTCATTCAGATCTGTGTGTGTGTGTGTGTGTGTGTGTGTGTTGGACCATCAGGTCTCTGAGGGGTCACTAAGTGGTCTCTGTTTGAGTCCAGTCCATGTCCTGTTCAGTATGAACAAGCAGCTGATCAGGACGGACAGACACGAAGAAGTTCAACATCACACTACAAACTACTGACAACAAAGGAATGTTTCATTATTATTATCATGTTATCAATATTATTATTGTTATTTATATTATTGTTATTAATATTGCAGTAAGCAGTGTGTTCTTTCAGACACACCACAAGCTGAATTACACAACTACTTGTACAACCCAGATCAAAGTATGTTTCTGAACCAAAGCAGAACTGGGACTGATGGGGACTAAGTTGGACTAAGTAGGAGTGGCTGACTGGCTGGTTCTGCACTGGAGGATCAGGAGATCTGGACTTCATTTTGTTTCTCATCTACTGAAAAGTCACAGGTAACAAAAACAACATAACACAACAGGACTTTTATTTTGAAGTTTTTATTACAAATTGAAATACAAAACAATCTTTATTTACAAACGACAAACTGACAGAGTCTCCTGCAGTGTTGACATCATCAAGGTGTGACCTGCTCAGGTGTTTAAGTGTGATAGTTCAGGTGTGTGTTGTGTTCAGGTGTGTGTTGTATTCAAGTGTGGGATGTGTTCAGGTGTGTGTTGTGATCAGGTGTGGGATGTGTTCGGGTGTGTGTTTTGTTCAGGTGTGGGATGTGTTCGGGTGTGTGTTGTGTTCAGGTGTGTGATGTGTTCAGGTGTGTTCAGGTGTGTGATAAGTTCAGGTGTGTGATGTGTTCAGGTGAGTGTAGGAGGGATCCTCCTCCACAGACCTCCACACAGACAGTTTTTGATCCAGCGCTGCTCCCACTGCTTCATGGCGTTTGTCTTGTTGGGAGAACGAAGCATCGTCACACAGCCGCACCTAAACACACCACGTTCAGTTAAAACGTCTGTAAACTGCAATTGATCATTATTGATCATACCTATTATCTGTGACCTGCAGACTGTGCTGTGGCATCATTTCCTGTGGACTCACCTGGTGCAGGCCTTGCTCTCCTCCGTGGGACAAACTCCCATATGAACACAACGCAGGTTATCCATCTTCTGAGAGCCAGGACTCCTACACACAAACACACACACACACACACACACACACACACACACACACACACACACACACACACACACACACACACACACACACACACACACACACACACACAAAACAGAACTGAAGGATCAATTTATGTATCAGGTCAGGGCGGGTTGGATTCAGTTTCAGGTGGTCAGGTGTGTTTTACCTGGTGAAGACCTCCAGTGGGGTGGTGGCGCCCCCTCCAGGCAGAGATGAAGCTTTTCCAAACTGCAGCCTGAGTGGTTGTTTCCCCTGCAGCTTTACGATGACCCCATCGTTCACTGGGAGCCAGTCCATACTGGGAACCAGCAACTGACTGGGCAGCAGGCAGCACTCGTCTATCAGACTCTCATCAGGGTCCTGGGGGGGGCTGTCGTCCCGGGCTGAGACACAGACAGTCAGCTGATCAGAGACACGTCAACCAAACAACATCTAGAATTAGACAGACGATGGTCCAGATCTCTGACAGAGGATCGGTTCAGTCCTTTGACAGACGATCGGTCCAATCCTCTGACAGAGGGTCGGTACAGACCTCTGACAGAGGATCGGTCCAGTCCTCTGACAGAGGGTCGGTACAGACCTCTGACAGAGGATCGGTCCAGTCCTCTGACAGAGGGTCGGTACAGACCTCTGACAGAGGATCGGTCCAGTCCTCTGACAGAGGGTCGGTACAGACCTCTGACAGTAGATCGGTCCAGTCCTCTGACAGAGGGTCGGTACAGACCTCTGACAGAGGATCGGTCCAGTCCTCTGACAGAGGGTCGGTACAGACCTCTGACAGAGGATCGGTCCAGTCCTCTGACAGAGGGTCGGTACAGACCTCTGACAGTGGATCGGTCCAGTCCTCTGACAGAGGGTTGGTACAGACCCCCGATCAGTAGTCTCTTACAGCAGAGCCACAGCTTGGTGAGCAGTCTGAACAGCAGCTGCATGCTGTCCTGGTTGTCAAACGTGGCGGTGAAGGTGGGCAGGCAGCCAGGCTTCAGCAGTCCCCAGATCCTGATCATCACCAACATCTCCCTTAGCATTCCCAGAGACGCCCCGTCCCTCATAAAGCCAAACCCTGGCCGGACCATGGAGCCCTGCAGGACAGACGGACACCGCACAGGTCTGGCATGTTTGTTGTTAAATGATCACCTGTCTGACCTGAACACTTGACCCACTATGGAGATTTTTTTTTTTTTAACTTATTTTTTATTGAAGTTTTCTTTCAACAATTACAGTGTCAGGTTTTATACATTCCATAAAGCAATAAATCACGTATCGGTGTCATTACTGTCCAGTAGTGTTGGTGGTGTCCTCTTGCTGTGTTCTATAATCTGTCCATTTTTCCCATTTTTCCTGAAATTGTGTCTCTTGAAGTCGTAGTTTATGTGTAATTTTTTCCATTACATACATTTCTTCCACAGTGCTCACCAACTGCTCCACGGTCGGTGGTTCTGTTTTATACCATAACCTTGTAATGGCTTTTTTACTAGCCGATAGCAGGACTTTAACAAGATACTCATCTTCTGTTCGTATTATGTCTTGTGTTAGATTACCCAAATAAAGTATCTTACATGACCTGGGTATCTCATATCCTATTGTTTTTCTTAAACCCCGCCATATTTTATCCCAATATCCTATTATCCCTTGGCAAGACCAAAAAATATGTATATGGGCAACATTCATATCTCCACACAGTCTCCAGCATGGTTGCTGGTTGCCTGTAGTTTCCTTCCTAATGTTTGGGGTAATGAAAAATCTGACCGAATTTTTCCAATTGAATTCTCTCCAACTCCTGGAGCTAGTGGCTGTGCACTGCGTTTTACAAATAACAAACCATTCCTCCTCCGTAATTTGTTCCTTCAACTCTTTTTCCCATTTTTCTGTGATATAAAGAGAGGAGATCTTCCTGTAAGACAACAGACCTTTGTATAGGGTTGAGATTACTTTACATTTTTTCCCTTCATAGGCTTTCAAAAACACATTAATAACTTCATTATCAGTGTCAGTTTTTATCTCCTTCTCATAATAATCCCTTATCTGTCGGTATCGATAAAGTTCATACTCATCTAGACCATATTTCCCTTAACTTTTCAAAACTCTGCAGCTTCCCCTGCTCGACCATGGTACAAATCGCTGTAATGCCTTTTTTTGTCCATTGTTTAAACCCTTTATCAATCATACCAGGTACAAATCTCGAGTCAAATGAAAACCAACTCAGAATCTTTGTTGCCTTCACCCATTTGTGTCTTTCAACAACCTTATTCCATATTTCAACTGTAGTTTTGGTTATAGCATCCAATTGGTTACCTAACTTGTGCAATAGACCTTTGTGGGCTAATAGGTTTCTGTTTTGATGTCCTTTTGCCCTAATTCTATACTTTTCCATCTCGCAACAAACTCATCTTTGCACCAATATATCAGAGGTCTTATTTGAGCGGCATAAAAATATTCCCTAAGACTTGGTAGAGCCAGGCCTCCTTTGCCCTTTGGGAGCTGCAGAGTTTTGTATCTGATCCTGGGTTTCTTTCCTGCCCATATAAATCTCGATATTCACCTATCCCATTGAATGAATTGTTTTTGTGGGATCATCACTGGCAGTGATTGAAACAGATATAGAAGCCTTGGTAAGATATTTATCTTAATTATCTCTATCCTTGAGCTGAAATCGAAATTGGCTATTGACCATCTCTCCAAGTCCCTCCTAATTCCTTGATTTATTTTTGCGTAATTCGCCTCGTATAGCTTGTCTAGTCCTTTTGTGATATTTACCCCTAAATACTTTATTGACTTAGCATTCCACTTGAGCTTGTATGTTTCCTTTATCACTTGAGATGGGGAATAGTTTATTGACAAAATCTGTGTTTTTGTGACATTAATTTTGTATCCTGAGTAGATTCCATAATTCTCTAATAGTTACATAATTTTTGGGAAGCTTTCATTAGGTTGTTTTAGGAAGATTAATATATCATCCGCGAATAGCCCTATCTTGTGCTCCTCCTGTCCTATTGTCACCCCTTTAATTTCTCCCTCCTGCCTAATCATCTGAGCTAATGGTTCAACAAACATCGCAAAGAGACTTGGTGAGAGGCAACAGCCCTGCCTCGTTCCACTTTCCAGATTGAATCGATTCGTCAGATATTTATTCTAATCCTTGCCATTGGTTCCTGATATATTGACCTAATACAGTTTACAAATTCCTCATTAAATCCAAATTTTTCCAAGACCTTATACAGAAATGCCCAATTCACACTGTCAAAAGCCTTTTCCGCATCTATGCTTACCAAAATTACACTTTCTCTCTCCTTTTGTACCTTCTCAATGACATGTAGAGTCCTTCTTATGTTATCTTGTGTTTGTCTTTCTTTAATGAAGCCAGTCTGATCTTCATCGATCAATTCCTGCATAAATGTCTCTAATCTCTTGGCTATAATGGAGGTGTAGAGTTTATAATCTATATTTAGTATTGATATTGGTCTGTAATTACAGCAATATTCTTTATCTTAACATTCCTTTGGAAAAACAGTGATAATAGCTTCTTTCCATGAGGGAGGGATCTTGCCTTTCTTGAGAGTGTAGTTAAATGAGTTGAATAATAGTGGGGTTAACTCCTCTCTGAATGTTTTATAGGAGGCGGCACCCAATCCATCGGCTCCTGGCGATTTCCCTGATTTTGCCCGACTAATTGCCTTTTCTATCTCTTCTACTGTTATATTTGAGGTCAACATTGCATTCTGCTTTGTACCTATTGTTGGCAGATCTAACTGATCTAAAAACTTCCCTAAATCCTCTTCACCCACTGAGGTAGGCTGTGCATATAATTTACTGTAATATTCCACAAATATTTTCTCCAATTCTTCTGGTTCATATAGGATTTTATTGGTTTTAGGGTCCCTTATTTTATGTATATTATTTAATGCTTGTTGTTTCTTTATACGTCTCGCAATACTTTTTGTGGCTTTAGATCCTCCCTCATAGTAAGTTTGTTTTATATACCTAGCTTTCCTTTCCACCTCTTCCAACAAGATTTCATCTACTTTTTTCCTAACTTCTTTTATCCGATTAAGTATTGCCGGATCTTTTATCTGTTTATGTTGGTGTTCCAATTCTCTCAATTCTTCAATTTGTTTCTGATACGTTTCTAATCTGGCTTTTTTGGCATAAGCTGTGTATGAAATCAACCTCCCCCTTATTACAGCCTTTAAGGCATCCCACAAAATTGTTGGGTCTACTTCCCCATTATCATTTTCGTCCCTGTATCTAATTATTTCCCCTTTTAATTCTTCAACTAATCCCTTGTTGTTCAGTATACCTTCGTTAAGTCTCCATACTGTATTTCTCCTCTTGCTGTTTAGATTAGTTTCTAGGTAAATTGCACTGTGGTCTGATATATCAATCACCCCTATCCTGCATTCTTTTACTTTATATATATCTCCCTTATTCATTAGAAAATAATCAATTCTGGAGTACATAGCATGAGGGGCCGAGTAGTGGGTATAATCCCGATCAACTGGGTGGAGTTCTCTCCATACATCTAACATATCCATTTCTGACAACACTGTCTTCATATATCTATTAACTTGCTTTTTGTTTCTCCTCAAACTTGTTGTGTCCATCCAGTAGTTTAATACCACATTGAAGTCACCGCTGCATATCAATGTCCCTTCCGTTTCCAAATTTATAAGATCAAATATTTTCTGAAAGAAAGCTTTCCCGCTTTCCGGAGGGGCATACACATTGAATAGTGTCACCAGTTGGTTTTCTAATTTACCTTTAATCATGATATATCTTCCCTCCTTATCAGCAACTTCCTTGATCAATTCAAACTTTATCGTGTTAACAATCAGTATTGCCACACCCCTTTTATGATTTTGACCAAAAGAACTGGCAAATGAATTCCTGTATCCTAATTTTTTAAACTTTTCGTGCTCCTCTCGCGATAGGTGTGTCTCCTGTAAAAAAATAATCTGCATCTTCTCTTTTCTAAACTTGGTTAAAGCTTTACCCCTTTTTTATTATTGTTCAGGCCATTGATATTCAGTGACACCACCTTTATATCATTATATTGCATTGTTTATGTCTCTTGCAGTGATTCCTGACCCTTCCACTGTAATATTATCAACCCTCATTATCCTACGAACAAAATAAGAAAAAACACAGAACCTAAACTCCCAAGCAAAAAAGGGCCATATTCCCCATAGGCCCTGTCTCCCTGTTGGTGGGAGTGAGGGATGACCTTTGGTGTACAAAGGGGCCACCCCTAGTGATTTGGGGTAGACCTGAAAAGGTTTTTCCCATCCTACTAGATAAGTCCAACAGTCACTAGTTTAATAGGTCTCCTTGTCGATTCTTTTGTTACATTAGAGAAGTCTTGCATTTCTGGAAGAGGGGGCAGGTATTGGAAATCCCCATTTGGAGTCTGTTTCAGTGGCGCACTTCTTGTTGAATTGAGTAGAGTAAAATCAGAATCAGAATCATAACACAAAAGTTAACTATAAATCAAATAGTTCCCCTAAAACCATTGCGTAATATCCAAGTAGACTGGTTATCTGTTCCGTTATAGTAGCTCTGTTTACTCACCAACCACTGTAGAGGCTTTAACTCAAAAATAGGAGACATTTAATTCTTCTGGGTTTCCTGTGGGTTCATCCACGGCATTCCCCCCCCCCTTTATAAACTCAACTGAGCTTGCCTTCATCAGTCTCTTGTTTGTTTCTATTTTTTTCTCCCTTGTTCAGTTCTTAAACACTTGTGGCCTTTCCCTCGCACGGCTCCCTGCGTCTCGGCGTTCCTCCGAGGCGGTGGTCCCCCCGTTTATCCCCGGCTTCCTTCCAGCGCGCTGCCATGTGGAGGACCTCAGGACACGTTCTTCCAGTGGGGGGTCGCAGCTGCGCCTCTCTAGTACCTCCAGCCCTCTGTTCCTCATGTCCCGCGCTGCTTCTTCAGCATTGTTGTAGGTCTTGGGTCCCTCCGACCAGTGGATCCTAATCCTACTCACCGGAGTTTGGAAGCGAATCTTTTTGCTTTTTAGAGTCTTTTTAATCTCAGAGTAGGATTTACGTTTTTTCATCACCTCTGTGGGATAGTCGAGGTCAAAAAATATCTGTCTCCCATCGATTTGTATTTTCTCCTTCCAGGCTTTGGACAGAATATTTTCTTTGGTCTCGTATTTCAAGAAGTTGACCACTATGGACCTCGGGGTTGCTTCCGGTGGTGGTTTCTTCCCCAGACTTCTGTGTGCCCGCTGTATGTGCAGTTCAGTTCCCTCCGGTATCCCGAGCTCCCGACGAAGGAGCCCGTCCACTAGTCATGTTCAGCCACATTATAAATTCTCAGGTTTCGTCTTCCGTATCCTTCAACCCCGGTCAACTTTTCTTGTAATTTCGTTTGCTGTTTTAATAGAATAACAATGGCCTCTTTAGCGTCCGTGTTCCACTCTTCCAGCTCTGAAATCCGCTCCTGTGTCTCAGTAGCCCTTTTTAGATAGAAAAGGCGGCACATTTGCTCCTAGGTAAGGGCGGCAATGTGCCGGCCTGTCTTTCTAAAACCGAGGCGTAATATTCCTCCTTTTCCAAAAGCCGCCTCTGAGGTAGGCGTAAACATGTGACGTGACGTGAGGCTCGAAGCTGGGCTGCGAACAGTGACAACGTATTTGTCTTCAAAATAAGAGCTTTACATTGCACCCCACTGGAGTTTAGAACTGGGTTCTTAGCGGGGGGCTTTTAATTTGAAAGTAGCGACCGTTCTTGCTTGCCGACACAACAACAAGCTAACACAACTAAACAGCTGCAGAGACCGAGGAGAAGCTGCATCTCAGGGATCTCTGCGGCTGTCCAGTTGTTCATCTTAATGTCCGCGGATGAAATGATGGACTGACTGCTGTGATCAGCTGTTTCCTGGTTTTCAAACTCCTCGGTTGTGGGTCGCACAACAGTGCAGGTCATTGACACCTCCGCCCACCTCACCCACAGGCCGGCACATTTCCGCCTTGGTTTTAGATAGCAGTCGAGGCGGAAATGAGTGTACCCTCCGAGGTGAAAATCGGTGGACCAAAACAGACCCCCAATTTGCCGGCCTCTGTCTAAAACCGTGGACCGAGCCGCCAAAAGGACGGGCAAATTGGCAGCTCGGTGCTCTGTCTAAAAACGGCTAATGATATCTTTTCGCTGCTGTTGTATTTCCGCGATGTTTTCTGCCATTTTGCGGTTCGTTTCCTCTGTGAAGCCAGCGAACTCTCCCCTCACCTCATCTTTAAATTCGTCTTTGAATTTTGAGAGATCCTCTTTCATTTCCCTCTTGAGGTCTCGTATTTCCTTCGTTATACTTGCGAGGCCTTCTAGCACCGAGCTGAGTTGTTGTTTGGGGTCGCCATTTTCGTCGTCGGCTAACTCGTCTTCAAACTCGTCTTCTTGGTCTTTGGATGTCATTTTTTCCCTTAGCCTTCTCTGTTTTCGCCCCACACTCATTTCGTGTTAGTGTTAAAATTGTATTCTCTGTCCTTTCATATTTTAGGGGGTAGTTTTTATTTAATCGACTCAGGAGCTCTGCTCTACTCTGCCATCTCGCTCCGTGACCCCGGAAGTTCCCCTGGAGATAAACTTTTAACTTTATTGTGTTTTATGGTCAAAACATTTGATCCTTCACATGACACAGGTCCTGCTCAGGTGATGAGGGTGATCCTCAACATGTGCAGAAACATTCTGACTGCTGACTTTGTGTCTTTTGTTTATATGACCGAAGGAAATTCATCTACCTCGTTCACCTGCTCATCACCTGGATCTTATCAGCTGTGTTCTCACCTGGTTGGGCAGGTTGGCCAGCAGGTAGAGGACAAAGTCTCCCACCCACTGGATGAGCTGCTGCAGTGACTGAAGGGGGGGGCCATCCAACACAAACTCCTCCGTCTTCAGATTGATCATCACTTTATCAATATCTGAGGAAATACACAGTGATCAATCACAGGTCTTCACCTCGTTTCCTCTTACCTGTCCCTCAGGTGTCTCACCTGTGTCTGTGTTCTTGGCGCAGATCTCGGTCAGTCTGTCACCTGGACTCTTGTCAGGTGTGTTGAGGACGTGTGGCCTCAGCAGAGACTTTAAGGTGGAGCTAATGGCGATCAGCAGCAGTTTGGCGTGGAAGTCGCAGGCTCGTGCTGCCGTCGCCGTGGAGAGTTTACAGAGAGACGCCTTCACTGCCAAGATACGTGTCGCCAGAACCTGAGTCAGACATTTAAAACAGGGAACATACAGCCCCACTGAGGCATCATGGGAAGTGTAGTTTACTGCAGTTTCTGTGATCACTGAGGAGTAAGAGCTAACAGGAGGTTTAGGGTGTCTGATTCTCCCATCATGCCTTACTGACCTGCTGCAGCGCCTGGTTCTGCCTCATGTACTCCTCGTGCAGCTTCTCCACCAGGTTGTGCACCATAGTGGGCTGCACATGCAGCAGGACGTCCCACCAGTCGTAGCCTGTCACCATGCAGTACTCCAACAGGAACAGCAGGTGGCGCAGTGTCGTGTTCATCTCCAGCACCTGACCCATAGAGGGCGACACTCGCAGCATATGGAGCTGAACAGGAAACAAAATCAGATGACACCTGATGATTTGTTCTGCTGCATGTCAGAACTAAAACTCTTCATATAATTCAAAACATTTCACTGGATCACAGCTCCAGACTGCAGGGTCTCTTTGTCACAGTGATGACAGAAAATAAAAAGAAGCAATTTCGGCTGTTTATTTACAGATACAGATGTCTCCTTGGCAACACACAGGCGAAACATAATGAATCTGAGATAACTCGTCACCTTGCCATGGTTGTCGACTCCGGCCAGCGCCAGCGAGGTCCACGAGAACTGCAGGGCCTTGAAGTGGAGGGCAGGGCCTCCAGTTCTTTGGCGTTTAATGGCAGACTCGTCTCCAGGTCTCTGACCGGAGGAGGATGGGGAGCCGTAAAAGACTCCCATGGTGTGTAGGGACAGACGGTGGAGGATCTGAATACTTCCATCATGGAACGCCAGAGCCAGACCTGAGTACAGAGAGAACCGGTTCTCAGACTGGTGAGGTGAGTTCAAACAGGGCAAAGACAGTCTCCTGTTCAGGTTAAACCTGGTCCAGGTCCAAACTTGCTAACTCTTAAAGGTCCCATATTATGAAAAACACGTTTTCTCTGGTCTCTACATATATAAGCTGGTCCTCCCTGAGCCTGCCAACTCCCAGAATGAGGAAAACAAGCGATTCCTGCATGTTCTCTGCAGCCCACCCACTGGTAACACGGCGCTCCTACAGGCGTAGGAGTTACGTAACAAAAGGAGTCATTATCATAGGCTGGCCTCCTCTCCGTGGTGATAGGAGATATCCGAGAGGGGGGCGTTCATCCCTGAGGTGAAGCTCTGTGTGTCCAGCAGTGAGACAGCAGTGTTTCGCAACGTCGTCGCTCAGAGCTGGACATGCAAATTGCTCTGTTGTTGGTTGTAAAAAATCAACAGCAGTGCCTATATTCTGTCCCAGCTACAGAACAACAGAAGAGACAACGGCCGGCACAACGTGCACACATCACATCGGACTGCTTCAGTAACGAGGGTCAGTACAAAGCTGGCTTTGCCTCGACACTGACCCTCGTAAAAGGATCAGTCCCACCCATACCGGACCCAGCAGCTGCACCCGAGCCACCGATAAGTGTCGCCACGGTTTGATAGTATTTACAGTTTCCTATTAGTATGGTGAAGTCAGCTGGAAACTGGCTAACTAGTTAGCTCCACTTTGGACTGCTATGCAATGGCATTTGAGGCGAGTTTAATGTTAATAATATTCCGATGGAGCTTGGTTGTCAGTTAAAAGTCTGGAAACATGTGCAGACTGGAGACAGAGCCGATGCGAACAGTGTCCAAGAGTTTGTAGACTGTATTGGAGACAGACACAGCTTTCGCTAGCTGTTAGCCATTAGCTACATGGTAGTAACTGTAACAACACATACAAACAAACTAACATTATTCAGACACACTAACCATTCTGAAACGTCCTGCTGCAGCCACAGAGTGGTACTCTTCAGGAGCCTCTCCTTCTGGGTCCGATTCTGGGTCAAACTGGTTCGGTTGAACGAAAAAATCTCTGCGAGCCATAGCGTTACATCCACCGTAAACATTAGCGCATGCTACTGCTAATGCAGGGGGAATCCTCTCCCTGAGAGTGAGGGAGCAGGAAGGGCTCTCCAAGTAGGCGTTGACAGACGGAGCTCATTAGCATTTAAAGGTGCAGGCACAGAAACAGACTACTTTGAATAGAGCTCTGTAGAGCGACTTTTAGACAGCTGGAATTCAGGACCACGGAGGGGT
The DNA here is from genome assembly GCA_963678695.2 of Diplodus puntazzo. Lineage (NCBI taxonomy): Eukaryota > Metazoa > Chordata > Actinopteri > Spariformes > Sparidae > Diplodus > Diplodus puntazzo. The sequence goes on along the minus strand of OZ023163.1, from coordinate 252,867 downwards.
TTGGGGTAATGCATACCGAAAACAGAGTTTTTGGACCTCTGACAGCTGTGTGAAATTGATGAAAAGCAGTATAATATGGGACCTTTAAGTTATCCTCACCGAGTCCAGGGCAGAACTTGGTGTCTGACGCCACCTTCAGGTCGGTGTTGGAGATGGAGATGGGCAGTTTGGGCAGAGCGACGGCCGACACTCGCTCCAGGTCGTTGGTGGTCGTCAGGATCCTCCACTTCAGGATAGTCGGCTGCTTCTCGCCGACTGGACACGGACGGGAGGTCAGTGGTCAAACATCAGAACACATCACTTAGATGGGTTAGAACCAGTCTGTTTCTTACCAACTGGTGAGCGGTGCTGGAATATGTTGTTGACAGGAAGTCCCTCCTTCCTCAGAGACCAGCACTCCACGATGCTTCCGCTCTGATTGGACGCACAAAGCAAAACCTACAACACACACACACACACACAGACACACAGACACACACTTCATGTTCTTCTGTTCTCTGATCTTTCACAACAGAACTACTGTTTGGTTCTACTGTGGTCCTGTCAGAGTTCTCTGTGATCCTGGTGGTTACCTGTTCAGAGTTCTCTCTGGTGAGGAACTTGAGGTGTGTGACAGCGGGGTACTTCTCCCTCCTCAGGGGGTCGGTGGTGCAGCGCAGGAACAGAGACGGTAACAGTTCAGTGTCAATGCGACACTTCTCGCTCACCACGCTGACGACCACCTGAACACACAGAAAAACTTTATTTCATGCTGGAGGTGGAACAAGATGATCAGGTGTTCTTGTGGTTCTGACCTTGTAGAACTGGATGGGGGATGAGCTGCTGCCATCAGTCGCTGCTACCACGATGTTCCCTCCTCCTGTGAAGGCGATGTCGGCTAACGCTACTCGTCCCCTGAGCCGACACAAACTCTCACTGGCCGTCAGCAATGCGCCACCTGGCTTCAACAACGACACGGTGACCAAACCGCTGACAGTCACTGCCAACCATCCCTCCATCGGCTTCCCGCCAAACAGAGTCAGAGATGGAGAGAACTTCACCCGAGAGAACTTCTCCCCGAAATTTGTAGAACCCGACTGAAGCAAAAGAGAAAGAAAATAGTGAGGTCCAGATAAAAAAAATATTTTTTTCAGGTTTAGTTTCTTTTTTAGGAGCTATTCTCTGTAAACACCTGTTAAGACTCTGTGGTCTTATGCTTTAGAGTCAGTTTAATATGCAGTGACAGTGAAGAACTCAAGAACTCAAGTATTAAACTTTGATGAATCCAGTCCAGATGTCCCAAGTCGCAGTGTGACCCCCACATCTGGTCTGTCCAATCACAAGAAGACAATAAGATTAGGGAGGTGTCCACACCAGTGTGTTATCTTCATAAAAATGTCTCATATCAGGTGACTCATCATATCTTCACTTTCACCTGAAGACCGTCTGTGGCTGAACATGACAGTAGTTTGTGTGTTTCCAGTGTATTACATGTTCTCTTCCTCTTCATCACTGAGCGTGTCAAATTCAATGCACATATTAGATTGAATATTTCAAAACATCATGGCAGACAGCAGGAGTAATATTAGTTTTGAATCATGCACGTTGTGTATACATTAAACTTATACGTTTTTAAAACAACAGACACATTACTGCCCTCTGTCAGCTTGGGCTGTGATGACTTCACAGCTGCAGCTTCTGTCATTACGCTGTCATGTGGAAGAGTGACTGTGGGAGAATAACAGTGCGCCAGCTGACCTGGGACCAGCTGACCAACTCTCAACATATTGTGCATGAAATAAAAAGATAATAGATCAATAAAAGTAGAGCTGCAATAAGACACTTAAAGGATTGATCAGATGTTTCAGCTCCTGATCATTCAGTTATATAGCGCTGACTCATCGCTGGCTACAGCCGCGACTGTGTGTGTGAGTGAGCGTTACCATCTCGACGTGCAGGGCGAGCTTCACTCCGTTGTGCAGCCAGCTCAGAGCCACGATCGGATCTCCATCCAGAGAGCTGGACAGGACGCTCTCCCAGCTGTTCACCAGGTGATCAGACATGGACCAACATTTAATCTGACCGTCCCCGTCTGCAGACAGCAGCCTCGAGCCTGCACACACACAAAATACAATCAGTGATCCATAAATACACAAACATGTTGACACAGATGTAAAGTCTCTCAGAGAAGATGTCCACAAACATCATTTACAGAGACGTCTTCAGAGAGTCTGTGTCACATCCTGCGTCTTACAGACAAGGAACAAATGAGACAAAAATAAACTAAAAAATAAACATATAAACTCACAGTGGACGGTTAAAGATCGGCTCACCTGATTGGTCCCACTCCAGACAGGAAATGACCTCAGTGTGTCCAGAATTGATGGAGTAAACGTCCCAGGGGTGCTCAGTGTCGATGATGTGGATCATATGACTAACATCTGAAACACACACACACACAAACCTTGAATGATGTTCTGGTAAATGAAGTGAGCGCCTCACACATTCTTTGGGCGTGTTTGTGCTGCATGTGTACCTTTGTCATCATCATCGTTCTTCAGGTCTGTGGTGAAGGCCACCAGGTTCCTGCAGGACCAGGAGCAGACCAGAGGGATGGAGGGACAGTGAGTGCTTTTCGGGCGTTTCTCCCACTCACACACATAGGCCAGCTCCATGATTTAACCA
>OZ023163.1:197703-245203 GCA_963678695.2 Diplodus puntazzo | reverse complement strand
GCAGAGGCTTTGTCCTCGCCGTGGTGGCCACGGGTTAGAGTCCTGGGTTAGGGGTGCCCTTTGCCGCGTGTCACTCCCCCTCTCTCTCATCCCGTTTCCTATCGTATCTTTAGCTGTTCTATCAATAAAGTCGATTGAGAAAAAAGGCCAAAAAAATCACAGACCTCAGGCAAGTGGGGATGTGGTCAATAGGCGGTTTGAAGCATTTAAAAAAACCCGAGTATACCCGCTAATGTTAGTGGAAGAAGCTGTATTAGTCTTCCCCACATGGGAAGGTGATGCCACTGCATCCACCACACCCGCCATACAGCCAGGGCTCCTGATTGGGCCAGATGGTTATTTTCCTGGTGATGGTGAGGTCATCAGTTCAGTGAGGGAGAAAACTTGATTTTAGACGTTATACAGATGAAGATGGCAATCATCCACATCACATATATTGAAAGGGTTCAGAGAGTTGAGTCTGTTCCCGGACCCTGACCCACCCTTGACTGAACTCATTTGCTTTGACCTCATGTTAATCTTTACAACATAAATCTGTGAGGAAAACAACAGCAACAGAACGTACCTGTAAATGAAGCATGTGTGTCTAATCTGAAGGAATGAGGATTACATTACTGATTTTGAATAGTCTGGTGTGAAGTCCAGAGTTTATGTTGCTCCATCAGATTAACAGCAGTCACTCCTCCAGGCTTTACCAAAGTCCTTACAAGCAGCTGTTGTCGCTGGGCGGCCATCTTGTCAGCGCTCGTGTGCAGTAACGTCTGTCCAACACAGTCGAGCTCTGAGAGGAGACGATCACTGAACGATGCAGACGACCAGTCAGCTCTGATGATCCGCCTCAACACTTCCGTTTGTCCCACAATAACATTTAGAACCCTTTTTCTCAACAACTTCTACTGCACACCACAATTCAAATCTAATAATCTATATCAGTGGTTCCCAACCTTTTTTCCTTGAAGCCCCCCTTGCCTGTGTCCAAGACAAGCCAGGCCCCCCCAACCCCAACCCGCATACACTAAAAAAATAAAATAATGACCAGAATAGGCTATAAGAGAACAGAATAGGCCTACCTCATAGGGGTGTTGGTAATAAATAGCTTAATGAATTTAAATGTGGACCAAAAAATATGTTTCAATTTGGATTATAGAGAGTTTTGATTGGGTGTGTTATTGGACTATTTTTGATTTTACCATTATATTTCATCTTAAAAACTATTTATCTTGCCTTGTTTGGTGTCATTATTTTCAGCACAACCTCACATGTGTGACTGTACAGTTATTTTTTCATTTGACATACTGTACTAACACAATGGACCTATAATCACAAAAATCATAAAATCCAAGTAGGAAAAAGTTAGATTTTTCACTGTGAAAACCACAAATATGTTTAACAAACCGTTTTTATTACTTATAATGCAAATATAAATTGTTGTTTGCTAAACATGTGCATAAGTTTTTGAAATTTACAAAGTTATATGTAACTATTTACATTTAAATTCAGGCGATGCTTCAGGCTCAGCTCTCCTGCCTGCTCCACATTCAGCTTCTCCTCATTGTTTTGACTCATTAAACAAAAAAACGACTCCACTACACACTAAACACACTACACCAAACACTATACAACACACTAACTATACACTCCAAACACGCTAAATGTCACAAATCTCTCAACTCTCAAAACTTGCTATCTAACCCACCGTCACTGTCGGTCCCTCACACAACTTCCCCTGTTCCTCAGCAACCAAATCGTGTGGTTTGCCATATAATTTTGTGATTGGCTGGTGTGGTGCCTTTTTCCACAAATAGGAACGTATTTTTTTGCTTGCAAACTTTTCCTGCTTGCGGACACTTTCGTGAGAGAAGCCTGTTTTTATCGTCTCTTCCTGCACCAAACGTGCCGCAAACGCGACGGTAATGTTAGCGAAAAAGCGTGCCGTACATTATTTATTATAAGTCCAGTTTTACTTGGCCTATCAACACAATTTAAAAACTGGCACACAGCTTGAAGGCTGCTCCAACACATAAGTCGGACCGAGACTCACTGAGGCTCCGTCTCGCTGCTACGTCATCTTAAATTGGTAGGGATGCACCGATCCGACTTTTTCAGTCCCGATACCGATACCTGGACTTTGTGTATCTGTCGATACCCGATACCGATCCGATACCGTTGTTGAATTTTAAACTGTATACCGTCCACCTTATACCATGTGGAAGAGACTAAAGGCACCAGACTTTCCTAACTAAACATTATTTTCCTAACTACGACAAAATAATAACATATCCCAAACATAGTAAACATGTGTAATATTAATAATAATAATAATAATAATACATTTAATTTATGTAGCGCCTGTCAGGGTACCCAAGGACACTTAACAAAGTGGAACAAACAAAACAGAATAAATGGAGCGCCTGTCAGTCAGCACGGAGGGAACACTAGCACCGAAGTCAGTAGCACCGTCCGTGTACGAACTAGCGTCTGGAGGCTCCGTGCACACAGCGGGGGCGACGCAGGAGACCAAGAGATCCAATCCAAGCGATGAAGCCTGGGGTGATGTGACAGCAGAGGTCCAGGTGCTCCTGTGCTGAACACCTGAAGACATCGCGAGCAACGGCGGAGTAGCGACCATCCAACATCGATGTGAGCCGGGGGAGACCACAGCAGCAGAGGAGGACACAAAGCAGCCCGGCGGTGAATAACCCTGAGGTTGTGGTGGAGGGAGGACCAACGGAGCACCGATGGACAGCCCACAGAGTATTGAGTACGTCGGTTTGAAAGTTAGCGTTGCTAGGCTATAGGGCTGAAACGATTAGTCGATGTAATCAATTATGTCGACAATAAAAATTTGTCGACATGAAATTTGTGCGTCGACGCGTCGTATTTACTATTGTTATTATTTATCATCATTAAAAAAAAAGAAAAGATTTGAGCCGGAGTAAATCGCTTTAGCACCGCTACTAGAATGCGCAACACAGTGTGGCATAGAAAAAGAAGACGGTTCCGCAGAAGAAGAAGAATATGAATGATGGCGGAACATGTTGAGGAGAGCAGGAAAGCGAAACCAAACACGTCCAAAGTTTGGGAACACTTTCGCGCGGTAACCTCCCATCTTCAATATATGACATTAAATTTACGTGTGACTCTGTAGTAGAGCTCAGATCGAGCCCAAAAACATCAAACCTGACCCCGTGCATGTTGAGTCCTGGCCCGCCGCAGTAACGAGTAATCTACCGCGTTAATATTTCCAAACCAGTAATCAGATTAAAGTTACTTATTCAAGTGACTGTGTGTTACTATTATTTTTGTCATTTTCCTCAGTAAAAATTTATATTTTTGGTTTCTTCTTGCGTCTCGAGGAGTGATGCGAAAAGTCACGTTTTCGGCATGAGGAAAACTCATGTGTACGCCATGCAGCGACACAACAATAATGGAGGGAGGAGAGAGATTTGCGTTTTGTAGCTGGAAATACAGAAAAAAATAGCCTACAAACCTACAAGCAAATCAAACTGAAATGGATTTGCATTTTTTTAGACATATTCATCCATTAGTGTGCAACCAAAAAGTGATTTATTAAAGTTCATAGTTATTTAAAATGCAACAGATCTCGAATGACAACATGTGTGGTTGTGCCCCCCATGTGTCATCAGACAAGAGGCGGCTGGAGACGAGCTCTTTAATACATTGATTGGCTAATAATGTGTACAGATGTGAAAGGTGGCAAGTAAAAAATAAGTCAAATTTGCAAATAAGAGGTTTCTGTCTGACAGCAATGATATCAGTAATAATTCATGTGTAGGATATTAAAGCTAGGGTCTACAATCCTGGAGAGCTAGCAAGAGAGCTAGCAAGATTTGAAAGTGGCACCTCCTCTAAGTTCCACCCCCCCACATCCTGTCAGTGCTCCGTCCAAAGCCACTCCCCCACAAACTTGAACGCGCATCTGGCAGTGGGACTCAGCAGGGAGAAGAAGATGCCGGAGCACGACGCAGCAATTCAGCTGAATTTAGCACGGACACAGCAGACAGGAAGTCAAGCGCTGAAATAACAAACTACATCCGGTTACTTTTCAAAATAAAACACTCCGTGTTGACACCAGCACACATCGTGAGGCCAGCTGTCTACCGTACTGCGCCGTAGCGGACTCAAACCGCAATCGGTAGGGGTTGCCAGAAGGCGGAGCAAAACCGGATCGGAGCCGCAACGCAGCGGACCCCTATCCAGTGGAAATTGGGCCGACTCATTAGCCATTCTCATGGCTAAAAACAACACACAAAGAAGGTAACATTAGCATTGGGCTAATACGAGCTACAAACGTTGCCAAGTTGGCAAACCTCACATATTTCATGAAAATAACAAATCCCCCTGAAACAAAACAAATAATTACCCGTCCAACAGAGAGCAACCTCTGCATCACTTTTCAAGCCCTTCACATGCCCCAGTTGTCTCCACCGCTCAAACACGACTCGGTCCGACTTCTTTCTGTATCCAGAGCCTTTTTTGTCGCAGCCTTTTCAGCCTCAGGCTTTCTTTTCCTTGCCTTTTTAGCGGGATGAGCTGTTACAAGTAACGCTGGCTGCATTTTCTCTGCCATTGTAACCAAATGAACGTCTTCTCCTGCAACTCCATATTTCTGCAGAGGAGTGTGCTGAATATTTCCGGCATCAGTGAAACATAACGTGTGGACGCGCGGAGGAGGGAGGGAGGGACAGAACGAGACATGAAGGCATCTGACCAATCTGTGCTATTCGGGCCGGATAGCACGGATTGGTCCGCTTTTTCTCAGTCCTGCAGCTGCCACAGAGGTCCGATTATTTTCGTTCCTTTTTCTGAATACATAACGTATTGACTACTCTCAGGATAGCAGGATCATTTCACCCAGTACAACAAAATGTGTTTCTGAACAACATTACAGACCCTAGCTTTAAGTCAGTAAACAGTAATAATGTAAATTGGATAAAACACTGAATAGTAAACCTCCACTTAATGCAATGATTTATAACATTCATTTGTAAGATATGTAATCAATTAAAAACTGTAATAATTAGTATTAATTAGTTCAGTTGACATATTAAAAATCCAGTTTTCAAATGCATGTTTCATGGGTTTTTAATTTGCTCAGAGAATATGAAGGTAAAACCAAAGTAGAAACAGATGCTGCCGAAATAATCGTGACTAATCGACTAATCGAAAAAATAATCGATAGATTAGTCGACAACCAAAATAAACGTTAGTTGCAGCCCTACTAGGCTAACAGCTGATCGGTGAGGCTAACAATTGATGGCGGGGCTAACAGCTAATCAGCGGAGAAATGTGACATGAGTAAGTGTAACGTCCTGCAAACAAGAATCCAAAATAAAACATAGCAGCTGAACCTGAGAATAAACTAACAAAAAGTTGGTCAAACAACAGCTAGTGCTCTTCCAGCATGGGACAAGCTGACGCTGATGAATGACGTAGGATGTGCTGCGACGGAGGAAAAAAAAAATCTGGATCGGCCCGTGGATCTGTTCATTTTTTCCGATCCCTGATCCAGCTGTTTTGTCAGTATCGGGGCCGATATCCGATCTTAATATCGGGTCGGTGCACCCCTATGAATTAGTCACGTGAGTTTGACGTGCCGGCGCGTCAACCGACCTCAAAGGGTTGCACAAATATAACTTTAACCTCACAACCTCAGGGCAGACAAAGTCGTGCGCCCCTCCTGAGATCTCTGGCGCCCCCTAGGGGAGGCGCGGACCCCAGGTAGGGAACCACTGATCTATATAATATATATATTATATATAAGAAACCTCCTAATGAAACCTGACTGTGAGTACTAACTTCTCTGTCCTCCTCTCTCCTCTCTGTCCTCCTCTCTCCTCTCTGTCCTCCTCTCTCCTCTCTGTCCTCCTCTCTCCTCTCTGGCCTCCTCTCTCCTCTCTGTCCTCCTCTCTCCTCTCTGGCCTCCTCTCTCCTCTCTCTGGCCTCCTCCTCTCTCCTCTCTGTCCTCCTCTCTCCTCTCTGTCCTCCTCTCTCCTCTCTCTGTCCTCCTCTCTCCTCTCTCTGGCCTCCTCCTCCTCCTCCTCCTCTCCTCTCTGTCCTCCTCTCTCCTCTCTCTGTCCTCCTCTCTCCTCTCTCTGGCCTCCTCCTCCTCTCTCCTCTCTGTCCTCCTCTCTCCTCTCTCTGTCCTCCTCTCTCCTCTCTCTGGCCTCCTCCTCCTCTCTCCTCTCTGTCCTCCTCTCTCCTCTCTGTCCTCCTCTCTCCTCTCTCTGTCCTCCTCTCTCCTCTCTCTGGCCTCCTCCTCTCTCCTCTCTCTGGCCTCCTCCTCTCTCCTCTCTCTGGCCTCCTCTCTCCTCTCTCTGTCCTCCTCTCTCCTCTCTGTCCTCCTCTCTCCTCTCTGTCCTCCTCTCTCCTCTCTGTCCTCCTCTCTCCTCTCTCTGTCCTCCTCTCTCCTCTCTCTGGCCTCCTCCTCCTCTCTCCTCTCTCTGGCCTCCTCCTCTCTCCTCTCTCTGGCCTCCTCTCTCCTCTCTCTGTCCTCCTCTCTCCTCTCTCTGGCCTCCTCCTCCTCTCTCCTCTCTCTGGCCTCCTCCTCCTCTCTCCTCTCTCTGGCCTCCTCCTCTCTCCTCTCTCTGGCCTCCTCCTCTCTCCTCTCTCTGGCCTCCTCCTCTCTCCTCTCTCTGGCCTCCTCCTCTCTCCTCTCTCTGGCCTCCTCCTCCTCTCTCCTCTCTCTGGCCTCCTCCTCTCTCCTCTCTGCTCCTCTATCCTCCTGCCCAGGCACTCTTCGTCCTCTTCATACTCGCCTACATCCACATTGCCTTCTCTCGCTCACCCATCAACTGTCTGGAGGTGGTGAGGGAGCGCTGGCCTCGTGATGGCATCCTGCGGGTGGAGATCCAGAGGAACTCCAGCCGAGCCTCCGTCTTCCTGCAGTACTATGACTCCACCGGCCTCCAGGAGGAGCTGGAGGCTGAGGAGGGGACAGGAGGAGTGGCAGGGCTTAGTCTGGCAGCACTGCAGGAGGAGGAGGAGGAGGAGGAAGAGGAGATGACCCTTGAGATGTTTGACAACAGCTCAGTGCAGGTGAGCAGTGATGTCACAGGTTCAGTTTCTTCAACAGTCAGAAGGTGTGAACTAGAGTCAGCAGGACAGAGGGATTTGTAGTTCTCTGTAGTTCTACACATCTTTTCAGTCTCCTGATATTTTTTTCTGTGTCTCAGTTTGAGCTGGACATCGAGCCTCGTCTGAAACCGTCTCTGATTGGAGGAGGTGTTGGAGGAGCAGGAGGAGGAGGAGGTGTGAATGACAGCCAGGACGTCTCCTTCAGCCAGACCACTAAAGGTATGCAGCCGCTGAAGGACTCAGTGTCTGAGCTGGAGATGATGGCCAGAGCAGGTAAACCCTCCTCTTCCTCGTCCTCGTCATCTTCCTCTTCCTCTTCCACTTCCATTTCCCTTCTCCTTCTCCTCCCATTCCCACTCCTCCCCCCCTCCTCTCCTCCAGGACAGACACACCTGATTGTGTTGCAGCGTGTTTGATCAGTTTGTATTTAAACTCATTGATGAAGTAATCACTTCACTCATTAATTATTCAAAATATTTTGAGTAAAAATGGAAAAAACAGGAAAACAAATCACATTGAACTGCATGTTAATGTGTCAGATGTTGTTTTTCTGTTTCCTGTTGCAGTAAACTGACAAAACAAAACATCTGAAGTAGTCACAATTATAAATGATCAGTGAAGATATTGATCATGTTTCACTGATCGGTCTGGTTAACAGTTTATAGCCCTGAAGCATCCTGAAGCGGTGACATGAGCTGAGCGTCTGTCAGACCAGCAGGTGGCAGCAGAGTCCCACTTTAGTCATCACTCGTCAATAATACTGAATGTGGTGTCACCAGTTTTAACTCAGTACTTCCAGCACTGTGTTAGTGCTTCTGTGTTCTGACGGGTTTTTTATTCTTCTCACCTGATTTAAAACACCCACCTGAAGTCTCACTCGCTCTAAACTCTGAAACTTTTACATCTTTAAATAAAGTGATTGTGTTTCAAGATACATGTGAGCTGCTAACATGCTAATGTGCTGCTAATGCTAATGATGAGACTGTGTGTTAACGGACTAGAGTCTGTCTGTCTGTCTGATCACGTGTCTGTCTGTCTGATCACGTGTCTGTCTGTCTGATCACGTGTCTGTCTGTCTGATCACGTGTCTGTCTGTCTGATCCCGTGTCTTGTCTATCTGATCACGTGTCTGTACATTAAAGTGGTTGTTGTTGTCGTCGTCAGTGTGGCCTCAGGAGGAGTACATCGTGGAGTATTCTCTGGAGTACGGCTTCCTGCGTCTATCTCAGAGCACCAGACAGAGACTCAACATCCCCGTCATGGTGGTCACTCTGGGTGAGACACTGATTACACCTGTTTGTCAGTCACATGACTCTGACACCTGTCTGTTAGTCACATGACTCTGACGTGTGTGTGTGTGTGTGTGTGTGTGTGTGTGTTCAGATCCGATGAAGGACGAGTGTTTTGGTGATGGCTTCAGTCGCTTCCTGCTGGATGAGTTTCTGGGCTATGACGACATCCTGATGTCAAGCGTGAAGGCGCTTGCTGAGAACGAGGAAAACAAAGGTAGAGAACTCGACAACCTCTGACCCTGTACTCTGATTACAGAACCTGAGTTCCTCTGACCCTGTACTCTGATTACAGAACCTGAGTTCCTCTGACCCTGTACTCTGATTACAGAACCTGAGTTCCTCTGACCCTGTACTCTGATTACAGAACCTGAGTTCCTCTGACCCTGTACTCTGATTACAGAACCTGAGTTCCTCTGACCCTGTACTCTGATTACAGAACCTGAGTTCCTCTGACCCTGTACTCTGGTCACAGTATTTGTGTGTACTCTGATTGTCAGTGCTGATATTTTGACCTGGGAGTCGTCAGCAGGTTGGTGATGTCAGCATGTGTGTTCTTGCAGGGTTCTTGAGAAACGTGGTGTCTGGTGAACATTACCGCTTCGTCAGCATGTGGATGGCCAGAACCTCGTACCTGGCCGCCTTCGTCATCATGGTCATATTTGTAAGTAGTTCAGTTTTTGCAAAAACTGAAGCTGTGATGGGTGAAGTGATCAGACCCTGTGAGTTAGTGTGATGGAGAGTTTGTTCCCTGAAGGAAGAGCTGAGGAAGACGTGAGGAGTAAGTGGCAACTTCAAGTCAATAAAGTCAATAAAGTAGGATAAACGTTGTATCAGTGTGACCACAAGAGGGCGTTATGAGGCAAATTCTCCTTGTTGAGGGAGAGAGTTGTTAATTCTCTGAAGAATTTTAGACTCAGCGTGATGAATCAGATCTCTTTGATACAGCAGCAGAAGAAGAGAGAAGACCACCGTGTTCTCTGCATTCTTCTAAACTAGTGCATTGCCCGTAGGAAATATGTGCTCCTATAGAAAAGTGGGAGGTTAAGAAGCTTTTTCATTGACGGCCAAATGAGGCTGTTTGAAGGTGGGACGTCGGGGATATTTAGGTTTGTTGTGAAATCCGATATTCCAGGGTATAATTGGCCGTTTTTGACTATTTTTGATTTTACCATTATATTTCACCATAAAAACTATTTACTTGGTGTCATTATTTTCAGCACAACCTCACATGTGTGACTGTAAAGTTATTTTTTCATTTTGACAAACTCTATTAACACAATGGACCTAAAATCACACAAAAAAAACCATAAAATCCGAGTAGAAAAAGTTAGATTTTTTTATTGTGAAAACCACAAATATGTTTAACAAACCATTTTTATTACTTATAATGCAAATTAAAATGGTTGTTTGCTGAATATGTGCATACATTTTAAAAATTACAGATATGTGTAACTATTTACATTTAAATGCAGGCAATGCTCAGGTCAGCCTGAGCTGCTTCCAGCTGAATGTAGAGCTGCACTGCCTGCTGCACATTCAGCTTCTCCTGTTTTGACTCATTAAACAAAAAAACGACTTCACTACACACCAAACACACGACACCAAACACTACATAACACACTAACTATACACTCCAAACACGCTAAATGTCACAAATCTCTCAACTCTCAATATCGCTGTCTGTACACCGACCGTCGTTGCCTGTCATTCATCTGCGACGTCCCTCCCACAACTTCCTGTTCCTCTATATCCAAACTTGCTGCTTGGACACTTTAGTGACAAAAGCCCGTTTTTTACCGTTTCTTCTGCACCAGACACAAAGCAAACGTGACGGCAATGTTCGTGAAAAAGCGTGGCGGACATTATTTACCCTAAGTCCGGTTTTGGACATGCCGGTGCGTCCGGTCCGTCGACTCGGGAGGTGGGCCGTGTGGGTTTGCTAGCGGCTAGCCGCTAGCTACACATGGACATCCACAGATTCCGATTCCACTTTGTTGTCCGCGCCTCTCCGCATCTCCTCAGACCCGAACAGACTCGGTACGGACTCGTTTAGTCTCAATAATCCACTACAGTCAGTTTAGATCATGCACAGAACAGAACGGGACCAAACCGCCGGCAAAATCCCGGTCCAGCTCGCGCCGCTGCAGGTATAAATCCGCTCTCCACAGACCCGAACAGACTCGGTCCAGTCTTGTTTAGTCTCATTAATCCACAACAGTCAGTTTAGATGCACGTGACTGTGGTGGCTCCTGTGGACTATGCTCCAGAATTTGTAAAGCATTTATGAACTAATTTATTCACGGTATCATTGCAGTCCAAACAAATGCGAAGTTGCACACCACTGAACCAAACGGCAGCCATGTTGAAACTCTCAGGTCAGTCTGATCCTGATCCGCAGAGATATTTGAGGCACACACACACACAGACAGACAGACAGAGATTCCTTGCCTTTATAGAGAGATGTTGCCAACTTGAATACAGAATAGAGGTTTCATACTTTTTAAACAGTTTTTAATCACTTCTTCCCCACGACAGTGAACCCCTGATGTTGGTCTTTACAGCAAATCGATTACTGAATGGAAAATGATGTTATTTCTCACAGCGTTCAGACCACGTCACATATTAAGCTGCTGGGTTCAGTAGAGCTCCACCTGGTGGAGATAAATAATGTAAACTGTTGAAGGATTTTGTGGTGATGTGTTCAGTGTTTCGGTCTTGTTCTTTTGTGTTTTTCAGACTCTGTCAGTGTCCATGCTGCTCAGATACTCTCATCACCAGATCTTCGTCTTCATCGGTCAGTTTCCTCACCAGTTTAATGTCATTCGGACCAGTTTAATGTCACCAGTCTGGTCTAGCCAGAGCTGTTAGTGAGCTTTGATAACTGACTGTCACTGATGGTGTTCAGCCGGCTGTTAAACGATATTTAATGTGAAATTTGTGACTTTGTTTACTACAGAACATAGTAACCGTTCTTCCAGCTGATGACTGTTTGTTTCAGTCACTGGTGTCGCTACTCAACAAAGAAGTTCATATTTAGATTTAAAGTGTTAAACCTGAGGCCTGGACTGTGAAGTGAGTTCAGGATCAGTTAACAACCACCGACACGAAGCTGTTTATTAACTCGGTAATTCAACGAGGGCTTTCCACATCTCGCCATGAGGGTGTGCACAGAAAGGAAGGCGATGTACCACGTTAGAAGTGAACCGCTGTTGTAGCCCTGAAAACCAGAGTTAAAACCGAAGTTACCTCAATAAGCACAGATCCTGCCTCAGAGTTCAGGCCTCTGGATGTTGAGCAGTCTGTTGATCTGGTCTTTCTTTGTCCCCCCTCAGTGGATCTTCTTCAGATGTTGGAGATGAACATGACCATTGCCTTCCCAGCAGCCCCTTTGCTCACCGTCATCTTGGCTCTTGTTGGTAAGTTCAAATCCTTAAAAACTGGTCACACAGTGTGGATCTGATTCAGGATTTACTTTAAATCCAGAGCATCCAGCAGAGACCAGCAGTACATGTTTGCCCACCTGAGCAGCAGATCAGTGTTGTACTGGCCAGTTTTACATTTTCACCGACCAGCAGCTGAACAATATTGTAATTAAATGATAAGATTGTAGTACATATGGATCGATATTACCGAGAGAGAGAGAGCACTGAGACAGTCCGGTACAGTTAAGTTTAGGTTAACTGCCGACCCGGCAGCGATGATGGTTGATGTTTTCTGTTAAAAACAAAACTTGTAGCAGATTCTAAAGACAGCTGACAGCTACACGGCAACAGTGTCCACAGGAACAGGAACGTGATCACATCAAGATGCTCGGATTGTTTTCTTCAGTACTGGACTCTAAACTTCAAACAATCTCAGAAGATACTGAGCTGTTTGTCTCATTAGCTGGATGAAGGGTTTCCCTGCTGTATGACATGATGCCCTCCATCACAGGCGAGTGCTGGGCTTGATGATGCCAGAATAGATTTACTGTATTTCTGAACATAGATCAGGATCCCATGTCCACACTGGTCTTCTGACAGCAACTGTCTACTCGAAAAGAGGCCCAATAAACCAATCAACTTGTGCCGCTTAGACTTTGACTATCCCTGGTTCATCAGATGGGTCAGAACTTAATCCAGTTATATCAGGCTCAGGATTCAGAGAGGTGGCAAGTGAATCCTTTTAAACCTTCTCTAATTGGTGCTGGACCAAGACAGGTGAGTCAGACACACAAGCCAAGTCCTGGATGCCAAGTCCTGTGTCTTGAAAGCCGATGCAGCTAGCTAGGTTCTATTCCTGAGCCATGGAGTCCATGTACTGAGTCCAATGGTCCAAGTACTAAGTCCAAAGAGACAAGTCCTTAGTATAGTCAGTTGGAAGTCACATTAAGTCTTTTTAACTTTTGTACTTTGACCGACCAGGAAGTTTCAGGTCAAGACAGACAAGTACAAGCTGAGGCGGTCAAGCTCTTAGTCCATTCTGAGACTGGGAAACCAGTTTTGAGTCTAGGTGGTCCAGTTCTTAGTCCGGGCAGTGCATTCTTCTCTTCGATTGTTTGACCTAGATGTTGTCTCTCCTCACAGTTAAATCTGAAGCGGCTGCTTGGTTCTGTTTTTTTAAGCTATCCAGCTAAAAGATTTGAATCCAAACGTGACCTGCTGATGTCACTTCCTGTTTAACAGGCATGGAGGCCATCATGTCAGAATTCTTCAATGACACGACGACGGCCTTCTACATCATCCTCATCGTCTGGTTGGCTGATCAGTACGACGCCATCTGCTGCCACACCAACACGAGCAAACGCCACTGGCTGAGGTGAGTCACATGACCAACACAGGTATGAGCTCATTAACTGTATTGTGTCACAAATATGAACTAACAGGTGAATTCTAAGGTTGGTTGATGGATAAGAACATTTGTTTGTGTTCTTCAGGTTCTTCTATCTCTACCACTTTGCCTTCTACGCCTACCACTACCGCTTCAATGGGCAGTACAGCAGCCTGGCCCTGGTCACATCCTGGCTCTTCATTCAGGTCAGAACCATCATCATCATCTTGATCTTCACTCTGTTCCACACAGAAGGACAATGTGCATTAATTACAAGATACAGGGTTTCCCAGAGTCTTAAAAAGTCTTAAATCTGACAATCTCAATTTTAGGCCTTACAAAGGCTTAAATACATCCATATTTTGCATATAGGTCTTAAATTACATTTAGTCAGGTCTTAAATATGTACGTTCATTTACCGCTTCCGTCATCGCCTTTTTTTTGTTGTTGTTGTTTTTTGGAGGAAATGTGTTAGTGAGATTCACAGTCAGCTCCGTGTGTTCTTCTGTCTGAAATATCCAGGAAGTAAGTTTTATTTTGCCAACAGCGCGGTCGGAATTTATCGGTGTACACTTCGCCAGTTCCGGAACGACTTCGACAGCAGAATCTGCCAGAGGACCCTCAAATTGGGCACAGTCGGTGTCGCACTCAAAATCGGAAAAAACACCAGTTAGCCTCTAAAAGTCCCCAGCGAAGTCGCGCTATCACACACTTCTGTACGCTTTTGTCACCAGTTCCCGGTCCAATTTCATCCAGTTCTGCTCGACCCGAACCCTGCGCTTCCTTTGCCGCCTCGCAGTCAAGCGACATTCAAGCCATCTTTGGCCCAACTCCGACGTTGAAAGCGGAGGTGCTTTCGATTTTGAACACCGTGTGCGTGTCAGTGTGTGTGTGTGTGCGCACACACCAGGGTTATTATAGTTAACTAAGATTAAATTCCTAGATAAAAACTATACTTAAACTACATAGATCACTTGTTAAACTTATTAAAAATAACTAAAATGAAGAAACAAACTGAAAAACTAAATTAAAATAAAAACTAATAAAAATTTCAAAACTATAATAGCTCTGACACACACTCATTCACTCCATTCTTCATTGTTTTAGCTGCTCTGTGAATGGCAATAAATGTTTTTTTTTTGTTGTTTTTTTAAAAAAAGTAATTCTGGAACCGCATTTTTCCTTGCTTTTTCGCACTTCGTGTAGGTCTTAAATTTAGTTCAAAATGGTCTTAAAAAGGTCTTAAAAAGTCTTTAATTTGACTTGTTCAAACCTGCAGAAACCCTGAGATAAGAGCACTGAAATTCCAGATAACTGAACAAATCAAACGTCTGACTGACTTAAAAAATGTACACGATCATTTCAGTCCGAGGCACTGACGTGTTGGTCTGGATCACTGACCGCTTGACAGTCCAGGCCCCGTTCACATCAAACACAACAACTAAAGCTAAAGACATTTATTAACTTGTCAACACTTTTATCTTTTTAACTTGAACATTTTCTTGAATTTCTTCCTTCAGCACTCCATGATCTACTTCTTCCACCACTACGAGCTTCCTGCCATCTTGCAGCAGATCCGGATCCAAGAGATGCTACTGCAGAACCAGCAGGCAGGTCAGGCCAACCAGACGGCGCTGCAGGACAACCTCAACAACAACCACAGTGCTGCTGCTGCAGGACCAGGACCAGGACCAGCACCAGCACCTGCCAACACCACCCAGCAAGGGCCTCAGACCGACCCCCAGCCCACTTCCTCCTCTCCAGCAGCAGGAGGTGGAGTGGAGGTGAGGGCGGAGCTGAACTGGGTCGCTCAGACAGCCGCCATCATTACTGAGGCTCTGTCCTCCAATCAGAACACCACTTCCTCTGCCAGGGTCAACGGAGGTCAGGAGTCAGCAGGAGCAGCAGAGGTCAGCGTGGTGGCCGAGTTCTGGATGGGAGCAGCAGGAGCCGGGGGAGCAGCAGGAGCAGCAGCAGGAGGAGGACGAGGAGAAGCAGGAGGAAGTGAAAAAGATCAGAAAGTCGTTTCAGTAGAAATTAAACCCTTAGCAGGAGGAAGTGATCCTCCATCCAGCCCTCCAATCAGAGGGCTGCAGCCGGCTGAGGCTGTGCCCTTGGAGGCGGGGCTCTCGGAGGTGGCCCCCCCACAGACAGACTGCCCCCTCCCACAGAGGTCAGGTATAGACTGCAGAGCAGAGCAGCAGAGGCCATCCTGAGAGTCTGACATCATCACCTGTCCGACAGGTGCTTCAGTCTGTCAGCTGATCAGGGGATCAGCCGTGATAGATTAGTGATCGGTTCATCCACATCTTTATTTTTAAACAAATGCCTGATTGATTGCTTAGTTCAGTGTTTCCCAACCTGAGGGTCGACACAACACAGGAGGCCACAGGAAGAATTTGAGGGTCCAAACATTTAATAAGAGTAATTTTTTCTTTGAGAATGTATCAAAAATTTCATGTCTTCAAATTAAAACCGAGACTCTGATTGGTTCAGCCAACCAAGGATCATTTAGTTAATCTGAGCTCAGTTCAATTTAGTGACCTCAGCATGACAGCTGAGACTCAGTTTACTGACAGGAAACAAGATTCGAGTTTCTGATCAGATCCTACAACACACAGAGTCGCTGTCAGATTCCACCGGGTGCGTCAGTGTCGCGCTACATGTTACGCGCGTTACATGCTGCAACATGATCGTGACTGTTCAGCCACATCACGGCGTGTTTCAGTCATCGTCCGTCGGTCTGTCAGTCAACGCGTCATCTTCCAGACTCCAGATCTAAACGTCTGTCACAGGAACAAAGTAACAAACTGAAACTGATGTGAATTTGTTCAGAATATTTGGAGATTAAACAAGTTTTTTCCGGAATCTGTGTGAATCTGAAATAATAAATCTCCTCAGACACGATGGTCAGTGAACGCATCACAATTTGTCTTTATCATAAGAAGCTTGTCTCTATTTAACATTCACTCACTGTTCTCCTGACATCATCCTCACATCCTGTGTGTCACCGCCTGAGAGCTTCCTCTGACACACACACACACACACACACACACAATCACAATGTCCTGCTGCCACAAACACTCACCAGAGCACCAAATGTGGATTCATTCGCCCTGAAAATAGTCCCCAACAGAAGCACTCTTCCCTTTCGTTTGTGTGTGTGTGTGTGCGCGCGCTCACAGACTCACATGATGGTAAAAACAACAGTCTGAATTTTTAAACACAAGCTGAACACTGAAACTCATTTTATTGACCATTCTGATCAGTTATTGATGAGTTTTTGATCAGCCTGATCAGGTTCTGACAGACTGAAGCATGAACTCTGAACTCTGTTTTCTGTTTCCATCTGCTTTTATTTTGAAGAAACAGACTCTCTGAGAACAGGAAGTAGTTTTGGACAGTGGCGGTGGTCGGACTGATTGACTTCCTGTCAGAATGGATGCCTTATCAATAATCCTCAGACTGTCAGCAGCCCAGCGAGCTGATTGGTTGTGCAATATGATACCAGCTGTGTCACACGTCAGTCTCCGCCTCCAACAGAGGGACAGGCCTGTCACTGTGATGCACTTGGGACTGAAGGTGCGTTCAGGTGCTCCTCATCAGCTCATAAGCGTCAGCATTGTCTCTGGAGCTGCTGACCTCAGACACGGGGAAACCCTCCCAGCTGATTGATCGATTGACTGAATGATTGATTGACTGATTGAATATCAGACATAATTGCAAGAATGCAAACGTCACAGAACAGAAAGTGAAACAACAGAATTAGTAACAAATCAATAAAATGTTGTCAATAATACCCCAAATATATAAATAATTATTAATAATCAATAATAGTAAGAACAAAAATAATTATCATAACTTAGACTCTTTGATAATTATTAAGAATTCGGTCGTCTTTCAGAAATATTTTCCGAATTAAAAACAACAAACATTTTCAGTGAAACATGTTTTTATCTTCGCAGGAAAATGATCGATTAGCAAAATCATTTAGGTGTGTGTGTTTGATTAGTAATCAACGACTTTAATGGGTATTGACCGAGTTTATTCAGCTGACACGAGTCACCTGAACGCAGCATTCACCAGGTGATCGGACAGACGGATGGAGGCCTCCTCGTCTTTCTGTTTTTCTGTGTGAGGGTTTTTTTCAGTTGGTGTCGCGAAGGGGGCGGAGCCTGAAGTGTGACATCGGCACCAGACTGGGGTTTGGGGGGTTGTTGGGGGGGTTTTGGTTGTTTTCTTCTTCGTGCCTCTCTGCTGGATGACTGTAGCCTCATTAGTCGGTCTGAAACTCATCAAACTGTATTTAAGTGTCCAGTAAAACCAGTAAAAGCAGTGCACAGCAGCCTGTTGGCACAACAACCGTGTGAATGTCTTATTTTCTCCTTCAAACAGACGAATGAAACAGGAAGTTCATTTTGATTATGAACTAGGTCATTAAGATTAAATTATTAATCCAATTAATTATTGCTGATGACGGCGAGCCAGAAGTCTGTTCGACATTAAGTTAAATGAGATTTAGTCAAAATATTGTGTGGCGAGTTTTTGATCCAAGGTTTTTTTTTTCAGTGAAATAAACTTAATGTTTAGTTTTGTAACTTTTTTTCACACGACTTTAAAAGATCCTAAGAAGCGTCGTAAATGATCTCCAGCTCAGTGACTTCTTGTTGAGGCATTTGAATTAATATTGAAACTACTTTAAATTGTGTGTATTTTGTTGTATAATCAGTGGTGGTATTTATACCTCAGCCTGGTTCATTAAACCAGTTACTTAATTTAACTGTGACGACCTCCCAGATGTTCAGGTCAAACCGCAGACGCACCGCCGGGACTTTTACTGCTTCAAACTGTTTTCATTCACACTGAAGCTCAGTGTTGATTCTCCACTCATTACCAGAAGGATTTTTTAGTTAACCTTAGACTTTCAGGTGTGATTATGTGTGAATGAACACATGCTGTAAATGATCCTTACGGTTTCTGGATGTTCAGGACAAATGTTAAAATTATCCAGTGGGAAATGCGACGCTGGTGAGAACACAGAATCGCTGACAGGATGACATTTGGCTCAAAGTGGATTTTAGTAAGTCAATTTAGCAAAAGTTTGTAAGTTTTCATCCTGTGAAGACGTCATGTGTCCCGTCACGTGAAGACGTCATGTGAAGACCTCATGTGTCCCGTCATGTGAAGAAGTTCTGTGAATCCGTCATGTGAAGACGTCCTGTGAAGACGTCATGTGTTCCGTCCTGTGAAGACGTCATGTGAATACGTCATGTAAAGACCTCATGTGTCCTGTCATGTGAAGACGTCCTGTGAAGACGTCATGTGAAGACGTCATGTGTTCCGTCCTGTGAAGACGTCATGTGAAGACGTCATGTGTACCGTCCTGTGAAGACGTTCTGTGAAGACGTCATGTGAAGCCGTCATGTGAAGCCGTCATGTGTCCCGTCCTGTGAAGACATCATGTCAAGACGTCATGTGTCCCGTCCTGTGAAGACGTCCTGTGAAGCCGTCATGTGTCCCGTCCTTTGAAGACGTCATGTGAAGCCGTCATGTGTCCCGTCCTGTGAAGACGTCCTGTGAAGACGTCATGTGTCCCGTCCTGTGAAGACGTCATGTCAAGACGTCATGTGAAGACGTCATGTGAAGACCTCATGTGTCCTGTCATGTGAAGACGTCATGTGAAGACGTCATGTGTCCCGTCCTGTGAAGACGTCATGTGTCCCGTCCTGTGAAGACGTCATGTGTCCCGTCCTGTGAAGACGTCATGTCAAGACGTCATGTGAAGACGTCATGTGAAGACCTCATGTGTCCTGTCATGTGAAGACGTCATGTGAAGACGTCATGTGTCCCGTCCTGTGAAGACGTCATGTGAAGCCATCATGTGTCCCGTCCTGTGAAGACGTCCTGTGAAGACGTCATGTGTCCCGTCCTGTGAAGACGTCATGTCAAGACGTCATGTGAAGACGTCATGTGAAGACCTCATGTGTCCTGTCATGTGAAGACGTCCTGTGAAGACGTCATGTGTCCCGTCCTGTGAAGACATCATGTGAAGACCTCATGTGTTCAGTCCTGTGAAGACGTCCTGTGAAGACGTCATGTGAAGACCTCATGTGTTCAGTCCTGTGAAGACGTCCTGTGAAGAAGTCATGTGAAGACCTCATGTGTCCCGTCATGTGAAGAAGTCCTCCGAAGACGTCATGTGTCCTGTCATGTGAAGACGTCATGTGTCCCGTCCTGTGAAGACGTCCTGTGAAGACGTCATGTGAAGACCTCATGTGTACCGTCCTGTGAAGACGTCCTGTGAAGACGTCATGTGAAGACGTTCTGTGAAGACGTCATGTGAAGCCGTCATGTGAAGCCGTCATGTGTCCCGTCCTGTGAAGACATCATGTCAAGACGTCATGTGTCCCGTCCTGTGAAGACGTCATGTGAAGCCGTCATGTCAAGACGTCATGTGTCCCGTCCTGTGAAGACGTCCTGTGAAGACGTCATGTGTCCCGTCCTTTGAAGACGTCATGTGAAGCCGTCATGTGTCCCGTCCTGTGAAGACGTCATGTGAAGCCATCATGTGTCCCGTCCTGTGAAGACGTCCTGTGAAGACGTCATGTGTCCCGTCCTGTGAAGACGTCATGTCAAGACGTCATGTGAAGACGTCATGTGAAGACCTCATGTGTCCTGTCATGTGAAGACGTCCTGTGAAGACGTCATGTGTCCCGTCCTGTGAAGACATCATGTCAAGACGTCATGTGTCCCGTCCTGTGAAGACGTCATGTGAAGCCGTCATGTCAAGACGTCATGTGTCCCGTCATGTGAAGAAGTTCTGTGAATCCGTCATGTGAAGACGTCCTGTGAAGACGTCATGTGTTCCGTCCTGTGAAGACGTCCTGTGAATACGTCATGTAAAGACCTCATGTGTCCTGTCATGTGAAGACGTCCTGTGAAGACCTCATGTGTTCCGTCCTGTGAAGACGTCCTGTGAAGACGTCATGTGAAGACCTCATGTGTTCAGTCCTGTGAAGACGTCCTGTGAAGAAGTCATGTGAAGACCTCATGTGTCCCGTCATGTGAAGAAGTCCTCCGAAGACGTCATGTGTCCTGTCATGTGAAGACGTCCTGTGAAGACGTCATGTAAAGACCTCATGTGTCCTGTCATGTGAAGACGTCCTGTGAAGACCTCATGTGTTCCGTCCTGTGAAGACGTCCTGTGAAGACGTCATGTGAAGACCTCATGTGTACCGTCCTGTGAAGACGTCCTGTGAAGACGTCATGTGAAGACGTCATGTGAAGACGTTCTGTGAAGACGTCATGTGAAGCCGTCATGTGAAGCCGTCATGTGTCCCGTCCTGTGAAGACATCATGTCAAGACGTCATGTGTCCCGTCCTGTGAAGACGTCATGTGAAGCCGTCATGTCAAGACGTCATGTGTCCCGTCCTGTGAAGACGTCCTGTGAAGACGTCATGTGTCCCGTCCTTTGAAGACGTCATGTGAAGCCGTCATGTGTCCCGTCCTGTGAAGACGTCATGTGAAGCCATCATGTGTCCTGTCATGTGAAGACGTCATGTGAAGACCTCATGTGTCCCGTCATGTGAAGAAGTCCTCCGAAGACATCATGTGTCCTGTCATGTGAAGACGTCATGTGTACCGTCCTGTGAAGACGTCCTGTGAAGACGTCATGTGAAGACGTTCTGTGAAGACGTCATGTGAAGCCGTCATGTGAAGCCGTCATGTGTCCCGTCCTGTGAAGACATCATGTCAAGACGTCATGTGTCCCGTCACTGTGAAGACGTCATGTGAAGCCGTCATGTGAAGACGTCATGTGTCCGTCCTGTGAAGACGTCCTGTGAAGACGTCATGTGTACCGTCCTGTGAAGACGTCATGTGAAGACGTCCATGTGAAGACGTCATGTGAAGACGTCATGTGTCCGTCCTGTGAAGACGTCATGTGAAGACGTCATGTGTACCGTCCTGTGAAGACGTCATGTGAAGACGTCATGTGAAGCCGTCATGTGAAGCCGTCATGTGTCCCGTCCTGTGAAGACGTCATGTCAAGACGTCATGTGTCCCGTCCTGTGAAGACGTCCTGTGAAGCCGTCATGTGTCCCGTCCTGTGAAGACGTCATGTGAAGCCGTCATGTGTCCCGTCCTGTGAAGACGTCCTGTGAAGACGTCATGTGTCCCGTCCTGTGAAGACGTCATGTCAAGACGTCATGTGAAGACGTCATGTGAAGACCTCATGTGTCCTGTCATGTGAAGACGTCATGTGAAGACGTCATGTGTCCCGTCCTGTGAAGACGTCCTGTGAAGACGTCATGTGTCCCGTCCTGTGAAGACGTCATGTCAAGACGTCATGTGAAGACGTCATGTGAAGACCTCATGTGTCCTGTCATGTGAAGACGTCATGTGAAGACGTCATGTGTCCCGTCCTGTGAAGACGTCATGTGAAGAGACGGTGTCTCTGGTTCAGTTGGGTCGGCTCTCAGCTGGACCTCATCTCCACATTATCTCTCCTGAAGACAAAGAACCAGAATCACAGGGACGGTAATGAAGGACTCACTGTTTCCTTATTTTCCTGAAATATATCTGTCATCATACTTTGGATGTGGGAACCTGCCGGAATGTGTTTGTTTCTGTTGTCTTGTCCCCTCCAGATGAACCTTCAGATGTGTTTTGATCTCGCTTCATAAACTGAAGCAGAACCAGAACCAGGACCAGTTCTTAAGGGTGTGTGTCTCCTGCTTTGAGGCCTGATGTATTCACTTTCAAATAGTTTAATGAAGTCACTCCCCTATATTTTCCATCTGTTTTCATTCATAGAAAAATAAATATTCAGAACAATAATGATTAAAGATGAGGCAATAATTGGGGTAAGGTCTTGCATGTTGTCTCCAGCAGACGGGACTGATGTGGTTCTGCAGGTCGGTGTGTTCAGGTCACAGAGGAGGACGAGCAGCTGAGATGAATCCTGTGGAGACGACACGTCCCTGAAGAGGTGACGTTGATCTGACTGAGCTCAGGTAAACGAGACACACCTGTTGGCTTCTATCCTACGGACGGAACCAGGACTGGCTCATGGTCCGTTTACAGCACCGGTTATTCTCCAGATGAAGGATTTGGTGTGGATGGACAGTGTCTCCATGTGTCCTCTGTCTCTCTGACACATCTTGTTTGTTCTGTTAATAAAACAAAATCTCATTTTGAGAATTATCTCCTCTTGTTCATCAATAACCTGTTCAGATATGTTGATTTGAGCCACTCAGGCAGGAAGAGCAGAAATCACTTCGAGGTGTGACGATCAGTGGAGCTGATCCAGACTTTTATCAAACTGGTTCTGTCTCAGACACCGTCTGTCTGTCTCTTCCTGTCCGTCCTCACTTATTTTCCTCACTGATCAGTTATTGATGATCGGGCTGTGTGTTCATCTATTTTTAGATGACCTGTTTCTCAGTGGAAAGTTCTGTTTTCTAAATAACATTTTAAAAGCCACCAGTGACCTGCGGCTCGTCACCACCTGACCAGAACCCAAATCAGGATACCAGCAGCAGCTAATCAGAGGCAGAGGTGGGCAGAACCACTGAATATAAAAGAGGTGGAAACCATCAAAGTATTATTGAGTTATTCGTGTTGATCAGTTTTATTATCGATCGGTCTGCTGGTGGAGAAAATCTGGGAGATGAAGGTAAGAACCAACTGGGATCACTGTGTCTGCAGGGTTCACAGTACTTTTACTTCTCAGAAATACTTTTACTACTTTCCTCTGATAGATGAAGACTGTTACAGACAGAAGGTGAAGTTTATTAAAAGTGATGCAGTCCGTGTACTTTTACTGCAGTAACATTTTGAATTCAGGACTTTAACTCATTGAACATAACGGACGTCTGAAACTGAGCTCTGCGTTTCAGAGTCGTTAGGGCCACTTGTGACATTCAAACATGAAGAGGTTGTTTTGTCTCCCCAGTGTACAAATCTGTGCAGTCCTGCTGCACTGAACATCATAAACTACAGAACTCTGTTCATGTCTGGGTGTTCTGTCCTCAGGATGGACCAGGTTCTGACTCAGTGTGCTCCTGTCTGTCGACCTGTCTGTCTCAGTCACATTTCATTTTCTTGTCACCGTCTTGAAAACGATCACGTGACGATCAGCCCATCAGACAGGGACAGAAAGTTTCAGTTGTTGCACGTCTGCAAAGGCAGGATGTGGTCTCTCTGCTCTCCCTCTGACAGAACGACTGTGAAAGAGGTCTCTGTGCTGTTCGTGTGTCGGTTCATCTTGTTTAAACAGATAATCACAATCAGTCCCTTGACTTTGCAGGTGTCCTATTGTTGACCGTCCCTCAGGAGTGACTGCTGGTAGGTCCACCTGTACCTCTCGCTGTGATCTTATCATGTTGTATGTAGAAGCTAAACTGTGTGTTTGTTTCAGGAAATCGCTCACAGTGGCAGAAACAGCACCATAGAACCACAGAACCACAGAACCTGCACCTCCCGGGCTCACAGACACTGCCGGATCGAGACTACAGGTCTGTTCTGGTGTTCAGTAGCCTCACTGGATCACGCTGCAGCCGGTTTACCAGTTATATTGTTCTCTGTAGTTTATTCTGTTTACGTTCTTTGTCTTAGCATACGCGCTTCCTAGGACCAGCGGTGCTACGAACCCTATTGTAATTGTAAAGATTTTTATTTTTATTTTTCTCCCGCTAAAAGTGGTGCTGCAGGCTAAACCGTGCAAGGGAGGGCGGTGCAATTTGGAGGGTTGGTCCAGACTCCTGCGAATATCTCAGACACAAAAAACTACATATATCCGCCTGCAGGGGGCGCTATAACCTGGGCCAGTGCGTTTTTGCCTATAACTCCCACACCGTATGTCGCACATTCAAAAACCTTGTATCCCCAGATTCCTTGAATGGAGCTGACCGGAATGTGGCCACGCCCACTTCCGGTTAGAAAGTTTTTTCGCAAAATTGCAAAAAATGGAAAACCTACTTTTTCGAACTCCTCGTTGGTATTTTGTCCGATCTGCGTCAAACTTGGCACGTACACTCTTCAGCTGGATCTGATCTAAAGTTATCAAAAGAACTTTGCTCGGTCAAAAAATGCACAAATTATTCACGAACAAATTTCTGTAGCTAGCTATAAAAATGTAAACTATTTGATATCTCGGTCAAACTAAATGCTGTTAACACCAAATTTGAGATCCTTGGTTGTCATGACACTGGGAAGGGATGAGCCCAATTTGGCGAATTTTGGCCACTAGGGGGCGCTAAAAATATGGGAAGTTTATATCTCTTGAACAGCTACCCCGATTTTTACGAAATTTGGTCGGTATGATGTAGGGCCAATCCTGAGGCCATATCTTGAAGGTGGTCATTACTGGTCAATGTGGGCGTGGCTTATTACAACAAATCCAAATTGGCACGCTTTCAGCCTTTTGCACTTCCAGTGCACTTCCCATTACAGCGAATACCACGGCTCAGAAGTTGGCCTGTGTCCTCACTTTTGCCCCGAGCCCGTCATCCTTTGGGACCAACTTCCGTGGGCTCTGCGATGCGTGGGGTTCGAGTCACGTGAGGGGGCTTGGCCCCCGTTCATAACTGCTTGCAGTTCTAGTTTCTTTTGTTATCTTGTCATAAAGATGTTTTTCTATTGATTATCTCCTCAAAGCACCGGAATGACATCACTTTTGAGGATAAATGAGTGCAATTTCAAGATTTGATTTTTACTGATAATCAGTTTATAAGATCATGATATGAAGTAATTCACGTTTGGTTTTATGAATATTTGACTTTATGTTCTGTCTCCATCTCGTCCGGTTTTTGTGTCTTTTAACATCTCATATGAACTCTTTGTAACGTCTGGTTGTTCCCTTCGTCTCGTCTTACAGGAGGATTATTCATCTCTCAGCCTGTCAGTCAGAACAGGGCCTTGAGCTGACAGACTGAATCATGGGTAATGGGTCCTCGGCGGTCCCACGCAGGAAGCTGAAGAGGCATGTGAGCGAGGAGACGTGGAGGAGTGATCCTGAGGTGGAGGAGCTGCTGCTGCTGGAGCTGCAGGAGCTGCAGGAGGTGGAGCTGTGGAGGCTCAACTGGAGTCTGAGTCAGGAACTCCTGCAGGATGTCCCCCCCGTCCCGTCGAGCTGGCTCCGCACCGCCGATGCCTACAGCACTGCTAAAACCCTGCTGAGGTGTTACAATGATGACGGGGCACTCAGCGTGTTGGAGGCGGCTTTGAGAGCGATTGGCCGAGATGATTGGCTGTCCCTGCGCCACATAGTGGACCCACTGAGACCTCCTCCTCGGGTTCCACAGACACTGGATCCAGATTTTGTGATGACTCGTCGCAGGAGGCTGATCAGCAGGATGCAGCGGCTGGATGCCATCCTAGACGTCCTGCAGGACCACAAGATCCTGAACGCTGCCAACAGGGCGGCTGTCCACGTCTACGCAGTCCGCAAGGACAAGAACCGGGCTCTGGTGGACCTTGTCCTCAGAAAGGGGGGAGAGGCCCAGGAGGTGTTTTATCAAGCCCTCAGCCAGTCAGAGCCTTTCTTACTGCTGGATCTGGAAGATGGTCCAATCATGGACAAGGTGTGTAGTCCACATGTCGTCCAGTCACTTTTAAATTTAGAACCTGTCTCAGATTTATATGATGTCATCAGTGTGTCATTATCCTGAGGTGTGATGTCATCAGTGTGTCACTTTGCTGCTCTCTGTTTATTTCCCAGCATCCCTCAGAGCCGTGTGTCCTCACAGAGATGTTGGAGTGTCTCGTCTCAGATGAGCTCAGAACCTTCCAGTGGTTGGTCAGTGATCACATGACTGGACAAAGCCTCACTCCTGTTGGTCGAGAGAAGTTGCACCACGCAGACAGGCTGACGACTGCAAGACTGCTGCGAGAACATTTTGGACCAAAACAGGCGGAGGATGTCGCCACGAACATCCTGCTGAAAATCGTCCCATCCCTCAGTACGTCCCACAAACTGTGCTAAGCTAGGCTAACAGTTCCCTTGCTTCCACTCTTGTGCTAACATGTCTCCTACTGGACAGACAGGGAGGATTTGATCAATGACAAATATTGATCTTGAGTAGGGTTTCTGTATTGGTCATGTGATGTTACGATGTCATCCTGCTGCAGGTATCTGTCGGCACAGGCAAGGAGTGACATCACAGATGTCGTCTGACATCAGGGTGGAGACAAACGTGGAAACAACAGTGGTAATGACCTCAGACACACCTGTACCTGTAACTGTGATGTCACTGAGATGTCATTGTCACTGTGATGACGGATGATTGGTCAGTGTGTTCAGGTGTGTGATTGATCAACTGTTTGATCTGTTTAGGTGAAGAATAAACCTGAAGTCTCTGAGGACGACAACATGTTCAGGTAACCCACTGCAGCCAGAACCAGAACAGAAGCAGAACTGAACCATAATATTCAGTATCTGTGACACTTTAATAACATTCTCAGTTTTACAACCATCAATAATCAATATTAATGAACTTTTAACGACAGACTTTTATCAGCTGTAGCTAATTAAGTTGACTCTTTACTCTTAAATATGCACATGATGGCTACGTACATGCTAACAGACTGATGTTGATGCTAACATCCCAGTTTAAATGGCGTCATTTTGTCTAACTGCTAACCTGCTAGCTACAACTGGATGTGAAACAAAGGTAATAAGCTACTTTAGCTTCCTCCATTTTGGATTTTGTGTGCATTCAGATGACAGCTCCGTCAGGACGGATTTCTATTGGTTAACAGATGAATTCACAGGAATTCCAATTTCCTGCTGCGTTGTTAAACAGATCGGTCCGATTGCTCCTCTGTAGGTTGCGTTGTCAGCAGCTGGGAGTTTTCCTCTGCAGTGAGACCGGTCTGCTGCTGGAGGGTGTCGGCGACGTTGTTTATCAGACGGTCCCCTGGGACCTGGACTTCCTGTCCACTAAAGGTCTGAGGCCGGCCGGACCGCTGTTCAGGTTCAAACTGCTGACAGGAAGTTTCAACCGAGTCCACCTGCCGCACTGCCTCTTAGGTGAGCAGCACACACACATCCAGGACTATCAACACACACACACGCACATCTTTGAAAGACCAGGACCAGGACTCAGACCTGATCAAGACTCAGACCTGGACCTGGGTCAGGACTCAATCCGGGGTCAAGGTTGTTCAGCATGCGTGTAAATGTAGTTAAAATGAGTGTCTGAAACACTGACATTGAGAGCAGAGTGAGAGGATTGTCTGTCTGTGGCTGCAGAGATCACTGATGATCTATTATCAATAAAACAAACACTGAGTGAACAGTCTCTGCATGAACAAGGTTTTTTCTTCTCCTTTGCAGATTGTGCTCAGCACTCCCTTTCTGTAGCTCACGTCACTGGGGACAGCGTGGACTTCATCACACCAGGTCAGGTGACAGACAGTCATGTGATCATCGACATCTCCGGCTTTTCGTGTTTCGGTTTGGTGTTTCGGATCGCACAGTCGGACTCCTCCCTTGATGCGATCGGTGGCCTTGTGTTGCTCTTCCACCGGTTCAGTGATTCCTCGCTGTTTGTCCATCTGCTGCCCAGGAACATCTGCCTCACTCAGGTAAACAAGCCCCGCCCATAGACAGGACAGGTAAACAAGCCCCGCCCATAGACAGGACAGGTAAACAAGCCCTGCCCATAGACAGGACAGGTAAACAAGCCCCGCCCATAGACAGGACAAATATTCCAGCTGCCTTCAATGAAGCCACCCCTAAATAAACCCACCCTAGGCTCAGCTGACATCCAAAACTACTGACCTGTATCTCTTCTTTCAGTCCTCACTGAAACCCTGGAACAACCAACTGTCCTCCTATCTTTCATAAAACCACCTCCTTGACCCAAATCAGTCTGGCTTCAGGACTGCTCACTCCACTCCGGCTGAATTTGGCATCGCTGAATCTGCTTTAACCTGGTTCACATCATACCTGACAAATCGCAAATTTCAGGGTTAGGGTTAGCGGGCCGGCTGGTAACGGTCAAACGCTGCAAATACATAAACGATGCAGAACCAAACACATGCAAAAACAAAATGCTGCAACGGAAAAATGCTGCAAACAAAGAAACGATGCAGAACCAAAACGACACAAACCCCAAAACACATGCAATAGAGAAATGCTGTGTTAATCTTTTTGAACTTGTAACAGTCGGAGTTATTGAATGTAGCGCCACTAGGTGGCGCCTCCTATTGTTAAGTGGATAATGTTACCTGTACCTAGAAGAAGAGTTGATGTACTTCCGCTCCACCATGTGAGCAATGCCGCCAGCGGAGTGAAGACCACCCTTTTATTTTATTTTATATTGTGATGTGTACGTGTAGGATCCTCGGCCTATGTGTGTCAAGGCATGTATTTGTGTGATAACTAGTGCCGTAGCGACCTGGCTTGGTATGGTCCCATGTTGCCTGCCGTGTTGTTTGAGCTAACTGGAGCTACCTCCACTGAAAGCGTACCATAACCTTCCCCTTCACCAACCACGTTACAAACTGTTATTGTTATATTATTGTAAAAGATTATAACCAAATATTTAAACCACGTACCTTTTTATGTCGCCTCTCTAAAAGTTTTTCTCCACTCTCGTCAGGTACAATGTACAAACTGTAATGACCGCCAATGTAATAATGTCCATAAACGTAATAGCCGCTGCCTACCACAAATGTACAAATCACACAACGGAACCCCCCCCCCCCCCACCTTCTTTGTTTTCAAATTTATATGAGCAATAACTTTGTTAAATGAAAAAATGCAATACTGTTGTTTCATGACTTTTCCTAAAAGTGTCTGTATTTTAGTTTAGAATAGTTTTTTTTTATATAAATTACACAAAAGACAAAGAAAATCTATGTTTTACCTTTTTTGACAAACACGTCAAAAAAACGTACTGGTAGAATAAGAAATTAATATATTTATTCACCAAAAGAAGTTCTTAACAAAACATAATAAACCCAAATAACACAAAGAAAACACGAGGGGCGAACAGAGTGACGCACGAAGAGAGAGAGAGAGACCGGAAGAGGGAGGACCCCACAGACTGGCCAGGCCCACACCGGTGACAAAGCACCAACCACCAGCGACCTACAGACAGACGCACAGAGACAAAGAAAGACAGGACAACCACACAAACGCAGAAATCCAACAGGCACCACCGGCAGGAGGCTGTCACAGTACTTTCATTTTCAAAGCAGACATCAGCTGCACATTTACAGTCAATACCATATGCTGCTGCATTACTTAATTTAATTTATTTATTTTGGCTATCTTTTTCTCTTGCATTACTTTGTAATCCATGCACCAGCAGAGCATTTCAAAAATGAATGAAAGGTTGTTCATTTAATATGATAAACATTTTTGTTGTCATTGAAGGTCATAAAACAAAATCATGTGCGGCACCACTCCGTAAGAGCATAATGAAGCTATAATGAAGCTAAAGGCCGTCAGTATGGTCTGTGATCATAATTTAATCTCTTCTCGTCTGTCTGTCGCAATTTGTGTTGACATTGCACTGTCTAAAGGCCGAGACGTACGCGAGAACCTTTATTTTGAAGAGCACAGCACAAATATAATTGATAGAGCACACTAGCCAATCAGAGGCAATGGGGTGCTGAAGGCCCACCACCAATGGAAATGAAATATTGAGTGGTAAATTTGTTTTGTCAGTATGAACAAAAAAACAAGAAATCGAGCCATATTGGTGATTTCTGTTTTTTGCCAACAATTAGAAAAACGAAAAAAGACCTGTTTCTGAATGTGTCATTTATACCAAAAAAACAAACGGTTAACACGTCCCTTGGTCGGAACCACTGGTCGAGGTGACTGTGAAGATGCCTGTCCAAAAAAACACGACTGTCAATAAATCGTCCATAAGTGCATTGTTGTCGTCCTTATATCTTCATAATGAAAGCCTGAACTCACTAATAACTCATGGGTGGAGTCAATGTGGACAAGTTGATCTTTCTGGCAAAAAATAAGAAGGTTGAGATATAACTGAACAGCGCTAAATGCTGGAACTGTTAGTGCTGCACTTGTGGAAAAGTTTTTTCTTAAAAGCCTTTAACAAGCTGTGAGGAATTTTTTTTTATAATATTTCATACATTTTTTGTTTGAGAATATTTTATTTATTGGAAAGCTCATATATTTTGTTTATTTGAGAATAATTTATTTGACTTATTACCAGGCAGTACTTTACAACAGTATTCTATTTTTTTATTTTATTTTCATATTTTGAATAATGTTACAATAAATTGTTTGTTTACAAAAGTTCTGAATACACAACAAGCAAATTTATGTTTTGCATTTTGTTCCCATACTGTACCGAAAATGAACCGAGCCGTGACCTCAAAGCCGAGGTACGTATCGGACTGTGATTTTTGTGTATCGTTACAAGCCTAGTGTTTACTGATACTTTCATCAGTGCTGAGTAATAAGACTTTAAGGAATTACAAAAAGGTTTGACTTGAAGCAGTGGCATTAAAAGTTCTTCTCAACATAAATAAAAGTATTTTTTTATACTGTTATAGTTGTCAAAGTTTTTTAAAATCAATTATCTACTCAGTGACTTATAAAATGACAATTAGCATTAAAAGCGATTTCTTAATTTACATGGTCATATAAACATGTTTGTCCTGTTCAAGGTGTAAATGAATGAATGACTTCAGTCTTCAGTCAATGACTTCTGTGACTTCGGCACAGTTTAGGGTTTCAGGGTTTTCCCCTTAAAAGTCAATAAACCTGTCAAAGGGGAAAACCCTGAAACCCTAAACTGCCGACAATCCATTTAAAGTAACTAAACCTTTACTTTTATTCCTCAAACTCTGAATGTGGAAAGAAACTTTGAGGAACATGTACAACTTCATGATTAGGAATAAATAAAAATTGTATCACATGTATTGATTAGAGGCAGTTTATTTGATTGATACTTTATCTGATCTGATCTCCAGGTGATAAAGACGTGTAAGCAACGAATCAGAGCAGAGTACGTGGAAACAATACCTGACTGTGAGCTGATCCCAAATCAGACATACAAGCTGAGTGGACAGCCCGCCGTTTTCATCCAGCCAGAGGTAACACTGCAACTGCTTTCATCAGTTCATCTAACTCTACAACGGCCCTTTCTGCCACTTCTTTATCAATTATAATGACTTCAGATGTTTCCATGGTTATTTTTTAGAACTTTAAGTGACACTTTAACTGTCTTCAACTCTTTTCCATTTGAGGTAATACTTCATGCTGTCTGTTCTTAAAATGACGCTTCCTGTACATTTGAAACACTGTGTCAGTTCCAGCAGCAAACACCAGAAAATGTCACATTTTCAATCAGAAATTAAACAAAACATAAAACCCCTTTTTTTGTTTCAGAGCTCAAAGTTTGTGAACTTCAGCGACTACAACAACTTCCTGCCATCGTTTCAGGTCCAGATGGAGGTTCTGGAGGCCGACGTGTCTCTGAAGCTGCAGCTG
Source organism: Diplodus puntazzo (assembly GCA_963678695.2). NCBI lineage: Eukaryota > Metazoa > Chordata > Actinopteri > Spariformes > Sparidae > Diplodus > Diplodus puntazzo. The sequence continues at coordinate 213,522 of OZ023163.1, read as the reverse complement.
ACTCACTCGACTCCACTCAGTCTGATTGGCTGGCTGATTGGCTCCATAGAGTCTTTGGTGTGGCACCAAGTCCTCACGCTGAGAGGTAGATCCTCAGTCAGGTCACACACACTAATTCAGCATGTCAACATGCTAACACAGCATGCTAACACAAAACATAAACGCATAAAAGCAGTGGGCATGGTCATGGTATCCGTTGGCAACATAAGAGCAGGTGTCTGATGAGGCTGGTCCCAGCCAATCAGATTGAAGATTATCTGAGAACCTCATGAAGCTTCTTAGTTCAGTCGCTTCTATTAGATTGTTTCTGTAATAAAAGATGAAACTTAACTGAATGTCTCTGTTTACTTCCCTGCAGCTGCTGCCTCCTCTCCCTGTACTGAAGGTAACATCCCCACAAACACATCTATTTCTTCAACAGACACTGACGTTTATTATATTGATCAATTAGTCAATACTATCACATAATAACTTGCCTATTGCATTTATTGCAATGATTTTAACTGTTAAATATAACCAAAAACAAACCAGTGTAACCAGTGTTGTGGTCTCTTTGAATACAGTTAAACCAGTTTAAACCCAGTGTTACCAGTCATGTGGCATTTTTTCTGCCAATGGAACCAGTTTACAGATCCAGCACAACCAGTGTTAGGGTTGGGGTTAGTGGTCTTTGTGAATCCAGTGAAATGGCTTTAAATCCAATGTAACCAGCATCCAGTTAAACCAGTTTGAATTCAATGAAACCAGTGTTGTGGTCCCATAGGATCCAGTGAAACCAGTTTGAACCAGTGTCAACAGCGTTGTGGTCTTCATAAATCGAGTTAACCAGTTTTGTGGCAACTTTGATTCCAATTAAACTAGTTTGAACCAGTGTACCCAGTGCGGTGTTCTTTTATAAATCTAGTGAAGCCAGTGAGAATCCAGTGAAACCAGTTTGAATCCAGAAAAAACAGTGTTGTGGTCTCATCTGTTCCAGATTGTGTCTCGGAGTCAGTGAATGTGATCCTCCTGCTCCACGGAATTCTGAAAAATCTGGAGTTGGAGGATTTTAAAACCTTCCAGCGTCTCCTGAATCTGCGGTCTGATCCGATCCCCGTTTGCCGGCTAGAGGCAGCAGACAGAATGAGAACTGTGGACTTGATGGTCCAGCAGTACCATGCTGAGGGGGCAAAGCAGGTCACTGAGGAGATCCTGAGGAAGATGAACTTCAATCACCTGGTTGATCAGCAGCTGAGGAACTGACTGATCTGGATTTAAAACATGTCAGACCTTTTTTTAAATTACCCTTTTTGATCCAAACCATTGAGGAAGAGCAAAAGCAAACAGCTATTGTAAAATATAATATAATCTTGTATTGTATTGTGTTGAATTTGATGTCTTGCAAGTGTAAGTGTAACTCTGCCACTGTGATCAGATTACGCAAAATAATTTGTGATATGGATGGATGGATGGATGGATGAAGGTGCTGTGTAGAGGGTGGTGGGTGTTGTCCAAGACGGAGAGTAGTTTGTCCAGGGTCCTTCTCAGCCACTGTCAACTCTGAGGCCATATATTATATATTATTATATCAGAATTATAGAAAGATCCATGTGAATGAGCATTGATCGCTCCACATCATGCAGGCAATGCACAGCGCGGACTGTAAACAGGAAGTGTCTGTGTCCTGATACTGTAAATTTGTTTTATACTATTTCATATATTTATATCATATATATATTTTCATATATATTTTTATAAATGCTAGCACGCTGTTTTGTTTCCAGCTTGCCTGATCTGTTTTTATTATTGTTGTAATCAGCGTAAATATCTTAATCTGATATCATGTTTAGTACTTTATTCAACTTTTGTATTACTCATATTCTATAACTTGTATTAAGTATTTAACTCAATCATATTTTGCTCATTGCAAAAAAGAAAAGCACTGTATAAATAATAATGATGATGATGATTATTACTATTGGTATTCATATTATTATTTTATGACTGAAGCTGAAAACATGTATGTAACACTTTCTTTTTCTGTTTCTTATGTTTATTTTTTTTCCATGTGGAATTTTACAATTTTAACATCAGTGAAATTAAAACATGTTCAGTGAGTTAAAAAAAAAGAAGAAACAACAACAGTCTCACTTTGGTGACACACTGACTTCCTTTTTAATTTTTCAACATGAACAGAAACATCCTCAGTTTCACTTTTCACACAGAATAGACAAGACAGTGAATGGCTCACAGCTCACCACTTTCAACCGACGGGTCAGTGAACGCCTCACAGCTCACCAGTTTAAACCGATGGGTCAGTGAACGCCTCACAGTTCACCAGGTTAAACCGACGGGTCAGTGAACGCCTCACAGCTCACCAGTTTAAACCGATGGGTCAGTGAACGCCTCACAGTTCACCACTTTCAACCGACGGGTCAGTGAACGCCTCACAGAAACAAACACTTGAAGGGAAGACATGGATTGAATCTGTGGGTACACCTGATCTCACCTGATCTGTCACAGAGTTTCATAAAGGGACAGGCCTCCCTTTTTTCTCTCCACTATTTGTCAGCGGCTGTTAGCCTAGCTTAGCTTAAAAGACAGGAAGCCTCCTGTGTTTGTGTTTCTCTCTGCTTCTAGTTTGTGCTAAGCTAGGCTAACAGTCCTGGACACACAGAAACATCTAAGATCTGAACAATACAGGGAATTTCATAAAATGTGGGAATGTCCCTTTAAGTTGAAAGTTATTGTGACTTCCGATATAAACTGTCATCAGTGCAAACAGCAGGGGGCTGTTCAGTGCAGGAGGCTCAGTGCATACTTGCTAGCTGTAGCAACTAGTGGCAGTTAGCATCCGGAGCTGTTCCCTGTTCTTGAAGTCAGTCAGTTACTAAAAACACAGTAAGGGTTCAAAGACGGCAGCTTTCAGTCCTGCATCATGGGCATCCTGTCGACTCTCTGCCATCACAAGATTAAAAAAGCAAATCACAGCTACAACGCTTGAATCGTTACTTTCTACAGGACGGTGAACAACAGGCCACTTTAAGGAGGTAAAATCTCCTTAAACTGAGCAGAATCCATCTCTAAACACATTAACATTTTACAGTCCATCAAATGACCTCTCAAACCCCTGGACTCCAGTTAAACCCTTGAAAAGCCCTTAGAAAGCAGGGATAATCAATAACACCATGGCACATCAACAGTATATTTTCTTTTTAAAAAGCAAGTAGTTTAAAAATGACATATTGAGACATCAGAAATCTTATTTGTTTGGATCGAGGCATCTTCAAAGGGACATTTAATACATGAATGCACTGTAACATACAAAGACATTTTAATAGATTATCTGCACAGTTTATCAATACAGTTCAATTCAAAAGGTTTAATGGATGATTCACACGATGAAGGGTTTTCTTAAAGCAGCGGAAATAAACTTTACTAAATAACAACTGAACACTGAGGCCCAGTTAAAGTTTAAACTATGAGATGAGTTCATGTTATTTGTCCACTTAAAAAGCCTTTAAACTGTTTAGATAATACATCAAATATCTCAAGATGTTACAATCTATTGATTCAGCCATGACTTAAACTCCAATCAAAATACCTGGAATACATCATTACCAGGTAAATAAATGATTGAGTATTCAATGGGACATTATGGGGATAAATAATGGCTTACCTGCACAGTTTTAGGAGCTTGAGGGAGAAAAAAACCCTTAAAAACGAAATCCCGGCTTCAGTCCACACCGCTCATGGTGCCACGTTATGGCTTTTAATACATAAGGGATTTTTAAAGCGGTTTGTTGGATCATTATAATGAATTAAGGGGTTCACCGTTGAAAATGTTCCCAACTTTTTTAAAGCAAACTGTGCAAATACTCCGACCATAATATGGTGACTGGAGATAAATAAATAAAATTAAAAAACCTTAAATGAAACTCAAGTGTTTCAGTTGAGGTTAAACTGGAAAGGTTCCATGACAAATGTGCGTTTAACAGCTGGATTTGTTCCTTTGTTAAAGATGAACATCTTATGAAGGAAACTTACCTGTAAACTTCCCATTTAACATGAAGGTGTTGTTACTTCACACAGAACAAACTGCTTATTGCATTGACAGCAACATTTGTGTTGGATGTAAATCTGCAGTTTGAGTCTCCACCTGGTTTACTTTTGTATTTACTTATTGTAGTTTTTCATCCTGTTGGTTCTTGGATTTCTTGTTGGTCCTGTTTCTTCCACACTTGAGTGTCACAGCGGCCGGTCCAAACAGTCTGAGCCGGAAACTGAAGATCAGAGATTTAAATATTACTGATACTAAAAGGTGAGCGTCTCACAGAGACTCGTGAAAATGATCAAGAAGCTGCTTTAAGGAAGCACAACTGCAAAACTATTTAATCAAAGAGTCAAACTTATAAGTGCTTTAATCTGGTGGACCCCAGGGCTCACTTTGGGGTCCTCTGTTGCTCCTCACTGAAATAAGTGTCCCCTATTTGTGAGTCCTCCTGACACAAGAATTCCTTAAAATCCCTGATCTTCTTCCAAGTTTCCGTAAGAGACTAAATTAAAATTAATAATTAAAATCAACAGTTTAAAAATGGCTGCTGTGTTCACAGTGATCTGCACAGAGAGCATCACCTCCTCTGATTGGTCAGTCTGCTTTGGAGGGGACGGACTTTGGACAAGACTTTGTGAGGTGGGTCCGTCATGGTCGTTACGCACCTCATGTTTGAAGGGAGCGACGTTACCGGAGTGACGGTGGTGGGCGGGGCTCTCATCGTTGCTGCTGTTGTTGTTGTTGCCGTCGTTACTGTTGTCGCCGTCGTTGCTGCTGTTGCCGTGGAAACTGGAGTTGTGTTGTTGGTTACCGTGGCGACAGGTTTGGCCAGAGTTGTCTGGATCTCGGCCCTCCTGGCCAGAGCTGTCCGCAGCTTCTCCCTCATCTGTTCAATCTGTTCCTGCAGCTCCTGCAGCTCGCCAGGCTGGGGCGGGGCCACTGCAGTGGGAGGTGGGGCCACTGCCGTGGGAGGCGGGGCCACTGCAGTGGGAGGCAGGGCCACTGATACAGGAAGAGAGGCAGTACTTTTGGGTTGAACACATGAGGAGGCAGAGGAAGAGGATGATGCTGAGGGCAGAGAAAGCACCAGGCTGGCTAAAGAAGCCGCTGGCCCACCATTCTCACACAGTCGGCTGTTAAGCGGCTGCGGCTTGGCAGGACTGCACCCTTCGCATTTGGCCCCGCCTCCCCTGACGTCCGAGGCTGCTATGCGAGCGAGCAGGCGGCGAGTATTGAGGGTCTCCAGGTTGAAGTGGACTCTTTTAAAGTCTCGGGCATCCTTGGCGGCGGCAGCAGCAGCGGCAGCAGCAGTAGCGGCAGCGGTAGCAGCGTCGTCTTTACTGGTCTCGTTGTTCCATTTTGTGGAGGCTCCAGGGGCGGGGGGGGCCGAGGGGCCTGAGGGAGGCTGAGACTTCTGCAGGTTACAACTGAACAGAAACAAACATGAAAACATTGTTCTTCAGTCTTTATCCTCCATCTGTTTCATTAACATGTTTTTAAAAAGCCTGTGATGTCATGATGACAAACCTTTTTTCTTTCTCCACTTTCTGCTTCTTCACGTCTTCGTACGTCATGTTCAGAGCTCGATGGATTTTCTGTCAAACACAAGAGTCAGATCAGATTTCACCTTCACAGCGGCTCAGTTTGAGCAGAAAACCCAGTGAGACAACAGCTGCCAGCTCCCTCTGCGTCTCCGCCTGCAGAACCTCTAGACCTCCTGCAGAACTTTAAAAACCTCCTGCAGAACCTTTCACACCTCTCTCTGAAGAATTGTCACCGCCCCCTTTAGTACCTTTAACATCTCCTCTTTCAGAAGATTGAACATCTTCATCAGAATCTTCACCACCTCTATCAGAACCATCCAGACCTCTTCAGAACCCTCACCAGCTTCCCCTCCTCCAACAGAATCTTTACCACCTCCAATAGAAACTTCAGTACCTCATTTAGAACCTTCAACACCTCCTTCAGGACCTTCAATACCTCCTGCAGAACCCCCTTAGAACCACTGGTTCATTACATGCCAGTCATAGTGAACTATAATACACTGAGGATGCTTCATGACTGAGCTAACAGAGAATTTGACAGATGTTGACTCATTGATCTCTAAACTGGTTCTAAATTAGACGCATCAGAATGTTCTGGACTTAATAAACACACTCAGTGACAACTAATGACGAATGAATAAATGTTGCAGCACACTGTGAATCCTCTGTGCAGCTGATTGATGAGGTGTGTTCATGTGATAGCAGAAGCATCAGTAAACCTGCAGTTTATGCAGTTTGTTTGCACTTTTTCAATGAAAATAACTTCAAATAAAAATGACTCAAATAAATGGTCAGGTTATTGAATGGAGTCTGGTGTTCACCTCCGACTGGCTTTAATAGATTTTATTTGTTGTAATCACAGAGCAGCTGGACTGATGCCGACAGTTTTAGTCTTTAGAAGTAACCCTGACAGTTCTGAAATGAACTCAAACGCCCGCAGCTAATAAAGTCATTGATATATAACACACACACACACACACACACACACACACACACAAACACACACACACACACACACACACACACACACACACACTCTCTCTCTCACCTGTGACGTGTGAAGCCAGTATTTGAGGTTCTGTCGGCGGCGGATGTGTGGCAGGACAAGTTGGTAGAAACCGTGTTCACCTGCCAGAGTCAGCAAAGCTCCGCCCACTCCAATACACAACAACAAGAAGAGTCCTGAGAAGTGACTGATTCCCATCTGAAGAGTCTGACAAGAGACAGAAGAAGAAAAGTGAAGACTGTGACAGAGGAGACAGAAGCAGAAGAAAAGGTTTCCAGAAAACTTCAGCTGCTTAAATTTAATGAAGAAAAAAATGTTTTTAAAAGATGAAAACGTCATCGAAGGAGACGGACCGAGGCCTTCCTTCCTGTTTTTCAGCTGCATGTTCATGAATTTAAGTGAAAACAATATAATTGCAGGAAAATGTGTTTTGTTTTTGCATGCTTTTGTAATTATGAGATAAGATCTGGTCTTAACACAAAACAGATTTCTGTTTGTTGTTATTGAATGAAACAGAAAAGATGATGAAAATAAGTTGAGTTTATAAAATATATAAAAATGTAATACCAGACTGAGAGTCTGCAGCCACGCTGACATCTCTGTGATGCTGTAACAGGTGCTCTCTGAGCCACGTGCTAACATTAACATGCTCACAGTGACAATGCTAACATTCTGAAGTTTAGTGGGTGTCATGTTCACCATTTTGGTTTAGCATGTTATCATGCTAACATCAGCTTATTGTCAGCAAACAAGGAGTCCATGTGAATGTCAACAGTTTTGCAGGTTTCTGTTCATGAACCAAATTATTGGACAAATTTAAATGTTTACCTGATGATGGCGCTACATACGCGAAAACAGGAGAGAAACACAAGTAATACAAATGTAATAAAACAGGTTCAGACAGCAGCTGAACTGTTTCATCATCACATCCACGTGATTGATTTCTCTGATTCATCATTGTATGTCATGGTAGCACCTCCTGTTTGTGTCCATGTTTACTGTCATCTCAATAAATGAACAACAACACGTCCTGATCATGAAGACTTGAAACATGTTGTGTCAATAAAGTTTTCATTATCCAAGGTAATCAGGAGTGGATGATAAAATAGTGTCAGTGAGTCAGAGAGACCTGCAGGGGGCAGCAGCTGAACACTGACACTCTAATGTCTTACTAATAACACTAGTCATATGCAAATGTCACACAAATACACAATGTATACTCACAATATCTTTAACATATTTAGATTTAATTTCTTTATGTTTGTAAAGATTTTTATTTACATTTTATTTTTCAATAAAACCAAAACTGGAATAATCCATAAAGAAACAAATACCCCTAACCCTAACCCTAATTACAGATACTACAAAATTATTATTTTTAAAACACATAAATGATGTGCACATTGTTTGTAAACAATTTTCGCTTGTTGTTTATGATGTTTGTGTACACGTTTTATGGAAACAATGTTTACATGTTGTTTATAAATAGTTGCGTACATGTTGTTTGTAAACATGTTGCCACTGACCTCAGTGACGGCAAACACTCTGTTCCCACATGGAACCACTTTGTACCACTTGTCGTGCAGCAGGTCCATGTAACCCTCAGACTTATACCTGCTGATGAACTCTGAGATGTTGGAGGTCAGAGGAGAGTTCTGAGGCAGGCCGATACCATAACCTGTCAACAAACAACAATAAACAACAGGCCGACACATAACCTGTCAGCAAACAACAATAAACTGGGCTGGGCCATAGCACAGCTGGATCGTATAAAAAATCCTATAAATAATATGTAACTGAGTGAACTTCCTTCTGTCTGTGTGATGAATCTAAAGTTCTCATCAGATTCAGTCTCAGTTACTATGTTTGTATATAAATATCTTTTTATCTTTTTGTATATCAAATCTTTCAACAACAAGTTTCATGTCGACCGCCTCTGATCAAGGTTTTATTTCACGCTGATAAACTCTGCTGCAGTTTGATTAAACAGCCTGTGGGTCAGGGTGACACTGCAGCATGTAGAGAGAGTCATGTGACAACAGGGGGGCTGTATAGGCGGGAAAAGTTAGGACAATTCCAAGGGCCCCTGACTGACAGGGGCCCCAAAAAATAGGTAAAAAAAAACTAATATAAAATTATTTAACCATCATCATTGAGTACATATTTTAAATATAGTTAATGATCTTTTTTTTACTTGTTTTTGGCAATAAAAGTTCAATAATATTGACCAAAAAGTAAACATCCATATTGACCCACCACCCCCCTGTATCTGCATGAAATGGTTTGGTCCTGCCTTAGCACTTATAGTGACATGTTTAATTGCAGTCAGTAGATGCCAGAACTACAGTGATCACAATGTTGCCTAAATCAAAATCTGGTTATCAAAAAAGGAAAGAGGAAAGAGAGAGAGGAAAGAGAAAGGAAATCAATCTGTGACCCAGTGTTTCACCAGTAAAGGTGGGAGCCTTCAGTCTGTGAGTGATATTGACCTGTTGGCTTAATGTCCATAGTGAAATAAGCTAGCTAACTACAGACTAGTGTTAGCCTAAATTTCATCGGCATTTAATCAGTGCAGGGAAACGTTTAGCAAGATATTCATATTAAATCATTGTCCCTGCTCCTTTTAGCAGACTTAACAACAGCTGAGTCAGCAGCAGCCCAGTCTGCCCATACCTGTCCCAGTCTGCCCAGTCTGCCCACAACTGTCCCTCCCTGTCCCAGTCTGCCCAGTCTCCCCATAACTGTCCCCCTCGCTGTCCCAGTCTGCCCAGTCTCACCATAACTATCCCTCCCTGTCCCAGTCTGCCCAGTCTGCCCATAACTGTCCCTCCCTGTCCCAGTCTGCCCAGTCTCCCCATAACTGTCCCCCTCCCTGTCCCAGTCTGCCCATAACTGTCCCACCCTGTCCCTCCCTGTCCCAGTCTGCCCAGTCTGCCCACAACTGTCCCTCCCTGTCCCAGTCTGCCCAGTCTCCCTATAACTGTCCCCCTCCCTGTCCCAGTCTGCCCAGTCTCCCCATAACTGTCCCCCTCCCTGTCCCAGTCTGCCCATAACTGTCCCACCCTGTCCCTCCCTGTCCCAGTCTGCCCAGTCTGCCCACAACTGTCCCTCCCTGTCCCAGTCTGCCCAGTCTGCCCATAACTGTCCCTCCCTGTCCCCGTCTGCCCAGTCTCCCCATAACTGTCCCCCTCCCTGTCCCAGTCTGCCCATAACTGTCCCACCCTGTCCCTCCCTGTCCCAGTCTGCCCAGTCTCCCCATAACTGTCCCCCTCCCTGTCCCAGTCTGCCCAGTCTCACCATAACTATCCCTCCCTGTCCCAGTCTGCCCAGTCTGCCCATAACTGTCCCTCCCTGTCCCAGTCTGCCCAGTCTCCCCATAACTGTCTCCCTCCCTGTCCCAGTCTGCCCATAACTGTCCCACCCTGTCCCAGTGAAGGTGAGCAGCAACATTGTGTTCAATGACATGCTAGTTAGCATCACTGCAGGGAGTCTGTGGGGATTTCTCTGTCCCTCTTGCTCTTTTTACCATTAAAAAAAAGCAAATGAAATATTTATTAATGACAGAAATTCAAACACAAATTATTTTCTCACATAATGATCAATGAGGCAGAGTATAATTAAAATAAACATGTTGTTCGAACAGATACATCAAGTGCATCATCTGCAGCAGCAGCTGTCCGTCAGCCCCCTATAAAATAAACATAGCCTATAATCCATATTTATTTCAGAATGATTTTCATGTATTAAAAACAGTTTTGAAATAAAAAGAGCAGATGCATGTTTATATATGATATAGTTCAAATTCAGCTATAACTAAAATATTTTGCTTGGTCAGTAGTTTAGGACTCTCACCTTCCTGCTCTGCAGAATGAACAGAGGAGAAAATTTCTGCTGCATGCAGACTGTGTGACTCAATACAACTCTCAGTACAATCAGAGAAATGTTTATATTTTCTGGAAATCAGAAGATTAAATTGCAACGACCATATAGCCTCATATATGTATTTTTTCCCCCCAAATCCAAAGCCACCACCTGTGAGCCCACAGTTGTGGAGATAAATTAGACCTGCATGTAGGACTACAAGGTTCTTTTCACAAATATGGGAATGATAGTCAAAAATATCATTAAAACTGTGAGAGTCGTGTGAGTCTGCAGCATGTAGTGAGAGTCGTGTGAGTCTGCAGCATGTAGTGAGAGTCGTGTGAGTCTACAGCATGTAGTGAGACTCGTGTGAGTCTGCAGCATGTAGTGAGACTTGTGTGAGTCTGCAGCATGTAGTGAGAGTCATGTGAATCTGCAGCATGTAGTGAGAGTCGTGTGAGTCTGCAGCATGTAGTGAGAGTCGTGTGAGTCTGCAGTGTAAACATGTATCAAGTGATGGAGTCAAGTTGAGTTGAGTCGAGTTTTGAGGACTAAACGTCTTTAAACTGTCAGAGCATCTGCAGGGACACTGTCCTCTCCTCTGATTGGTCCTGATGATGAAACTTCATGAAATATGTTTCATTAAAAAAAAACACAGAGGAGGTGAACACCCACACCCACACCCACACACACACACACACAAACACACCCACACACCCACACAAACACACACCAACACACACACACACACACGCACGCACACAGTCTCACCTTCGATGGCGAAGGGTTTCCCGACAGTTGCCAGTTTACAGTCGGCGTCGATGGAAACTTCGTAGTCGAGCAGAGCTTTGTCCATGATGAAGGCGTCAAGCTGAGGAGGATCTGTCCTTCAACACAGAGCAACGCAGTTACTACAGCAACCAAACACAGCAACTGGTATGACGCAGCTCATCTGGAGTCTGGGCTCTGGTTCTGGTCTGTTCTGGTTTGGTGTTTCCAGCAACAGCCAGAGACCACTGTTAAAGTCTTTGTTTAAACATCTGTAAGAGGGACACCAGTGGACTGTTTGTGGGACAGAACCAAATATTTAAACACAAAAATAATGTTCTCCTAAAAGAACCACGTGTCCAAGCCAAATCAGAGCAGCAGCTCCGTGACGCGTCGACTTCGACCTGACAACTGAACTGAAGAAAAGCTCATTCTGTCTAAAGCAAACATTCTCCCTGTTCTGTCCAGTTCTCACTGGTTCTCCTCTGTTCCCTCTAGATCTCGTCAGTTCTTGTTGGTTCTCTTACTTGAGAGTGGCGACTCCTTCAGGTGTAGTTGGCTCGTTGAAGCGTCTCATGTACTCATGCATCTCTGGAAAACTCTTCTTCATGTAATCCTCGGCGCTACTTTCCCTCACTGTCCCAAAACGAAAACCCCATGATGGGTGATGCAGCTGACACACCAGAAAAGAAGAAGGAAGTGAAGAGGAAGAAGAAGAAGAAGGAGAAGGAGAGGAAGAGGAAGAGGAAGAGGAAGAAGAGGAAGTAGAAGGAGAATTTTCATTTCATATATTTTTATGTTATTTTCAATGTGACGGGTCGTTACATTGTTTTGAATGCACACATGTTGACAGACAAGGTCATGGTTTAAAGTTTCTTCACGTAGTGTTTCATCTCGTTCTCTGACTTCCCTACTCTTCCTCTCTCCTGAAGTCATAGTGACGGCACTTAAACACAGTGTTAGTTTGTCTCGCTTGGAAATTGTTGGAAACATTTGTGATGATTTAAAAAACAACTCAGCAACGTGAGGCATAAAGGCTTTTTAATGGAGAAATCTATCGAATGAAATCTCTAAAGCTCAGGAGCACACACACACACACACACACACACACACACACACACGTTGAGAAGGCATCACAGTGTTTTTCTGCTCTGTCAGTTTCTGCACATTCAAAATAAAAAAATAATCACACACAGATGGACGTCCAATTACCCCCCCCCACACACACATCTCCCAGCAGCCCCGGCTGTTTAAACACTCTTTTCATGCTTCAATCAGCTGCTGAATTAAAGTGTAATTAGGACGAGGCAGGTGACCCAGAGAACAAATTTAATCTGTTGCTATTTTAGCGCTGGAAGCAGAAAGAGTGAACAACCTGCTGGAGTCAGATTTTATGTTTTCATCAGTTTGGCCTTTGTTTCCACCTAAACTAAATTAAACTAATATTGATCTATTATTGGATCGTCATTGAGTTTTCTTCGTGTCCTTCCTCTCTGAATAATGATCAATATCTTAACATAGAAGATCATCACAGAATCCTTATCGACTCCATCAATCGGTTTAGTCATCAGGATCATTGATGATTGAATCCAAAGAGCTGACGAATGAGCTGATTCAGTGATCACAGTGACACCTGACTACTGTTTGATGATGTCACATGGTGATGACATCACCAGGTAGCAGAGGTCAGTACCTGCTAGGAGTGCAACGGATCAAGTAACTCACGGTTCGGATCGTTTCACGGATCGGATCATTTTTCGTATTTTTCAGCAAAAAAAAAAAAAAAAAAAGACAAGAGAGATGCTGCCGTGATAAGCGGTTGTTGAGCAGCCTTCGTTTTTACTCCTGTCAGTGAAACACCGGGGTGATGTCGCTTCAAATGCGTGGCCATGCTTGATGTGTTTCCACTTTACACTAGCATATGGCTTTCTTGTGCCACAGTGCCTACACACCGTCATGGTTTTATCCACTAACCTCTTTCCTTCATCATTATATTTGACAGGGAAGCCAAAATGCTCCCATACAGGGGATTTAAATGACGCGGGGTGTTCAAGCTCCTCCGTTCCTCCGTTTGCCATGACCACGCTGCACTTAACAAGTGTGTGGATTGAACATGCGCACAACTTTTTTTTTTCATAAATCAATCCGCGGATCACGTGTGTGCCGAACCGAAGATATTGATCCGAACAGATCACGGATCGATGATCCGTTGCACCACTAGTACCTGCAGTCAGTCCAAGTTCTCACCTTAGAGTCGTGGATCCCGGAAACCTCCTCGAAGGTCTTCTCGCCCACCATGACGGCGGCAAGGTTGGCGGTGTAGCTGGACAGCACCAGCAGGCAGAAAATGGCCCACAGGTTCATTAAGAAGCGACCCGTCCAGCACTTGGGCGTCTTGGAGGAGACGGTGCGTCCAAACAGGATGGCATAGCACAGGTTCAGAGCCGACGAGTACGAGAACACACGGATCCTGTTGCGTCCGTGAGGTGTCATGCCGTACGGACTCTTCCACTCGTACAGCGTGAGAAAGAGCGCTGTGATGTGCAACGCCAGGAAGATGCCCACCCACATGGACCAGTGCAGAGGCCACATGAAGGCACCAATGGGGGCTGCTGTGTCCTTACTACGCACCAGGATGCCTAGGCTGGTGGAGAAGAAGGGAGAGGTGAAGTCAATGACGCGACTGCGAGCTGAGTTGATGCTGAAGGAGGTGACGGCCATGTCTGCCAGCCCATTCAGGAGGTCGCCCACCAGACCCGTCCAGCGTCTGCCCTTCCACGCGCCATACTTCCCGTCCCCGACGATGTAAAGGTCGAACTCGAAGCCCAGGTCCTCGGCAAGCTTCTCCAGCAGGTCGACGCAGTAACCATAGCAACACTTACTGTACTCTGGTGGCAGGAAGCTGCTGTTCCCACCCGCCACTTCCTGGAAGAACCTCTCCAGATTCTCCGAGCTGTTGGTGCCGGCGTCAAGGCAGTACTGGCCAGCAGGGCAGCTGCCCTCATCGTCCACGTCCCGCGTGAACACGAAGGGATGTTCCACCAGTGTCACTACTCGCACCCGACTCCCCAGCACTGGCATGCCAGCCCTCCAGCGCCCCCTGGTCCTCCTGCCCGTCCCCTCTGTCCTGTGTCGAGTTTTGGGTCCCTGCCACACCCCCTGCTCCTCCACCTGCAGCTTGCCTCCCTCCCAGCTGCCCACTGTCACCCAGGTGGGCTGACCCAGCGCGTCCCGCCGCAGGCTCCAGATGTGGAACCGCTGCGAGGTGAGCACCTGAGATTGGTTCTGATGGACCCGGACTGGACCCGTCAGACCAGAGAAAGACGTGTTGGATAGGAACCTACAGGACAGAATAAAACACAGGTAACACTTACATTTGCAAAAGGCAGGGCCATCAAACTGTTTCCTGTCCAAAATGAATAACTGATGATGTCATGAATCATGTGACTTCTCTGTGACTCGTCATTTCCTGTGATTCACTGAAAACATCAGCTTGTAGAAAGGTGCAGAACAAAAATCCTAAAAACATTACTATGACTGTGAATTAATCATTGTAGAATGATTGTTTTGTTGATCTCTGTTTCAGAATTCTGACAGTAGGTTCAACTTCTAACAAGGTTCGTCGGCCAATAGTATAACACCGTTGGAGTCACGTGGTATCTGAGTTTCATCAGCATCAATAGTCTGGTAGTTTCCAGTTTGTGGAAAGAAAAGTAAAAAGCTAGCTAGCATTAGCAATGCTAACTTAAACAAACTGGTAGCCACTTGAGAGGTCAGATAACTGGAACGACAGCAATGCAGTGATGTAAATTAGATGAATGAATGAGATCAATAAAATCTTTAATGCTGACTGCAGCTCTTTCAAAGACAATGTCACTCAGTGTTTATTTTTCTATAAATTAGGTTAAAAAATAAGAGTTAAATTTGGATTTGAAACTAGAAATATTGACACATAGAAACATTGAGAGCATAAACAGGAAGTTGTCCTGTGAGCAGCAGTTCATCACACTTAACAGCTTCCCTGAATATTAAATCAGATTGTGTTTCTCCTTTCTCCTCCTCCACTTCACTAGAGACATTTATATCTTTCAGTCAGACATGTTCTCAGAACGCATGAGGCGCTGGAGTCTTTGGGGTGCGTTCAAGTGCAGCTTTTTGGTTGGGACAATGGTGACATCTGGAGGGCACATTTTGAAAATCTGTACAAAGACATACCAATAAATCAAATCAATTCAGATCAATGTATTTTACAAGAAAAACTTCAAACATTAGAAGAAACAATTAAAAACAACCAAAACCTCCTTGATTTCCCAATTACTTGGGTAGAATTGAGCACACAGACAAAATCTCTCCAGCCGAGGAAAGCTTGTGGTCCAGACAGCATTAAAAACAAAATGCTCAAATGCAGCTCACCAGGGATGCAGGGTGCAGTGTTGAAGATGTTCAATACTGTACTACAGTCAGGGTGTTTTCCTGACATCTGGTGCAAAGGGCTCATTTCCCCCATTCATAAGAGTGGGGACAGATCAGACCCTAATAACTACCTTGGCATCTGTGTCGGCAGCTGTCTGGGTAAATTATTCTGTAGTATTCTCAAGAAAAGAACA